>CM054123.1:149816449-150271449 GCA_028751855.1 Ambrosia trifida
TTCCAGTCTACCTTCGTCCATTAGCATTCTTCCTTCGCCCATATCTATCTACCTTCGCCCAAATTAACAAAACTTAACATGTGTTAGTTATCCAATCATTAGTCGCAAAACGCATCTACAGTTTGGCATCAAGAGCTTTCTGTTTCTCCTCTGCCTCGAGAACCACTCGGGCAAGATTATTCTTCACCTTTTCAACGGCCTTCCCTCTACGCTCAAGGTCTAAGTTGGTACGCTCACAAGACTCTTTCCACTGCTTGGCAGCTTCAACCTTCTCCGCCTTCAACTTCTGGATCTCACCCTCGGCGGTTCGAAGTTGACCCCTCAATAGCTCAACTCCCGCACGAGAGTCCGCGCGGACGTGCTGGAACTCCTCCTCTCTTTTTCTTTGTGCATCCTCTGCACTCTTCAAAGCTTGCCAAGACCGCTGAAACTCCTCTTCTTGTCGCATCAGCGACCCATAGTTACTGAAGCAAAGAGCTAAGTTCAAGCTCATATCAGACATCAGCGAACGACGGTCAATGCCATCTTGGTAATCTCGTTCGCTGGGCGGCACAGCATAGGCGATGAACTCCTCCGCGACCAGCGGATTGGTAAAACGAGTTGTCTGCCTTATGTCCCACCGGGGTTGATAAGGCTTGTTTGGATCATAGTCCGGGGGAGCTATCCTTCCCCTACTTCCACTTGTTCTTCCTGATCCCTGAACTATCTCGGTTGCACTCCTCTTAGGGGTTGAGACGGATGACACCACATCCGCGGACACCTTCTCCGCATGCACCTCCATAGAAGCAGGTTTACTCGATGCAGGAGGCTGGTCGAGCTGAGTACCTTTTCCTTCACGTGAAACGTCCGTTGCCACATTTGTAACACCAACATCCACATGCAACAGCTCAATCAACGGACGTTTCTCAGCCTTTTTGCTTGCTTCTGAGGACAACATC
Source organism: Ambrosia trifida (assembly GCA_028751855.1). Taxonomy (NCBI): domain Eukaryota; kingdom Viridiplantae; phylum Streptophyta; class Magnoliopsida; order Asterales; family Asteraceae; genus Ambrosia; species Ambrosia trifida. The sequence continues at coordinate 149,817,388 of CM054123.1, forward strand.
ACCCCTTCAACATGAGAGGACAACTGGGTCTCCAAGACGGACAAATTTGTCCCTTCCACATTCTCGGGGACAGGCTCACTGACCTTCTTCACAGTCACAACCGGTTTCTTAAGGGTCCCTTGCGGAGCAGGACCTTTACCTGAAAAATCAAACAAGAGAAAGCAATTATTTTGTGTTCTTCATCAAAGAGGTGATAACCAAATCTAGCTGAGAAACTCACCAGAGGCTTGCTTGACAGACTTTACAAACAGGGGTTGACGTTTAGGTGGAGGTTTAACAACCATCTTCACGCCACTCGGCATGACATTCGTCTCCCCACCAGTAGTTGGATCCACATCCACACTCGACGACGCAACCTTCACATTCTCCGAGGCTGGTTTTGGGACTTGCACTTGCGTCTGGGCAAGGTCCTCAAGGCATTTCTGGTACAACTCAGTTGATACTTTGTTGGATCAATATGCTCTTTGTTTAAGTAAGAACTTGCTATCTTTGACACTTAAGTGTTTAGCAAGCTCTTGTATATCAGATTGTAAGCACAGCGGAATGTATAAGTTAAAGCAACACTTTTTATACTTAAGAGGAGTTATTACTCCCTCTTGATGATTGAAACTAATAATGACAAGTATTTATTATGAATCTAAGCAGTAAATGAGAATTAGATACTTAGGCAGATTCACAATAAATACAGAAATGGAATAGAACAGTGAAAGTGTTTGAAGGATTTTTCTATTAAAATCAATGTGTAAAATAGAAGGTTGAAGCCTCCTATTTATAGACGTTTACATGCATGTATCTTGCCAATAAAGCAAGTACAGAAACATCAGAAACAAGTTGCACAAGTTGCAACATTGAAAGAAACAATTACAGCTAAAAGTAATAATAAACAATAAACTACTGATACAAAAGGCGGTGGAAAATATCTGATGCTAAGTGCTGATGAATGACAAACTACTGATGAGTAGTTTGTCTTCAGTACTTCTGAAGTGAACTTGTCTGGTTTGGACTTCAGAACTTCTGATGAAGTTTCTTCTTCAGCACTTGTCATATCTTCTCTTCAGCAGTTTCTTGTCTTCTCTTCAGTACTTCTATACTTAGCCAAAATTGACAGAAGTGAATTAGACTAAGGTTTCCAAAAGTGGTTTCACCAATCCTCTTTGTCCTAACAATCTCCCCCTGGATTGATGAACCCAAAACCTTACTAATTCCTTATGATCTTCTTCTGTCTTGAACAATCTTCCATATTTCTTTATACATGGTGTTCTTTAGCTGGTTTAACTGTCCATCAGATAGAGATCCTCTCTGTGGTTCCAGATGTTGAATTGTGAGCAGGTCTTGTGTTGACAGTTTCTTTAGATCACTGATCTTCTTGTAAGCCCTGCTTGAAAGGTCTCTTCTTGTCAATAATACTGAGTTGTTAGCAGTAAGTGACCATCTGATGATAGGTACCTTTGACTTGTTAAAGTCAGAGGTATAGGGAACCAGACTTGTCCCTTGGGTTGATGATCCTGAGTGTTGGATGCTTTCTGTTTCAGTAAGCCTCAGGTCGGAGTCTCTTCCTTGTTGTTGTTGTTGTTGTTGCATATCAGGCATCTGAATAGTTGGGAGATGTTGTTCAGTCACTACCTTGGTATGCATCTTGTCTTTGATAGTCTTTTGAATTTGGTAGGCAAACGTGGAAGGATCCCTGAATTGTGTTATCAGAGGTTTCTCATCAATGTCAAAATCTGCATGAACTACTGAACTTCCTTCAAGTAGTACCATTTTGAAATCAGTTTTGACATTGTCCTCTGATTTCTTCCTTTGAGTAGCAGGCCTTCTTGTTAAAACACCAGAAGTTCTAACTACTGATCTTGAAGGTTCAGTAGTTTGAAACTTCTCTGGATTTGCAGCCTTGGCAGCCTTATGTTTTTGATAAGTATCCATCAGTCTTTCTTCTTTCCATCTGGATACTGAGGCTTTTGAACCATAGCCATCTGCTACTAATTCATCTATCATCTGGGCTCTCTTGGCCTTTCCTTCTTTACTTGTGGCCAGTTTGTCTGCAATTAGTTGTGCCCTTCTTGTCAGCTCTTGCATAGAGAGTCCCTTGAGTGTGTAGGCTTTAGTCTTGCTGTTCTTTGTGATGTAAGACACCAGTTGATGTCTTTTGTCTTCTTCAGCAACATGATCAATTTCAGCCTGTCTTTCCAGTTCAGCTTGATAAGCCTGGAGCTTCTCTTCAAACTCTAAGTCATCCCTTTGTTCCAGATTTTTCCAAATCTGGTCTTCCTTGGCTTTTTGTTGAACTGCCCTTAACCTCTGCTCAAGAAGTTCAGTAGATTGAGAGATTGGAGCAGGGGTTAGGACAGTCATAGTAGTGGTTGTTGTAGGCCTTGGAGGAGCAGAAGTTGGTTTGATTTGTTCAGTGGATCTGGAAGATTTAGTTTGTTGAGATTTGGAAGTGTTAACCTCTGCTGGGTTGACAACTGCTGATGGTTTGTCAACTACTGAAGGATTGTCTTCAGTATCTTCTGAGTCATCAGTACTTTGACCATCAGAGGTTTCTTTATTATGCCTTAGGGATTTTTCAGAGGTTTGGGTCTCATCTTCTTTTTCTGTGGCTTCAACATCTTCCACTGAGACACCAAACTGTTTGGCCATTGCTTCTTTTCTGGCCTGGTTTTTCTGATCTCTCTCTAGGATAGCAAGTCTTGCCTTTCTTCTGGCTTCAACTGTATCCATTGGTTCCTTCATCTTCTCCCTCTTTTTGGATTCATCAATAAGCTTCAGAGGTTTGATCTGATCTGTCAGATTTGCAATTTGTTTGCTGTTGAAGTCAATCTTGGTCTGCAGATCATTCATCTTTGTCTGAATCACCCTAAATTGGTTCTTGATGGACAGCTGCAAGTTAGCTGTATAGGTTTGGAGGTGATTCTTGATGAGGGCATTCATCATATGATAAAGGTCACCACCTGGGCTGCATAGTTGGTTCATGTCTATGCTTGAAGGCCCAGGGAATTGGGTAGGCATTTGATGTGAAGGGTGTGTTTTTGGGAGATCCTCATGTTGTACAGAGGATGCCACTCTAGGGGTTTTAGGGATTGAGTGGACTTTAACCTGTTCAGGGGTGACTAGCTTCTTGAGCTTGGATACCCCTGAAACAGGACCTTCATAAAGTGTCGTCAATTCAGTAGTTTTGGTTGTTGAAACATCATCCAAATTAATGGAATCATCTGAATCCCTGATGTTGTCCTCAATGAGGACTGTCTCAGTTAAATCATGAGCTGAGCCCAACTCAGTTCTCTCATGAACCTCTTGTTCTTGGTTCTGAGGATTTCCTACCTCAGGCATTAAGCCTTCATCAGTAGTTGCCACATCTGAGGTCTTAGCTGTTTTACTTCTATCCTCAGATCCACCACTGGGTGGTAACTGAGTAGTAGCAGCCTCAGATTCCCCAAGAGTCTCTAAGATTGGGCTTAAAGACACTGGTCCACCCTCATCTCTTGGGTTAGGGCTAGTGATGTCCACATCCATGTCTGATTCTGTGGTTATGTCCCCTGTTTGTTGTGGTTGTAGGGGACTGACATTATCAGGAGGGACTATCTCTTTTAGCCCAGAGAGAAGTTTGGCAATCTCTATTGCCTCTGGTTCAGAAATTTGAGGGGTTGGTTCAGATGTTTGGGCAATAGGTTCAATGGGTTGGTCAGCAGTTTCAAAAGAAGTGTCAGTTACAACAGTTTTTCTAAGTCTTTTCCTTTTGAATAAGATTTTTATGGGTGCTCTTGGTGGGGTTTGAGATGGATGAGACTGAGAGGGTGTTTCAGTCTCACCTATTTGAAGAGCAGATTGCTCATGAGCATGTTCAGGCATCTCAACCTCCTGAACAGCTTTTCTTTTGGGTTGGTGGGTTATTGTCTTTGTTGGCTTGGGCTTTTTGGCTTTTGATGGTGTGAGTTTGGAAGATGTGGGTTTCAGGGGGGACTTTTTGTTGTTCTCCCTGATCATCTTCTGGCCAGGTAGCCGGTTTGTTATGCCTAGAGTATGCTTGTGAGGTTAATGGATTTAAAGTTGAGACTTTTCCTACAAGCACCTCATTACCCAGTTCCCCTATTATGCATTGCATAATGAACCTTGGGTATAACAAAAACTTTTTCTTGGTATTATTATGATGTAACACCAACTCATTGAAAAATAATTTTGATGCCCTGAATTTGGTTTCATTCACTATGGAATGAAATATTGGTTGAAAAGTAGAGGGCATCTGGTCATAAGATCCTGTCTTTGGACTCAAACACATAATAATATAATGAAACAAAAGCTTGTATTTTGGTTCAAAATATTTTTTGAAAATAGTAGCATGGGAGAGAGTACCTTGATAACCACACTCTGTCATGGTTAAGTGAATATCAGAGTTAGCAACATGATCAGGGGCATCTACATCATTCAGGCCCAGTCTTGTTGCCAGTGTGGCCGGTGTGATGGTCAGTGGTTTCCCTTTTATTCTTGAGTTGAGGGAGATAATTTCACCATCAACCGTCACCGTCTCAGCATTAGCCCAGAACTCATTTAGAGTTTCAGTATGAATTGGTGGGTCGATTGTGAGAGCAGTAAAATATTGGGATTTTACCACAAGATCAATGATCTCATCGTATTGGGACCAGCCCTCTTGTTTTTCAAGAAAGGCCCTTTGATTGTGTCCCTGTTTTAGAACGAGATCCATGTGGTTTGGGTTTTTGTTGATCGAACAGTTGATTTGCAGGTTTAGGTTTTTAAGAGAGTTTTTGAGAGAGAAGGAAGGAATTTTTGAGTTTGAAAGGATAAGTGTTGAAAAAGGTATTTATCAGAAGTTTTTAACCGCTTGAATCTTCTTTATTAGAAGTTTGTAAACCGCCTTGGTTAAAAATCTCTTTATCAGAAGTTTTAAACCGCCTAGGTTAAACTTCTGATGATGGGAAAAGTCAGATTTGCCCTTTTTGACTAAACTGCTGATGAAGGATTATCTTCATCAGTAGTTCCCATTTCCTCTTCAGTAGTTTTAACAGCTGATGAGAAATGTTTTATAAATACTTTTATTCACAACTTCTGAAGGTTATTTTATCAGAAGTTTTCCACTTTTCAGAAATTATCCCCATACTGATGTTTTGTTCATCAGTAGTTTCTCTCTTTTCAGAAGTTTTGTTTCAGACTTTTTGTCTTTTTGTAAGTGGAAAATGAAAAATATGTGCAGAACAATAAAATAAACACTTACAAATTTAGCATCCCAAGCATGGATACTAACTTCTGAAATGTTGATGTGTTAGGGGGTTTTGTGAAGATGTCAGCTATTTGATTAGCTGTTGCTACATGCTTCACCTCAATCTTGCCTTTTTCATAGCAATCTCTTATGAAATGGTACCTGATCTCAATATGTTTAGTTTTTGAGAACTGTACTGGATTTTGAATGATGCTAATGGCAGATTTGCTGTCTACAAGCAATGGTGTCTTGGTCTCTTTGATTCCATAATCAAGAAGTTGATATTGGAGCCATTGTATCTGTGATGTACAACTTGCAGCTGCAATGTATTCAGCTTCAGCAGTTGAAGTTGCAACAGATGTTTGCTTCTTTGATTGCCATGACACTAGACAGTTACCCAAGAATTGACAACCACCAGATGTTGACTTTCTTGTCATCTTACACCCTGCATAGTCACTATCTGAAAAAGCTGATAACTTGGTATTGCTTGAAGCAGGATACCAAATTCCAAGTGTTGGAGTTCCTTTCAGATATCTGAAAATTCTTTTGACTGCTATAAGGTGTGATTCCCTTGGTGCTGATTGATATCTAGCACAGACACATGTTGAAAACATAATATCTGGTCTAGAAGCAGTTAGATATAAAAGGGAACCTATCATGCCTCTGTACATGGTTTGATCAACCTGTTTTCCTTGATCATCAAGTTCAACTTGTGTGATTGGTGTCATGGGAGTGGAACATGATTTACAGTCTTTTAAATAAAATTTGTTTAATAATTCTTTAACATATTTTGATTATGTATAAAAGTTCCATTTGTTTGTTGCTTGATCTGCAGTCCCAGAAAGTACTGCAGTTCTCCCATGGTACTCATCTCAAATTTTGATTGCATGAGTTTCTTAAAATCATCACACAGTTTTGTGTTTGTTGAACCAAAAATGATATCATCAACATAAATTTGAACAAGTAGGACATGATTTCCAACATGTTTAATGAAAAGAGTTTTATCAATGGCACCTCTTGTAAAGTTATTTTTGAGTAAAAAGGTGGAGAGTGTATGATACCAGGCTCTTGGAGCCTGTTTGAGCCCATAAAGAGCTTTGTCCAGTCTGTACACCCACTCAGGGTGAGAAGGATCCTCAAACCCAGGTGGCTGACAGACATACACCTCCTCTTTTATTTTTCCATACAAAAATGCACTTTTTACATCCATTTGATAAACTTTAATTTTGTTGGAAATGGCATAGGCCAGAAATAACCTGATGGCCTCAAGCCTTGCAACTGGAGCAAAGGTTTCATCATAGTCAATTCCCTCTTCTTGAGAGTACCCTTGAACTACCAGTCATGCCTTGTTCTTGATTATCATACCAGCTTCATCTTGTTTGTTCCTGAAAACCCATCTTGTGCCAATTGGTTGCTTGTTTGGAGGTAAGGGACAGATTTCCCAGACCTGTTGCTTGTTGAACTGAAGCAGTTCGTCTTGCATAGCTTGCACCCAATTATTGTCTTTGAGGGCTTCCTGGTACTTCTTTGGTTCCAACTGTGAGATAAAGGCTGAAAATAGGCAAAAGTTGGAGAGCTGGTTTCTGGTAAGAACACCTGAAGCTATATCACCCATGATTTGATCAAGTGGATGATCTCTGTGTTCAATCAGTTGTTGTAAACCACTGACAGGTGTAGGTGGCTCATGTTCTTCAAACAAACTACTGAGGTCTATAATATCTGGTTCAGATGTTCCTTGATCTTCAGTAGTTGGATCTACTGAATCAGAAGTTTGAATTTGTTCCTCAGTATTTGTTTGATCAGAAGTTTGTGGAACTTCTGATGATTTTGAAGTTGACTTGATAACTGTTTGAGGAGTCCATGGTGTGGGATCCTCATCATCAAACCTTTTGTCACCATAATAAGTAGGTTTTGATGAAGTAACAGCCTTCTCAGGTCCAAAATGGAAGTTGTCAAGGTCAAAAAGTTTAGCAGGATGTGCTGGAATAAGAGTGTGTTTTGACTCATTGAACTTGACATTCAATGTTTCTTCTACTATCCTGGTGTGAGAATTAAAAACCTTGTAGGCTTTTCTAGTTGAGGTGTAACCAAGAAAGTAACCTGAGTCAACTTTGGCAGCAAACTTTGAAATAGATTCCTTGATGTTCAAGATGAAACATTGACACCCAAAAGCCCTGAAAAAGGAGATAAGGGGATTCATGCCATGAAGAACTTCATAGGCAGTCTTGGAATGTCTCTTGACCACAAGAACTCTATTCTGAACATAACATGATGTGTTAACTGCTTCTGCCCAAAAGTACAAGGGTAGCCCAGAATCAGCTAACATTGTTCTTGCTCCTTCTATTAAGGTTCTGTTCTTCCTTTCTACTACACCATTTTGTTCAGGAGTTCTGGGAACACTGTATTGTCTAATAATCCCTTTAGACAAACAGAATTCATCCAGAGTTTTGTTCCTGAACTCTGTCCCATTATCACTTCTAATGGTTTTGACAAGTAGAGAATATTGTTTCTCCACTTGTAGAATGAAGAACTTAATGATTTCAGCAGCCTCATCCTTGGAGAATAAGAAGAATACCCATGTGAATCTTGAGTAGTCATCAATGATGTCTAAGCAGTACTTCTTCTTACCAAGGCTCATAATCTTGACAGGTCCAAATAAGTCCATATGGAGTAGTTGAAGACATGCAGTTGTTTTTTATTCTTCAATAGACTTATAGGAGGACTTATGCTGTTTTCCCTTTAAACAGGATACACAGTGTTCTTGACACTGGTATACTTTCAAAGGTAGACCTCTGACCAAGCCCATTTTTGTGACTTTATTTATGGTTTTAAAGTTCACATGGCCAAGTCTCCTGTGCCAGAGATCAGTTTCTGAAGTTGATGCCCTTGAGAAGAAACAGGCAGTGTTGTTCAATACTTTGTCTTTCTCAATGTCCACTGCATAGACATTGCCACATCTTTTGGCAATCAGCAAAGTATGATCTTCAATGATCTTCTCTATCAACTTCTGGCCTTCTGGTGAGATGATCTTGCATGCTGTCTTTGTGAAAAAGGAAGAATATCCTTTATCACACATTTGTTACACACTTAGCAAGTTGTATTCAAGGTTTTCAACCAGATTGACCTTGTCAAACTGTATTTTGCCAGAGGAGACATTGCCATGTCCTAGCACATATCCCTTAGCATTGTTCCCAAAGGATACAGATCTTTCTCTTCGGCTGATAAAATTGTTTATCAGGTATCTGCATCCAGTCATGTGCATAGAGCCTCCACTATCAACGTACCATATGCTGTTTAAGCCCCTGGAAACTCTCTGCACACAATAGCAAATTAGTTAGATTTAGGAACCCAAGCCTGTTTGGCTTTGGGTTTGCTCTTGAGAACAGTTACAGTTTGTTTTTGACCAGGTTGAGAAATCCATGTCTTTTTGGCAATGGATTTTTCATTAAGAGCCATGGTGGTATCCTTTTCAGGACCACCATCAACCTTGGTAATCAGTAGTTGTACCAAGTTCATTAGATTTTGAATCTCAGCTGTTTGTGAAACTGCTGATGATTCAGGTCTAACTACTGACAAAGAATTTTGAGAAAAAGATTTTAGTTGAGATTTTATCTTTTTCTGAGAAAAGGTGTTTTCAGGTTGTTGTTTCTTGGGATTAAAGATTCTTTCATAATCATTTCTGATTTGATTTCCCACAACCTATTGTTTAATTTTTTGATTGAACTGAATTCCTTTTCTGTATCTACAAAACTCTGTTTTGTGGTTGAACAGACCACAAATTTCACACTCTTTTGCCTTTTGTTTTTGATCTAAAGGCAAATTTCTGACATTAGTGTAAAGATTTTGCTCATCAGTAGTTTTCAGGGTCTCAAAACCTGATGTAGATGAAACTACTGATGGTTTGTTGTCATATTTTGTTAATACTTCTGAAGTACTTTATTTGAAAATACCAGGATTTCTGTTTAGAAAGTTTTCATGGAAAGATGTGCAGTCTTTCCCTTCAAAAGTTTCATTTGAAACAATTTTTCTCCCATCTTCAGTAGTTTTGGGAGAGAAATCTGTTGGTGTTTCAACATGATGGTACCCTATGCCAAACTTAACATTTGAAGCACTCTGTTTGTTTAGCAATAGCTGATACCCCTTACAAGAATCCACCCATTTTTCACAACTGATCTTGGTGTCAGCAAGCTCTTTTCTGACATTCCCAAGATCTTCTATCATCATTTTAATTTGTGCTTGGGTTTCAATAGCTGAGTTAGTTAATTTAGAGACTTCTTTTGTTTTAGTAGAAAGTTTTCTCTCTAAATCACATTTCATCTGAGTGTATTTTCTTTCTAAATCATTGGCTTTTCCTTGTAAGTGCACATTTGTCTCTCTTATGAGAGCAAAAGATTCTTTGCAAGAATTTGAGCAAAGTTTTGACAAAGACTCTTTTGATACCTGTGACAATGCAGATTTTGAAGTACAGCCTTCAAATGCCATTAAGGCAAAGTTCTTTCTGCCATTGTCTGGTTCTCCCCAGTTGATGTCAAACAACTTGTTGTCTGCATCAGGATTGCACTCTGTGGTGTCAAAAGGAAGACTGCTCCAGTCAACATACCCTGAGGTGAAAAGACTTTGTTGAGAGGGTTGTTGAGGCTGTGGAGGTTGTTGAGTAGCTGGAAAGGGAGGCATTGATTGTTGGCTTTGCATCTGTTGAGCAGGCATTTGAACATATTGTACTTGTGGCATGTATTGCTGTTGAGGAGCTTGTGCCTGTACAAAATGAGCACTCCCTTGAGTTCCATTATTCCTATTATAATTGGGGTTAAAGTTATTTCCACATTGTGATTGGTTAAAGCTAGAGTTTCTACACTCTCTAGCAAAGTGTCCCAACTTCTGACACTTGTGACATCTCAGTTTAGATTTGTCAAAACCAATTTTTGTATTACTGGTCAATCCTGGAAATTTCCTTCCTGACCTTTTATAAAACTTGTTAGTTTTAATGCTTAGCATGGCCAGTTAGTGTAAAATGTCCATTTCTTCTAAGTCATCACTGCTAAAGTTTTTCAAATCATCCATGATAAAACATAGATTATCAGCAGTTTGACTTTGGTCATTATTGTCATAACCTGGGAAAGATCTTTCTGATGAGATCCCAGTTGTTATGTCAATGTTGTCATAAGATCCATAGGAACAAGTTGGTGAGTCTTGTCCCAAAAGTGTTGTACTACCTGGTAGGTAGTCATCAGCAGTTTTACCAGATGATTGTAATTTCTTCTTTTGATCAATTTCTCTCTCAAAAGTAAGTAATCTCCCATGGAGTTTTGTAAGAGTGAGGGAGCCAAAATCTGGTGAGGATCTTAAAACAATGGAGTATGTTTCCCATTTGTCTGGTAAAGACCTTAAAAATCTATGTAGCATAGATATTGTTGTATAGGTCTGACCAATTAACTTTAGCTCAGATATCAATGAGGAGAATCATTCAAATTGTTGAGTTAAAGTTTCCCCATTAACGTGAGCAAATGTCTCATATTGTTGAGCTAAAATCTCTCTGGTGTTGGCAATCACCTCTTCAGTTCCTCCAAACTGTTCTTTAAGACAATCCCAGAGTTCTTTGGCACTTTCACAATGTAAAAGGCCAGAGTATATCTCATTTGGGAGAGCCATTGCCAACATAGAGAATGCTTTTGCATCTAGCTCAAGTTTTAGGAAATCATCATCAGTATAGTCTTTTGGTTCTTTTGGAACCTCAACTTTAGTTTCAAGATTAATATTTACTGGTTTGTGAGGACCATATATCACAGATCTCCAACAACCTGTGTTGGTCTGTGATAAGGTATGTGCCATTCTCTTTTGCCATATGTTGTATTCATTTCTTACAAGCATGGCAGGTTTAGTGGCAGAACCAGTATTATGTGGATCCATTTTAAAGAGTATTGATTTTTCAGATGACTCTTTTAAGTGATGGATGTTGATAAAAAGTGAACTTTTGATCTTTTATTGAGTATCAATAAGAGCTTTGTGTCTGATTCTCAATTTGTTAGATTGATATGTGATCAGATAAACCAATGCTCTGATACCAATTGTTGGATCAGTATGCTCTTTGTTTAAGTAAGAACTTGCTATCTTTGACACTTAAGTGTTTAGCAAGCTCTTGTATATCAGATTGTAAGCACAGCGGAATGTATAAGTTAAAGCAACACTTTTTATACTTAAGAGGAGTTATTACTCCCTCTTGATGATTGAAACTAATAATGACAAGTATTTATTATGAATCTAAGCAGTAAATGAGAATTGGATACGTAGGCAGATTCACAATAAATACAGAAATGGAATAGAACAGTGAAAGTGTTTGAAGGATTTTTCTATTAAAATCAATGTGTAAAATAGAAGGTTGAAGCCTCCTATTTATAGAAGTTTACATGCATGTATCTTGCCAATAAAGCAAGTACAGAAACATCAGAAACAAGTTGCACAAGTTGCAACATTGAAAGAAACAATTACAGCTAAAAGTAATAATAAACAATAAACTACTGATACAAAAGGCGGTGGAAAATATCTGATGCTAAGTGCTGATGAATGACAAACTACTGATGAGTAGTTTGTCTTCAGTACTTCTGAAGTGAACTTGTCTGGTTTGGACTTTAGAACTTCTGATGAAGTTTCTTCTTTAGCACTTGTCATATCTTCTCTTCAGCAGTTTCTTGTCTTCTCTTCAGTACTTCTATACTTAGCCAAAATTGACAGAAGTGAATTAGACTAAGGTTTCCAAAAGTGGTTTCACCAATCCTCTTTGTCCTAACATACTTCAACGGAATCGTCCGTAGGTGTTGGCCCGCGGGTGCGTTGGCGTTTAACTTCCTCATCAGATTCCGTTGCCTCATCATCTCCCTTGGACGCTGTGGAGCTGGAAGCCACCTTCTTCCCTTTTCGCGACTCTTTTCGCTGACGTTTTGGCCCAGTCCCTACAGCCACACACAACAAGGGTTTAGATGCCATCACCATTAGAGCAACAACAACCAGGCTTACCTGTACATGGCATCTTCTTACGACTTGGGGAGGTTTCCCCCTGGTCAACCCCAGGTTTCTTCACGGGGTGGATTCCTGCGCCTGAAACAAAGGGCACGTCGGATCAGAGTATGAACTGCGCGGATTACACCGCACCCCTTCGGCGCAGGAACTGTCAGCAACAACAACATTCATAAATGAAACATAGAGGAGCAAAGTAGAGAATACCTGTACGCCCATAATGACGCGGAGCATCCTTGAGTTGAGGCATCAAAAAATTACGTTCCAATCGCTCAATCACTGAAGGAACCCCAGGGGGTAAAGCCGTGTAACTCAATTTAGCAGCACCTTGGGCATCGAACAGATCAAACTTCGTCATCCCTACAAGGACAACAATGTAAAGGGAAGATACAACATTGAAGTAAAAAATTAATCGAAGACGGAGTAGACATGTTACTTACTGGCATCAGCCGCGGTAGGCTCGTGACATTCCCGGTTCCCCAAACGACTGAGACCCAACATCACAAGCACTCCTTCAGGGCATTTCTCCATAGACAGTGGAGTAGCGTGGGCACACAGGGTCTCATACCAAGGTTGGTTCTTGTAATCTTTCATGGGTGGGAACTCCGCAATCCTCTCCTTCACCCCAACACTCATCCACTGTAGCGCAGCAGGAATCACCCCTCTATGAATGTAGAAAAATTTTTCTTTCCAGTCATACATTGACTTCGGACTCTCCGAGACAACCTGAGTCTGATTCCTCCGGGGAGATACACTATACCACCCGGGTCCCCCACGAGCTTCTTCAAGAACGTAGAACACGTTCAGCATATCAAAGGTCGGCTCCAAGTCTAAGGACCGGCAGGTTGCCTCGAAATGTACAAGCCTTGACAGACCAAACGGAGTCATCTGTGTGGGATGAACCCCATACTTCATAAAAGCACTCACCAAGAACTTGGTAATGGGAAGACGGAAGCAACACCGGGTAAAGAACGCTTCATACAGTGCAATCTTGCCAGGAGAGGCCTCCAACACCGTTTTACCGGCAGCCGATAATTCTGGCTCCCAGGCGGCCTCAATCCCATATTGATCAAGAAACGTGGAAAAAGAGGAAGCATCCCACTTGACAACGGTGGTGGTAATACCTTTTTCTGTTTTCTCGGTTACTTTTGATTGATCAGCAGGACAAGATGTTTCTTGAGACATTTTTAGATGAGTGATAAAGAACAAGAAATCAAAGCAAGAAAAGAATAGGCAGTTGGGAGGTCTGAAGTGCAAGGAATGGGAACGGTGTAATTTGAAAAAAATTTGAAATGACTTTATACTGTGTGCAATAACTACCAATGACGTCAGCCTGGGTAAATGGAAACGACTTTCCACACGGCACGTGGCATCGAACAGCTAAATAGGCGGCACACGCGCTTAACACGCGCTTCTCACGCGCCTGACGCAGCCGTCTGCCATAACTGATGGGATGCTCACTGACACAAGCGTAGCTTGTGACAGACGCCACCCACCACCCTTCGCTCAGTAACAGACAACTGTCCTCAACCAATGTGACATGTCACGCGGTCGCGGAGAATTAACGTCAAATAAAGTACCGTTCTCCGCACTTCGCAGTGGGGACACTCCGGATCCTCATTAATCCGGACAAACTCTCCACCAACAGCCTTGTTTTCACTACCAAAGAAGGAGGAGCTATCATCCGAGAATCACTATTATGAGTCCACCATCCACCCTCCTCCCTCATACACTCGAGAAAAGGGTACACACTGGACTGGGGGGACTTGATGGGATTGGGTGCTCATCATTGCGCAGAGCATACCCGAACCCGGATTACAACCCCGCGGAATAACTTCCCGCGCAGAAAGTAAACTTCTCCAGCAAGCAAAGCAGTAACGACTCTCCTACAATCACGGAGTGATGCTCGCGCGCATAAGCGGTAAAAGCGGTAATCGTTCCATGTTTCCTTATTTATGGGTATCTCTTAACTACTTTACTAATATAATCCTTGGGTAGTTGAGACAACCCTAATCGGGCCTGGCCCAATACGATTAGGGTTTTGGGTAATGGTGGCATACGTCCATCTCTATATAAGGGATCACATCCCTAATAGAGAGGACACTTTTGGCTAACCCTAAGAGCTATCAAACTTGATAGTATCCCCATTTACCCACGTTTTTGTTATAAACTACTACCTCGTGTAGTCGTCTCCCTACCCACTCAATCTTGTTTGCAGGTTACTCCAATCGAGGTAGTACTAGTGAAGGATCAATCTTGTGGTTGCATCTAGTCTATCATCCATACAAGGAGGTTAGACTACTTGTTTCTTCATATATATATATATTTTGAGAATCATTGAAAGCATTTACTGTTTTATCTACTCATTACTTTCATTCTCATTTACTACTTTAGTACATTAACTGAGGGGGAGTAATAACTCTTGTTAAAAGTGAAATCTTAAATTAGAACACTTATACTTATTCCGCTGTACTAAATACTTTGATAAATCTTAGCAAGTGTTCTAGATAAGAATTTATTTATAAGATATAACTGATCCAACACAAGACCAGAGATTGATTATTTATCTTTCCCCTTAAATTTCTCCTAAATTTCTGCTAATTGGAAATTTCAGATTTAGTCTTTGTCTCTTTGTGAAAGTCAAATTATAATTTTTTAGGGGTGGGGATATGGCACAAAGGGTAAAAATCCTAGAAAGGGTGAGAAGGATTGTGGAGGTTACACGTGGGTTTTCTCGTAATTGGCTGGAAGAGTAGTATAGTAAATATAACATTCTCTCACCCATGTGCATGAGACATATGTACCCCCCCCCCCCTGTTTTTTAAATACCCGTAACTTTTTCATACATTATTTTTATTTTAAAGTTACACCAAATTAAC
Organism: Ambrosia trifida; assembly: GCA_028751855.1. Classification (NCBI taxonomy): domain Eukaryota; kingdom Viridiplantae; phylum Streptophyta; class Magnoliopsida; order Asterales; family Asteraceae; genus Ambrosia; species Ambrosia trifida. The sequence goes on from CM054123.1 coordinate 149,832,490, forward strand.
GAGCGTTTTATTATATTTACAGCGAGCACTACAGTGCTATACAAAAAAAAAAAACAAAAAAAAATGACTTTTCAGTGGGTTTTTTTAAGTGCAGAAAAAAATACACAATGAACTGTGCAGTAAAGAAAACACACAAATCTACAGCAAAAAAAAAAAAAAACACAATAAACATAAAAAGACAAATTGTCAACTCAGAAAAGCACAATACACAGAAAAAAACAATGCACGGTACAAAAAAAATACTATATTTAGAGAAAAACACATATATGCAGAATAAACATAATGCATAGTAAACTAAAACAACACAAACATGCAGCAGAAAAAAACATAATGGACATAAATACATACAAATGGCAACTTGAAAAACACAACGCACAGTACAATGAAATAACACATTGTGTTTTTTTCTACTGTAGATTTGTGTTTTTTTACTTTTACAAAAAAAATACTATATTTAGAGAAAAACATATATATGCAGAATAAACACAATGCATAGTAAACTAAAACAACACAAACATGCAGCAGAAAAAAACATAATGGACATAAATACATACAAATGGCAACTTGAAAAACACAACGCACAGTACAATGAAATAACACATTGTGTTTTTTTCTACTGTAGATTTGTGTTTTTTTACTTTACATTGCATTGTGTATTTTTCCTGCATAAATAAAACTCACTCAAAAACACACTAAAAAACACAATGGATATAAATATCTATAATGGCAGCTCGAAAAAACACAACGTACAAGACAAAATAACACTGGATTTTAAAGAAAAAAACATGAGCTGCAGAAAAAACGCAATGATCAGAACTGGAAAAAATACAATGAATTGAACAAGAAAAACACAATGAACAGCCGAAAATAACACCATAGATAGGCGAAATAACACAGTGTGTTTTTTTTTCTGCTGCATATTTGTGTTTTTTTACTGCACAGCGCATTATGTTTTTTTTCCAGCATAAACAAAACTTATTTAAACTCACTAAAAACGTCATTTTTTTTCGTTTTTTATGGCACAATGACGCTCATTGGAAAGATAATAAAAAGCTCGTTAATTAAGTGTAATTTGTTTTGAAAAAAAATGACGTATAAAAAAATTATTAGCGTTTAAATATCGTGGTGGAAAGTGCATGTGTGATGCACATGAGAGATGGAGAGAGAGGGGGGGAGGCAAGTTACCACAATACCCTTACTTCCAAAAACCCCACTAAATGTTTCAATCTTTGCATCCCTATTTAATCTCCGCATTTCATTCACGAGATCAAAGGGCAATCACACCCCTTCTCACAATTTTCACAATTTTTAGCCTTTGTACGTGATTCCTATACATCTTTTTGCTGTTTGAAAACTATAAACACTTATATTTATTCATTTATTAAACTAACGAACATAAATGAACTTTCCGTCGTACAATTCACGAATTGTTTGCTGAACGTTTAGTTCGTTTACGACCATTATTGTTTCTTTACAGGATTTGCTTTATCTTTCGTGTGATCTCTTATGTTTTTATCCCCTTCCAGATACTTTCAACAGCCAACTCGTGTAACTGGCCGATGGGTTAGATTGAGGGACTGTTTGGTTGATTAAGTGTTGAATCATTAAGATGGTCTGAATGGTTAAGATGCTCTGAATGGTTAAGAGCTGAATCATTCAGCATCCCTTATTAGCTTAATGTGGTTCAACACTTAATCATTCCATTCAGATGTTGAAACAAACAGTCTGAATGCTTAATGATTCAGATATGATTGGTTAAGAGGCTACCAAATAGTCCCCAGTCTAAAGGATTTTTGAAATAAATTAAATCTTATATATTTTCAAGCCCTGAGATGGATTATTTATATTTCCCCCTAAATTTATGCTAATTTGAAATTTCAAAATTAGTGTTTGTCTCTTTGTGGAAGTCAAATTATAATCTTTTACTTGTTTGAAAACTATAAACGTTTATATTTTTGTTAGTTTCATTACTTATTATTATTAAAAACATCCATGTTAAAGACATTTGCTAGAGTTTGTATATTTTTGGTGTTTGAAAACTACGTACAATCATTTATATTTGTTACTGTTTCATCATCATCATCAACCAGTTAATGCAGAGGTAAGGAATACGCAATTGAATTGATGCATTAGCCGAGGTAAGGAACATGCATATCGATGAACAAGATCGAGAGCCATACTTAGACTAACCTTAATAATATTAAGGATGATAACGAGTCGGATACAAAAGCAACGTGTGTGTTCCATTTCACGAAGAGCAAAATAAACCATCAACCATCCTAAACATTTTCATCCCTTTGAATAAGGAATCTTGACAATAGTTTTCAACTACCAAACCAAAATATTAAATATTAACCTAAATTTTAAAATGGAAATGCTCAGAGAATTAAATAATGTTTTATTATTGAAGTTTCTGAATTAGATGAACCTACATAACAATTAACTTTGGTCTTATTAGCAGGTTCTCATGCTACAACCATCTTCTTCTTCCCAATGATTTACACATATGGGCAACCTCCATAACCTACAAATATTCATAAATATGGAATAAAAATCTAAATCTTAATTAGCTTTGAATTCTTTAAATCTTTAATGGGCTGCTTCAACATCTTTAATGGGCTGATTAAATTTTGGTCACAAATATTTAATGGGTTGATTAATTTACCATATAAGAAACTTAATTTTGTTTTAAAATCTTTAATGGGTTGATTAAATTACCAATAAAAAAATAAATGTTAGGCTCACATGCATCTTTAATTTTTTGATTAAATTACCAATAAAAAACGAAATTTTGGTTTACCATCTTAAATGGGTTGACCGATATACCCACAAAAAATTAGATTTTGCATTCAAATCTAATTAAATTGGTAAAATTAACTGGTTCAAGTTTTTGATAAAGTTGATGATCACTTACTTGGGTCAGTGAGAGTAATGAGACCAGAGTTACCAAAATGACAATTCCATGGTTTTCTTCCCTTGCATTGATAATATATATTCATGGCTATGGATGCATGGTTGATGAGGTTATCAGGCAAAAAGCATGCACCACCTTCCTCCAAGATCCTGCAATCAACTTGCGAGCACGCGAAATTCACAATTTCTAACAACTCCGATTCAGTTGATGATGGCTTCGCAACACACCATGTTTTCTACAACACGAATAGCCGAAAATTAGCGGTTTACATCCTTTTAAGGACAAACAGTTTTTTGAGTAAATTAAGGAAGATTATGCCATACCTCACTATGAACTGTTAGTATACTTGAAAGAAGTAGTAATAAAAAATATGCACATTCTTTAGCAGCCATATTATGAGATGATGATTTGATTTCTTTGTGTTTTGTGCTTTTAAAGGGGAATGGTTAGGGGGGGGAAATATAACGGCTCTATTGAAAATGGAAGATCAAGACGTTACGCTCTTTGAATTAACTTATGTTTAGTAGTTAAATTTAAAAAGGGGGCCACTGTTTGAAAAATAAAATAAAATTGTTTGTATGTAAGCTAATATAAAACCCAATTTGAGAGTCAAAGAACATATATATTCTTTATCTTCAAAGATTAATCCGTTTGTGTAAAATATAAAATATAGTTGTCACACCCTCAAATTTTCATGTGCGGGGTTTTACCGCGAGGCGCGTGACACACCAGGATCCAAGTCAACGGTCACAATAAACAACATATATATGATAAGAAAACAACGTAAACTACCATTGGGTTTCAAAACCGTTCTAACACAGCGGAAGCAAAATGTATTATTACAACTTAAAAGTAAAACTCAAAGTCTGAAATGTTTAACAAAACATGCATATGATCCCTAGACGCCGTGAGACTCCGTGCGCTTATACTCAATGCTGCTACCTTAGCGACCTGAGAAAACATGCCAAAAAGACGTCAACATATAATGCTGGTGAGTTCACAGGTTTTAAGTTCGTAAACGTTTTCATGTTTAAAGCGATTCCTCATAAAGTGCCAAGTGTGCAAAAGTTCCAAGTAAATAACAAACGTTCCCTTACTACTACGACTGTGTTGCTAAAACCATTACTGACAAACGTTGCTCGAGTTGCTGCCCATGTGCCAAGTGTCAAGTGTCAAGTAGAGACAATATGCACCCGCCCGGCTCCCAGCCGTCAGGTGGGGTTCGTCACGCCCAATAGATCTATCCATATTTCCCCCGTTGTGCCCCGCACATTCATGGTTTCAATAGGGACTTAGGTTTCGTCGTATAGTAAATAAGTGCCAAGCGCCAAGTGCCAAATGCCAAGTGTCAATGTTTAAAAGTGTCAAGTGCCAACGTTTAAATATGCCAAATGCCAATGTTTAAAATTGTCAAGTGCCAATATTAAATATGCCAAGTGCCAAACGTGTCACGTTTCTTAAAAGAGTCACATTCCCAAAAGGCGTCATGTTTCTAAAAGTGTTATGTTTCCAAAAGTGGTAAGTTTCATAAGAGTTGCGTTTTCAAATCATAAACGTTGCATTGTTATGTGTGGCATGCTTCTCCCCCGAGAGAAAAGAGTATAAAAGAGGGGTCGTGAAACTCACCTTAGAGTGCGTCTTCTAATAACTATAATTCCAACACGTGTATGATAATCCCAACTAATGACAACCTATCAATGAGTTTACATAAGTGCGATGACTATTAACCCGAAGGCTAACTAGTCCCCGATTGTCCAGATCTTGACTACGTGTGTTAAAAAGTGTGTTTAAACGTTAACCAGACATCCCAGACCGGCCCGACATCCCGTTGGTGACCCATTACATCAATTAGTCATGCACATAAGTTTAACACATAAGTTTCAAGCATAAAACACTTAGTTTGCATCAAAAATCTCATTCCGGACATCAGATGGTCGAATGTGGTTTTTCCCCTTTCCACGTTCGCCCGTTTGAGCCACGTTCGCCCGTTTTCCCACGTTTTGTTCCACATTCGCCCGTTTGAGCCACGTTCGCCCGTTTTTGTGATACCCCGAAAATTCAGGTTCTCACTTTAACTAAACTCTAGTTACATTTCCTTGCATTATACTTAACTAGGGTTAGTTAGATAAGATATACGTGCATGGTTGTGAGTCAATGTGTGATTGCATGATTAGTGAACCTCGGACGTTGGTGAAAAATAAACTTATGTGAAAACCATACGTGATTATGTGAACCTAAACCGAACACGTTAATAGAAATCATTAAAAGTGGAGCATGAGGTTGATTAGGGTCTTAATGCATGGGGTTACACTTGTTACGGTCCGAAATAATGAAAACGTCGAAGGATAACGCGTCGGGAGACGAAACGAGAAACGAGCGCGCCACCCGGACCTGTGAGCGGCCGCTCACAGGCACCGAGCGGCCGCTCGAAACGTGCTGACGGGTCTAAACCGCCTTAAACCTATATTTAAGCAACCTAAACTCCCATGCAACCCCCATACTCAACCCTAATCGCCCCCTTACTGCCCCACACGAATATTTCACTCAAACAACCTCTGCTAAGGCTCAAGATCATCAATTGGGAGGCTCCAAGGCGCGCGATTGATCGATTGAGAGAGCTAAGGGTATATCTTACTATTTCTTATGCTTTTATCTTGTGTTTTCATTAATAAAAATCATATAATAAGTTTGTCCAGGTCTGAATGAATTTATAAAACATTAAAGCATGAATCTTTTTGTAGATTAAATGGATTAAACATACTCATAAACGCTTAGTAACATCGTAGGATACTTGTTGCGCAAGTAATTGGTGTTTTGATTCGTAAAGCTTTGATCTTGACATGTTTAATCATAGAATCTGATAAAATAAGTATTAGGAATGTTTTGTGTTGATGATTGGTGAATGATAATAGTTTTTGTGCACACGGTAGACGATTAAAGTATGATTTAGGCGAAACTAAAATCTGGATAGAATGGTTAGTCAAACTTGTAGGAGCTGTAACACGGCTCTAACATAATAATTTTAGGGTTTTCTTGGCATGGTTAGGTCACACCTGATCTTAGCTTTTCATAATGGGTAAAATCATGTGTTTTGGACGTAGGATGAGTCATTTTTGGAATTTTAATTGATTAGGGGTCATATCAGATTTTCGGATTTGTAAATTGGGTTAACTTTAAATGGCCATAACTTGAGATTTACAAGGAGTTAGGTTATGAAATTTTTACAGTAGGTCAATACTGGAAAAATAGAGCTTTTCCAAGTGGATTCATCTCGTTTGGATGAATACAAAATTTTTAAGAATTTTCCTACTAAACTGACCTGTTGTGGAAATTTTCTGAACACTGCTGTGTTGTACGAATTTTTATAATTTTTGTGTTTGGAATTAAGACAAAACAAAAATAGGTATTACCAAGTGAATCCCAAAGATAATTCAATAAAAATTTGGGAGGATAACTCACTGGTTTACTATTTTAAATAAATTCGTTTTGATGGCGCACAATCTGTCCTGAAAACACAGATTGTGTATTATGTGCTTATGTGATTACTTGAGGTCTTAGGTGATCTAAAATTGACAAATAACGGAAATACACATGTTTACGACACATACGGGCTGTAGAAACTAATTATAACCAACTCATTCACCAACGAGTCCGTAGGGTTTACTATTGCATGTAGAATCACTAGGCGTTGCATACACACTTTTGAATATTTAAAACGCCTTGGACAAACGAGTTATATGCTGTAATGATGTTACGCCTATACTCACGTAGTGACACTGTTATTAGGGTGTCGGTAGCATATAATACTTGCTGTTTGGATTCTTTGCTTACGCGATAAGGTGAGTTTCACTACTTTTTCTCAAAGCATGCGTCTCGGGTTGAGACCACATTGGTAACGTTTTCTAGTCTATCTTGAGATAACTTCTTTTACACATCCCGGGTTTGGGGTGCATGGTTCACGTGGTGAATCTATTTTTACTAATTCATGTATATGTCCTTGATGAACTAAACCAAACACATCTTTTAAGTCCTTCAAAATACCGAATCAATTGCCGGTTGGGCAAGCGGGTTAATTAGTTGATAGCGCTATTAGGTCTAACAAACCTCACATCGTGCTGGGAGCACGGATGTGAACTATTAGCTTCAAACATAATCATTGTCGATGGACAATGATGCAAGGCATCTTTATCCCGGTTATGGGAACTTGTTCATTAGTAGTTCGGTATTCGCCGGTTTTAGTTATCATGAGTGGGCTAGCTACCCCTGACATTTGAATTAGCTATTGTTTACAGGGTCGGAAGGACCAACGTTGTACACTGGACTTTTGGGGTTTTGAGAACCTACGTTATTATTTACATCGCTTACATTTATAGTGAACTCACCGACTTTATGTTGACACATTTTAGCATGCTTTGCAGGTCCTTAGGTACGGAGCACGTTTTAGGGCATGCATCATTCGTGTCTTGGGTTATGGATATTTATTATTTCGTACTTTTAAACTTTGGTTTTGGGCGCGTTGTCTTGCGCAGACTGTTGCAAATGTTTTACTTTGTTTACGCTTCCGCATTACTTTAAATTGCTTGGTTAAACTTTGAAACTTTTTCTTAAAAACGAACTAAATGGTTTAGGCATTTAGAGTCGTTCATGATACTTATGGCTATGGGTCCTGGTTTGTCATGCACCTCGCGGTAAAACTCCGCAGTGGAAATTTGAGGGTGTGACAGATTGGTATCAGAGCCATTGGTTATAGTGAACTAGGAATTGCATTGCATTCTAGACTATAATCATTATAGCATAAGTATTAGTACACTCATCGTCTTCAGTGCACGCTTATTTTTCTCGACTTCGAACACTAACCTAACATATTGCAGGTAATTATGGTTAACCCCGCTCACCGAAATTACTCTTACCATGCTCATGACGGGCAGCGACGCCCCATGTATGACCCTTATGAGTCCCCATCTTCGTCACCCGAGCCGAGTGAAGCCACTAACCGTTGGCGTTGGTTCACGGACATCTTACACTCGTGGGTCGTAAGTTATGGGGTGCCAGCTACAGTACCTCCCATTGTGGACTCGTGGGAGAGGACACTTGCAGGGATGGTGAGGCATGTACACACTGAGTTGGATAATGCTTACACTGGTATTAAGGAGTTCCAGTTCTGGAGAAGAAATGCTGACGAGACATTGACACAGGTGGCGGGACAGATTGACTACTTACTCAGCGAACTAAGGAAAGTTAAGAAAGAGGCTGAGGAAGCAAAACAGGATGCTACTGCTACCAAACAAGAGTTGGCACATACTCGAGAGGAGTTAGCCATGGTTCGCAACCAGCTTATGGAAGCCTTGGAACCAATTGGGGAAGAGGACCCCGAAGAGGAACCCGAAGAGGAACCCATGGAGGATGAGTTTGATGATTTGGGAGCAGCACTTGATGCAGCTCTTATAGAAGAGGAAGAGGAGGAAGAACCTGAGGAGTTACCGGAGGAAAGTGAGGATGAAGGATCAGTCATCTCTACGGACGACGATTGATTTTAATTATTATTATTTATTTAGTTATTTATTTTGTTCCTAGTATATTATGACTTCTATTTAATCTCGTGTGACTGGGTGATCTTTTGAATTGTTTTAGAACGTTGGTATTTTATTATTGATTTAACTTTTATTTTATTATTTATACGTGCGTGATTTACTAGTACACCGTGATGTACAAACGATTGTAGTCTCATGTGTATAGTATATTTGTAGAACTACGATGGCGGGAAGAGGTCATGGACGTGGACACATCAACCTAACGCAAGCTGAGCTGACTGCACTGGTCAACGACAGGGTGGTTGCAGCCCTCGCAGCTATCCAAGCTGGTAACACTAATTGGTTTTATTTTACTCCTTCTACGAGCTCCAGCGTTAAACTCTATTACTCATATGACTCCCGTGTTTGCACGTAGGTCAACAACCACACCACCCTCCAGCCTGCACCTACAAAACCTTCATGGACTGCAAGCCTCAAAACTTTGGGGGATCTGAAGGTGCAGTTGGACTACTTAGATGGTTCGAAAGGGTGGAGTCATGCTTTGCTATGTGCAACTGTCCACCAGCTGACCGGGTCAAATATGCCGCTGGTACACTTGAGAACGCGGCGTTATCTTGGTGGAACTCTCAGAAGCAAATACTGGGTGTGGATGTGGCAAATGCTACGCCTTGGGATGCTTTCAAGGAGATGATGAGGGAGGAGTACTGCCCTCGGGATGAAATCCAGAAGCTGGAAACTGAGTACCTGAATCTGAAAATGGTGGGGTCGGATATTGAAGCCTACACCACTAGGTCACATGAGCTAGCCACTATGTGCCCTAACTACTCAACCCCGCTCTACAAGCGAATTGAACTGTACATCAAGGGTTTGGTGCCGCAGATCAAGGGCATGGTTACTGCTGCCAACTTCAACAATCTTCAGCAGGTGATTCGTATGGCACACCAGCTGACTGACCAGAAAGTAGAGGAGGGACTACTGCCCCCTCGAGGTGCTTCATCCTCTGGCACTAGTGATAATAAGAGAAAGTGGGAGAGTGCGTCTAGCAAACCCCCGGGTAATGGTAATCAACAGCAGCAGCACCCGAACAAGAGACACGACAACCACAACAACAACAGCAGCAACCGTACTCAGACTCAAGGTGGTTATCACGGAAATCGGCCCAAGTGCGCTAAGTGCAACTATCACCACTCTGGGCCATGTAACAGGATTAAGTGCGATCGTTGTGGTAAGCTGGGGCATGTGCAGAAAGACTGTAGAGTCAACCTTCAGGGTAACCCACCCCCACAGGGTCAGCAACAGAAGGGTGGAAAGGCGTGTTACCAGTGTGGTAGCGAGAACCATTTTAAAAAGAATTGTCCCCAGCTGAACGGTAATGGAAACAATGGGGGAAATAACAACACCAACACTGGTAATAACAACAACAACAACGGAAACAACTATGGGGCGCGTGGTAGAGCATTCGTGATTGGCTCTGGGGAAGCGAGGAATGATAACAACGTCGTGACGGGTACGTGTTCCTTGAACGACACTCTCGCTTCTGTTTTATATGATACTGGTGCGGATTATAGTTTTGTGTCATCAAAGCTTAGCGGACAACTAGGGATAGTTCCTACATTACTCGAGACCCCGTACTCTATAGAACTAGCTGATGGGAAGCCTGTTGAGGTAACCCACATTCTTCGTGACTGTAGGCTCGAACTAGATGGACATTTGTTTGCCATCGACCTTTTACCTATCACCCTAGGAAGCTTCGATCTTGTGGTTGGCATGGACTGGTTGTCCAAGCACCACGCCGAAATTCTCTGCAAGGAGAAAGTTGTTCGTATCCCCCTCCCCAGTGGGGAACTATTGTCTGTCCAGGGTGATCGCGGTGGTGCCATGGTGGGCATCATCTCTTACTTGAAGGCCCAGAAGTGCATACGGAAGGGCTATCCAGCCATATTGGCTAACATTTCTGACACTCGAGCCGAAGTCGAAACAAAAATCGAGGACATCCCGGTGGTCCGAGATTTTCCTGATGTATTCCCAGAGGAGCTGCCAGGACTTCCACCGGTTCGCCAAGTGGAGTTCCAAATTGACCTAGCACCAGGCGCCGCCCCAGTTGCGCGTGCACCATACCGCCTTGCACCAGGCGAACTTCAGGAACTATCTACCCAACTCCAAGAGCTATTGGATAGGGGTTTCATCCGACCTAGCTCTTCACCGTGGGGAGCCCCAGTCTTATTCGTGAAGAAGAAAGATGGGAGTTTCCGTATGTGCATCGATTACCGGGAATTAAATAAGGTGACAATTAAGAATCGCTACCCTTTACCTCGCATAGATGATCTATTCGACCAACTTCAGGGGTCGAGTTTCTATTCCAAGATTGACTTAAGGTCGGGGTATCACCAACTGAGAGTTCGAGAGGAGGATGTGCCAAAGACAGCTTTTCGAACTCGTTATGGGCACTATGAATTTTTGGTAATGCCCTTCGGGCTGACCAATGCACCAGCTGTGTTCATGGACCTCATGAACCGGGTGTGCAAACCCTATCTAGACAAATTTGTCATAGTGTTCATAGACGATATCCTGATCTATTCCAAGAGTAGGGAAGAGCACGAGCAACACCTACGACTCATCTTGGAACTTCTGAAAAGTGAGCAGCTATATGCAAAATTCTCCAAGTGTGACTTCTGGATTCGTGAGGTCCAATTCTTGGGTCATGTGGTGAACGAGGCAGGAATACAGGTCGATCCCGCTAAGATTGATGCGATTAAAAGATGGGAGGCCCCTAGGACTCCCACAGAGGTTCGGCAATTCCTTGGCCTTGCAGGCTATTATCGCAGATTCATTCAGGGATTCTCAAAAATCGCTCAACCCCTCACTGCTTTGACACAGAAGGGGATTATCTACAAGTGGGAAGATGCCCAAGAAGCTGCTTTTCAATTACTTAAGACCAAACTTTGCAGTGCTCCAATATTATCACTACCTGAGGGTACGGAGGACTTTGTGGTGTACTGTGATGCATCTATCCAGGGGCTAGGGTGTGTTTTGATGCAACGCGAGAAGGTGATCGCTTATGCTTCACGACAACTAAAAGTTCACGAGAAGAATTATCCCACTCACGACTTGGAACTGGGAGCGGTTGTCTTCGCTCTCAAAATTTGGAGACACTACCTCTACGGAACGAAGTGCACAATCTTCACAGATCATAAGAGTCTTCAGCACATATTTGATCAGAAGGTCCTAAACATACGACAACGACGATGGGTCGAACTCTTGAATGATTATGACTGTGCTATCAAGTACCATCCAGGGAAAGCTAACGTAGTAGCTGATGCCCTGAGCCGTAAGGAAACGAAACCCAAACGTGTGCGAGCCTTACAACTTACCATACACTCAAATCTGCCTGATAAAATACGTGAAGCCCAAGGCGAGGCCTTGAAAAAGGAAAATATCGGGTTGGAAACATTGCATGGTGCTGACAAACACCTGGAACTGAAGTCGGATGGGCTTCAGTACTTTATGGATCGCGTCTGGATTCCACGTTCAGGGGATCTTAGACAACTAGTGCTCGATGAGGCTCACACATCTCGTTATTCGGTGCATCCCGGTTCGGACAAAATGTATCAGGACCTCAAAACTCTCTACTGGTGGCCAAACATGAAAGCAGAGATAGCCACTTATGTTAGTAAGTGCTTGACTTGTGCGAAGGTTAAGATTGAATATCAGAAACCTTCAGGCCTACTTCAGCAACCAGAGATACCGATGTGGAAATGGGATGGGATTTCCATGGATTTCATTACGAAGCTTCCAAAAACAACAGCGGGCCATAACATGATTTGGGTTATCGTGGACCGCTTAACCAAATCGGCCCACTTCCTGGCGATAAAAGAAACGGACTCGTTAGAGAAGCTGGCGAACCTTTATATCAAGGAGATAGTCTCTAGGCATGGAGTGCCTACTTCCATTATATCTGATCGCGATGGGCGATTCACTTCTCGATTCTGGACTACTCTCCAAGATGCTCTAGGTACTCGTCTCGATATGAGCACAGCCTATCACCCACAGACGGATGGACAAAGTGAACGTACCATCCAAACATTAGAGGATCTGCTACGAGCATGCGTGGTGGACTTTGGTAATAACTGGGACAAGCACTTGCCCTTAATCGAGTTCTCTTACAACAATAGTTACCACACCTCGATTCAGTGTGCGCCTTTTGAGGCACTTTATGGCCGCAAGTGTAGGTCTCCTATCTGTTGGACTGAGGTTGGGGATAGCCAACTAACAGGTCCCGAACTCGTGCACGAAACCTCTGAGAAGATAGTGCAAATCAGAAACAGAATGGCTGCTGCTCGTGATCGACAGAAAAGCTACGCGGACAAACGTAGAAAACCTTTGGAGTTCCAGGTTGGGGACAAAGTTTTGTTAAAGGTGTCACCTTGGAAAGGAGTGATACGCTTTGGGAAACGAGGGAAGTTGAATCCCCGCTATGTTGGACCCTTCGAGATTGTTAAAAGGATTGGTCCGGTAGCTTATCAGCTGAATTTACCAGACGAACTCAGTGGAGTGCATAATGTATTCCACGTCTCAAACTTGAAGAAATGCTTATCCGATACTACACTGGTAGTACCGCTGGAGGAGATCCAGGTGGACGACCAGTTACGGTTCGTGGAAGAACCAGTGGAGATTCTTGAGCAGGGCGTCAAGAAACTCAGGCAAAGCACTATACCTATCGTGAAGGTACGGTGGAATTCCCGTCTAGGACCGGAATACACGTGGGAGCGCAGAGACCAGATGCGGCTCAAATATCCACACCTCTTTTCTGAACCTGAACCTGTGCATAGATCAAACGCCGAACATAAAGCAGCTCGCTCAAAGTGAATTTCAGGGCGAAATTCCTTTCAACTTGGGGATGATGTGACATCCGGAAACCAAGCATACATTTTTAGCTGGCTTTACTGTTTACTTGCTGAATTTTGGGACGAAATTCTTTTCAACTTGGGGATGATGTGATACCCCGAAAATTCAGGTTCTCACTTTAACTAAACTCTAGTTACATTTCCTTGCATTATACTTAACTAGGGTTAGTTAGATAAGATATACGTGCATGGTTGTGAGTCAATGTGTGATTGCATGATTAGTGAACCTCGGACGTTGGTGAAAAATAAACTTATGTGAAAACCATACGTGATTATGTGAACCTAAACCGAACACGTTAATAGAAATCATTAAAAGTGGAGCATGAGGTTGATTAGGGTCTTAATGCATGGGGTTACACTTGTTACGGTCCGAAATAATGAAAACGTCGAAGGATAACGCGTCGGGAGACGAAACGAGAAACGAGCGCGCCACCCGGACCTGTGAGCGGCCGCTCACAGGCACCGAGCGGCCGCTCGAAACGTGCTGACGGGTCTAAACCGCCTTAAACCTATATTTAAGCAACCTAAACTCCCATGCAACCCCCATACTCAACCCTAATCGCCCCCTTACTGCCCCACACGAATATTTCACTCAAACAACCTCTGCTAAGGCTCAAGATCATCAATTGGGAGGCTCCAAGGCGCGCGATTGATCGATTGAGAGAGCTAAGGGTATATCTTACTATTTCTTATGCTTTTATCTTGTGTTTTCATTAATAAAAATCATATAATAAGTTTGTCCAGGTCTGAATGAATTTATAAAACATTAAAGCATGAATCTTTTTGTAGATTAAATGGATTAAACATACTCATAAACGCTTAGTAACATCGTAGGATACTTGTTGCGCAAGTAATTGGTGTTTTGATTCGTAAAGCTTTGATCTTGACATGTTTAATCATAGAATCTGATAAAATAAGTATTAGGAATGTTTTGTGTTGATGATTGGTGAATGATAATAGTTTTTGTGCACACGGTAGACGATTAAAGTATGATTTAGGCGAAACTAAAATCTGGACAGAATGGTTAGTCAAACTTGTAGGAGCTGTAACACGGCTCTAACATAATAATTTTAGGGTTTTCTTGGCATGGTTAGGTCACACCTGATCTTAGCTTTTCATAATGGGTAAAATCATGTGTTTTGGACGTAGGATGAGTCGTTTTTGGAATTTTAATTGATTAGGGGTCATATCAGATTTTCGGATTTGTAAATTGGGTTAACTTTAAATGGCCATAACTTGAGATTTACAAGGAGTTAGGTTATGAAATTTTTACAGTAGGTCAATACTGGAAAAATAGAGCTTTTCCAAGTGGATTCATCTCGTTTGGATGAATACACAATTTTTAAGAATTTTCCTACTAAACTGACCTGTAGTGGAAATTTTCTGAACACTGCTGTGTTGTACGAATTTTTATAATTTTTGTGTTTGGAATTAAGACAAAACAAAAATAGGTATTACCAAGTGAATCCCAAAGATAATTCAGTAAAAATTTGGGAGGATAACTCACTGGTTTACTATTTTAAATAAATTCGTTTTGATGGCGCACAATCTGTCCTGAAAACACAGATTGTGTATTATGTGCTTATGTGATTACTTGAGGTCTTAGGTGATCTAAAATTGACAAATAACGGAAATACACATGTTTACGACACATACGGGCTGTAGAAACTAATTATAACCAACTCATTCACCAACGAGTCCGTAGGGTTTACTATTGCATGTAGAATCACTAGGCGTTGCATACACACTTTTGAATATTTAAAACGCCTTGGACAAACGAGTTATATGGTGTAATGATGTTACGCCTATACTCACGTAGTGACACTGTTATTAGGGTGTCGGTAGCATATAATACTTGCTGTTTGGATTCTTTGCTTACGCGATAAGGTGAGTTTCACTACTTTTTCTCAAAGCATGCGTCTCGGGTTGAGACCACATTGGTAACGTTTTCTAGTCTATCTTGAGATAACTTCTTTTACACATCCCGGGTTTGGGGTGCATGGTTCACGTGGTGAATCTATTTTTACTAATTCATGTATATGTCCTTGATGAACTAAACCAAACACATCTTTTAAGTCCTTCAAAATACCGAATCAATTGCCGGTTGGGCAAGCGGGTTAATTAGTTGATAGCGCTATTAGGTCTAACAAACCTCACATCATGCTGGGAGCACGGATGTGAACTATTAGCTTCAAACATAATCATTGTCGATGGACAATGATGCAAGGCATCTTTATCCCGGTTATGGGAACTTGTTCATTAGTAGTTCGGTATTCGCCGGTTTTAGTTATCATGAGTGGGCTAGCTACCCCTGACATTTGAATTAGCTATTGTTTACAGGGTCGGAAGGACCAACGTTGTACACTGGACTTTTGGGGTTTTGAGAACCTACGTTATTATTTACATCGCTTACATTTATAGTGAACTCACCGACTTTATGTTGACACATTTTAGCATGCTTTGCAGGTCCTTAGGTACGGAGCACGTTTTAGGGCATGCATCATTCGTGTCTTGGGTTATGGATATTTATTATTTCGTACTTTTAAACTTTGGTTTTGGGCGCGTTGTCTTGCGCAGACTGTTGCAAATGTTTTACTTTGTTTACGCTTCCGCATTACTTTAAATTGCTTGGTTAAACTTTGAAACTTTTTCTTAAAAACGAACTAAATGGTTTGGGCATTTAGAGTCGTTCATGATACTTATGGCTATGGGTCCTGGTTTGTCATGCACCTCGCGGTAAAACTCCGCAGTGGAAATTTGAGGGTGTGACAGTTTTTCCCATGTTTTGTTCCACGTTCGCCTGTTTGAGCCACGTTCGCCCGTTTTTCCCACGTTCGCCCGTTTTTCCCATGTTTTGTTCCACGTTCGCCCGTTTGAGCCACGTTCGCCCGTTTTTCCCACGTTCGCCCGTTTTTCCCATGTTTTGTTCCACGTTCGCCCATTCGAACCAATTTTATTCCACGTTCGCCCGTTTTCATCAGCATTTTATAAAACGCACCAAAACGCATCTAAACGATCCGAAAACATCACGAAACATCACCAATCACAACAGTCAACTATCATTAACATATTCCTACAAAACCCTACCAATTTTATCCCGAAATCCGTCCGTTTTACAAGTTACCCGAAATAGCAAATTATGGAGATGTCACATCAAACGCATGCAATCTTTACCCAATTAGGAAACTTTTTGAAATCAATCAATAATCAACTTAATATACTCAGATTATCATGAACAATAAACCCCCAATCATATCCTTATCACTATCATCATGAACAAGCCCTATATCTAACCCAAAATCCCCAAAATGAACAAAACATCATCAATAATCAATTGTAACCTATCTCAATCATAAATCATCATCAATAACAGTCCTAGATCATTGTTATAACATCTATACAGCAATCAATCATCAAACAATACATAACATCACATAAAACACTATTAACACATGTTAATTTGTATGAAAACTCATTGTTTATGAATAGGTTTTGTTTAGAAAGATATTAGGAAGGTTTTTATCCATGAAAACATGTTTGAATCAGATCTGGACTCTTGGGGTTTAATGAAAACGAATTGAAATGCTTTAAAAATGATTTAGAATGAAGAACATACCTTAGATCTTTGTGTAGAAAATGTTTGTAGGTTAGATTATAGAAAACAAGGGCAAAAACTCCTTCCCCAATGTTTAAAGTTGCTAGAGAGTGTTTAGAGGCGTTTAGGGTATGTGAAATGGTGAAAAATGACAAAGTGTGGTATTTATACTATATCCACATTCGCCCATTTTACCTGGGCGAATGTACTCTCCTTCGACCCTTTCACAGGGTCGAACGTACCCTGACTTGGTCGAATGAAATTCTTTCAATTCCATATCCCAGGTTCGCCCCTTTTACAAGGGTCGAACCAGGAGTATTGTCCAGGTTCGCCCATTCGTTTGGTCGAACCAGGACTTACGTTTTTCTAGTTTTTCCAATTTGTCGTGTTTAACGAATTTTAATGCACCCTACCATACGAGCATGCAACCTTAGTCTATGTTTAACATATTTAAGCACGAATAATTATCTACACATCATTTAAACACATCTAAGCATATAATCCACCATACGACAATTAGTCTACACATACACTTAATTAGTTTATGTAATTCACCAACAACAGGACTCGTATCGTGTATGTGTGTGTGTGACTAACCCAATGATCTCCCGAATCATTGAACCCCGTCAAGTATGTTTAATAAACGTTTCTCGCTAAGGTAGACTTATGTGTTTATAAAATGTTGACCCAAATATGCCGGGTGTCACATCATCCCCCTGTTGAAAGAATTTTCGTCCCGAAAATTTCCCGAAGTCAAAGAGAACGAAACGATAAAAGAAAAATTTTTCCCGGTCGTCACATCATCCCCCTGTTGAAAGGAATCTCGCCCCGAGATTCACTCTTCGACAGTAATGAGTGTCAACCTAACCCAAGTAACATTTCCCAGAACATAAACGAATGATAACCACGAACGAGAGATGATATCAACAGATACTCTATGCCGGGGAACCGCCCTCCCCAAAGTGAATACAAAACAATGAATCCTCCTGATCGAAGGCCTACTAGAGACTACTGTGATCGGTATAAATGATACACCGGTACCGTCCAAGTAACATCTCCAAAGGACCCACATCAGACCCATGAATGCAAAACGATGACCAAATACCAAACTGAATGCACACAATGAATACGAATCGCCAAACAATGTGAACGAGAATGAATACGAGCATAACGAGAATCAAGAAAAGAACACTCACCAGTAACAGTATCAGGATCCTCCAGGTTCTCCCTAGCGCCAATGACGTAAACATGACCACGAGTAGTTCGACCGCCACCTTCGTTCCCAGCACCACTTGCAGTCCCTTGGTTCAGCTTAGGACAATCCCGCTTGAAGTGCCCAGTCTCCCCACAGTTAAAACACCCATGGTTTCCCTGAGGAGCAGGAGCGGGGACAACCGCTTGAGTCTGTTTCGGCTGCAGACAATCCTTAGCCAAATGACCGACTCGCTGACAATGATTACAGCGAAACGCATCGCAACCCCCAACATGGTGATACCCACACGTGTTACAATTCGGACTCTTACCAACATAACCCCCAGTCTTCTGCTCAGATAACGCTCCCACAATGTCCTGCCTCTTAACCTGCTGTTGAGACGACCCAACGTTCTTCCCAACACTCTCCCACTTCCTCTTGTTGTCCACAGGGGCTTTCACAGCAGCACCCCTCGGAGGTAGAACACCCTCAGCAGCCTTCATGTTGGTCAGCTTGTGAGCTGCCCGAACAGTGGCCAACATAGTAGTGTGATCAGCAGCGGCAACAAGTCCAGCAATTTACGGCACTAACCCAGCAACGTAGTGTTCAATCCTCCAGTACTCCGGTGTAGCCAAACCGGGGCACATCACAGCCAACTCGTTGTGCCTAGCAGTAAACTCCTCGATCTCCGACCCAACCATCTTCAGATTCCAGAACTCATGCTCCAACTTCATAATCTCGTCCCTCGGGCAATACTCCGCTCGCAACATCTGAACAAACTCGGACCACGGCATAGCATTGGCCTCACCCAGGCCAAGATTCGCAGTGGTGGAGTTCCACCAGGTCAACGCATGTCCCTCCAGTGTAGCAGAAGCATACTTGACATGATCAGCGTCAGGACAGTTACACATAGCAAACACCGACTCAATCTTCTCCAACCACCTAAGTAGTCCCACTGCTCCTTCAGTCCCATTGAAGAAATGGGGCTTACAGTCCATGAACTTCTTGTAGGTGCACCCAGACTGCACCTGATTAGTATTTCCCAGGGTCTGCTGAGCAGCCTGGAAAGCAGCCAACGCAACGTTCAACTGCTGCTGCAACATGTTCTCCAACTCTACCTGAGTCATGGTGATGTTCCCACCACCTCGTCCACCGCCATTGCGACCCCCGCCGCCACCACGGCGTCCACCAGCACGTCCACCAGCGCGTCCAGACATGTTCTGCCAAACATGAGACAAGATACTCAAAACCACCAACAGATCAAGCTACAAGTGACCAAACGAATTCAGAACGTGGTTCCAGCATGACCATTAGTCCGAACACGAAGTCCACCAAGATTTTCATGCATTTCGATTTATGATTTCGTGTGCACCCGAAATAACAAATCGCTCTACATGGTCCTCTAGGCGTGCTCCTAGCTAGAACTTCAAATCACCCGATACCCACATTCCTAAAGAAACTATTATCGCACGAGGATCCCAAAGTGAACAGTCACCCAGGAGTGTACTATGACAAGTACTAGTGCATGATAGTGTGTGTGTGTAGGCAAGTATGTACATTAGAGCATAGAGGGGAGATATCCAAAACCCGGAAAGATCTCAAGAATGTGCCGAAACCACCCCAATGCACACTACTGCCAAGTATAAGCGATAAGCCCCTTCATCTTCAAACCCGAAGAAGAAGATAGAACCAAGGTAGGAATAACAAAAGATAGATAACGTGATACTGCGTGATAAGGACACCGACACCCCGACAAGGTTAGTATGTTTACCAAATGACACGACTCGTAAATATGTGTGATCGTCTAATGTGTGTGATACTCGGCTATAGACTAGACTCTACATGCAGTCCTAGTACACTATAACCATTGGCTCTGATACCAATCTGTCACACCCTCAAATTTCCACGTGCGGGGTTTTACCGCGAGGCGCGTGACACACCAGGATCCAAGTCAACGGTCACAATAAACGACATCTATATGATAAGAAAACAACGTAAACTACCATTGGGTTTCAAAATCGTTCTAACACAGCGGAAGCAAAATGTATTATTACAACTTAAAAGTAAAACTCAAAGTCTGAAATGTTTAACAAAACATGCATATGATCCCTAGACGCCGTGAGACTCCGTGCGCCTATACTCAATGCTGCTACCTTAGCGACCTGAGAAAACATGCCAAAAAGACGTCAACATATAATGCTGGTGAGTTCACAGGTTTTAAGTTCGTAAACGTTTTCATGTGTAAAGCGATTCCTCATAAAGTGCCAAGTGTGCAAAAGTTCCAAGTAAATAACAAACGTTCCCTTACTACTACGACTGTGTTGCTAAAACCATTACTGACAAACGTTGCTCGAGTTGCTGCCCATGTGCCAAGTGTCAAGTGTCAAGTAGAGACAATATGCACCCGCCCGGCTCCCAGCCGTCAGGTGGGGTTCGTCACGCCCGATAGATCTATCCATATTTCCCCCGTTGTGCCCCGCACATTCATGGTTTCAATAGGGACTTAGGTTTCGTCGTATAGTAAATAAGTGGCAAGTGCCAAATGCCAAGTGTCAATGTTTAAAAGTGTCAAGTGCCAACGTTTAAATATGCCAAATGCCAATGTTTAAAAGTGTCAAGTGCCAATTTTAAATATGCCAAGTGCCAAACATGTCACGTTTCTTAAAATAGTCACATTCCCAAAAGGCGTCATGTTTCTAAAAGTGTTATGTTTCCAAAAGTGGTAAGTTTCATAAGAGTTGTGTTTTCAAATCATAAACGTTGCATTGTTAAAACGTGTGGCATGCTTCTCCCCCGAGAGAAAAGAGTATAAAAGAGGGGTCGTGAAACTCACCTTAGAGTGCGTCTTCTGATAACTAGAATTCCAACACGTGTATGATAATCCCAACTAATGACAACCTATCAATGAGTTTACATAAGTGCGATGACTATTAACCCGAAGGCTAACTAGTCCCCGATTGTCCAGATCTTGACTACGTGTGTTAAAAAGTGTGTTTAAACGTTAACCGGACATCCCAGACCGACCCGACATCCCGTTGGTGACCCATTACATCAATTAGTCAGGCACATAAGTTTAACACATAAGTTTCAAGCATAAAACACTTAGTTTGCATCAAAAATCTCATTCCGGACATCAGATGGTCGAATGTGGTTTTTCCGCTTTCCACGTTCGCCCGTTTGAGCCACGTTCGCCCGTTTTTTTCACGTTTTGTTCCACGTTCGCCAGTTTGAGCCACCTTCGCCCGTTTTTTCCATGTTTTGTTCCACGTTCGCCCGTTTGAGCCACGTTTGCCCGTTTTTCCCACGTTCGCCCGTTTTTCCCATGTTTTGTTCCACGTTCGCCCGTTTGAGCCACGTTCGCCCGTTTTTCGCACTTTCGCCCGTTTTTCCCATGTTTTGTTCCACGTTCGCCCATTCGAACCAATTTTATTCCACGTTCGCCCGTTTTCATCAGCATTTTATAAAACGCACCAAAACGCATCAAAACGATCCGAAAACATCACGAAACATCACCAATCACAGCAGTCAACTATCATTAACATATTCCTACAAAACCCTACCAATTTTATCCCGAAATCCGTCCGTTTTACAAGTTACCCGAAATAGCAAATTATGGAGATGTCATATCAAACGCATGCAATCTTTACCCAATTAGGAAACTTACATGTAATCTTTACCCAATTAGGAAACTTTTTGAAATCAATCAATAATCAACTTAATATACTCAGATTATCATGAACAATAAACCCCCAATCATATCCTTATCACTATCATCATGAACAAGCCCTAGATCTAACCCAAAATCCCCAAAATGAACAAAACATCATCAATAATCAATTGTAACCTATCTTAATCATAAATCATCATCAATAACAGTCCTAGATCATTGTTATAACATCTATACAGCAATCAATCATCAAACAATACATAACATCACATAAAACACTATTAACACATGTTAATTTGTATGAAAACTCATTTTTTATGAATAGGTTTTGTTTAGAAAGATATTAGGAAGGTTTTTATCCATGAAAACATGTTTGAATCAGATCTGGACTCTTGGGTTTAATGAAAACAAATTGAAATGCTTTAAAAATGATTTAGAATGAAGAACACACCTTAGATCTTTGTATAGAAGATGTTTGTAGGTTAGATTATAGAAAACAAGGGCAAAAACTCCTTCCCCAATGTTTAAAGTTGCTAGAGAGTGTTTAGAGGCGTTTAGGGTTTGTGAAATGGTGAAAAATGACAAAGTGTGGTATTTATACTATATCCACATTCGCCCCTTTTACCTGGGCGAATGTACTCTCCTTCGACCCTTTCACAGGGTCGAATGTACCCTGACTTGGTCGAATGAAATTCTTTCAATTCCATATCCCAGGTTCGCCCCTTTTACAAGAGTTGAACCAGGAGTATTGTCCAGGTTCGCCCATTCGTTTGGTCGAACCAGGACTTACGTTTTTCTAGTTTTTCCAATTTGTCGTGTTTAACGCATTTTAACGCACCTTACCATACGAGCATGCAACCTTAGTCTATGTTTAACATATTTAAGCACAGATAATTATCTACACATCATTTAAACACATCTAAGCATATAATCCACCATACGACAATTAGTCTACACATACACTTAATTAGTTTATGTAATTCACCAACAACAGGACTCGTATCGTGTGTGTGTGTGTGTGACTAACCCAATGATCTCCCGAATCATTAAACCCTGGACAATACGGACTGTGTTCCGACTCTACTGACCCCATCAAGTATGTTTAATAAACGTTTCTCGCTAAGGTAGACTTATGTGTTTATAAAATGTTGACCCAAATATGCCGGGTGTCACAATAGTATTTCCTATGGATTACTGATCGGGGCAAAATGTTGGCTATGTTGTGGGAGGATTGATGCAGGTTTGATTCGGCTAAGATGGGTTAGGTTGACTGTCTTTCTGGCTGTTTTGTGTATATTTCGGATTGTTGTATGTTTGTGTCTTCGGTCTGTAAGTCGGATTTTGTTCCCGGGTTTTGCTAGCGTCTTGCTAGCTTTTAAATAAAGTTTCGTTTGGCCGTTGAAAAAAAATAGCATATTTTCCATTGTTGTTTGAAAACTTCTCGAATTTTTATGTTGACAGTTATCTAAATTCTTCGTGTCCGTTAATTAAATATATTGTAGTTTAGGTTTCAAAAAAGCATGTCTCAGGCGCGCTTAAGCGCGAGGCGACCCGAGGCACGGATTCATACGCCTTATGTCTCATTAGGCGCACGGTGTAAAAAACGCAAGGAAAGACACTAGTACAAAACTTTGTTTTAGAAGCGGTGGGATTTCATTTCTACACGCGGGCCACCATAATACCGCGTCTTTAGATCAATTCTATAAACAATAGATAACTAAATACATATTTCCAGAAACAAAAGACAAAATAACAGGTTAAAAAGCACTTTAATGATACATTAGCACTTTACTAATACATTAGGTCACGGGTACCCACTACCAGTACGATAACACCACCATCACCTATGCTTGTAGTGGTCCCGTGAATCATTTTCTGGTTTTATTTAACGGGCGGTAACTGTAACACCCCAACCGATGGCGGAAACATCGAGGTGTCACGTAGTGACGATTGTTCAATAGCTCATGGACTAGAAATGTAAATTTTGTTACATTGAATTGAATAATTTATTACAATGAAAGAAATACAATAATTAAAACTAGCAATCTAAAACTAAAATACAGTAAATCTCAATCTAAGTCTAAGTTCCAAAAGCTTATAAGTGATCTCATAAGAACCTGAAACATGTACGAAAATAATTTGGTCAAAACAAAAATGTATTGGTGAGCATACCCGTTTGATATATATAGTAAGGAAAATTTAGCAATTCATGTGTTGTTTTGCAAAATGTAATAAGTGGTATCCGGGTCAAATCAACCATATGAAAGGAAAGCAGATATATATAGTAAGCGCTAGTAGTAATGTAATACATAGCAATGACGAGGACTCTCAACAGAGTCACAAGGGTATGTACCATAGTACTATTCATTGAAATGCCAGGCCGCAACGGTTAATGATTTGACAAGTCATAGATACACGAAATGACACAAGCAAACACACATAAGAATTGCTATTTTAGTAAGATGAAATAAAAATTGATAGTAAGTACATGAGTCACCCCAAAAAAGTAAAACAGTAAAAAAAGGGAAAAATATACTCACCTTGATTTTAGTGACGGACTTGCAAGTTATCAATACGTATCAATGAATTAAGCTTGAACCCTAACTGCGTATATCAACTTGACAAGAAATCCTAACGTCACATTTTGAATTTATGACAACCTAAGTAATAATATATTTCAGGATTAATTTCTTTATAGGACTAATGATTCGTCCGGCGACAAAGACCTTTACAACTTTTGAATCAATTACTAGGTTCATACTTAATCGAAAAGAACCGACAAAGTCACTCAAAATTTGTAATTATTTTTCAAAATGATATAGTAACCTTGGTTTTTTTTTTTATTTAAAATGATACTATTTGTTTTATTTTAACCGTTTGTTTTAATATTGTTTTATTATTTAAACTATTCGTAAAAAATTGTTTAAATTTAATTAAACATAAAAATAAAAACATAAATTCATTAATATTAAACATAAAATTAAAATACATTAAACATAAGAAATAAACTTAAGGTTGGTGCAACAATTTCCATGCCTCGACATGATCGAAAATGTTGTTGTATCGAGCCTCATAATCCACATGAGTGAACTCGATAGCTAACTCCTCATCAATGTCCGGATCCTCCCTGAATGTGCGCTCGTAGAGGGTGGTCCACCGACCACACTTATTGTTGAGTGTGGGTGTTTGTTTAAACCGTGGTAAAGTGTGAGTTTTAACCCCACGGTTTGATGAGTTTATATACTAAAGTTTGGAACGGTTTCAATGTTAATATTCAATTTTACTGACCGTTTAGGTGGACGGTATCATGAATTCAATTCAATTGATGGTTCCAAGAATTCACAATTCAATTTAACTAACCGTTTGGTAGGACGGTTGTAATAGTGTGAAACTAAATTATTATTAACCGGTTTAATAATTTAAGCCCTATGAAATTAAAAAAAAAGTTTAGATATTTAAATGAAAATAAATAAAAGAATTAGTGAAGTTCTGCCTCCAAAAAAAGTGTTTCAGTGAAGTATATCAGTGAAGTGATGTGCCAATGCAGGATTGGTTAAAATCAGTAAAGTTAAAACAAATTCAAAGGAGCATCCCTTCCCCCTAACCACGTCTGAACAGAACCCTATATTGAAAATATACGTATCTTAACATTAACACATTCTCTTCTCTGATATCAAAAGGCATCTCTCTCTCTCTCTATCTCGCTCAAACACATCCCTGCATATCATAAGCCATCTCTCTATCTCCACATAGACACTTTCTCTATATATATTTCTTTCAAACAATCTAACTATGATGGCGGAAGGATCGAGACGATCTAACGATGATGGTGGTGGAGACGAAATTTGGTCGATGGGATGATCTAACGACGATGGTGGTTCCTTCAAACACGGCGATGATCAGCGGTGAAGGTAGCGAAACTATAGAGACGTACACGGAGACGGTGGGATGATGGTGGCGGAAGGAGAGGAGACGGTGACAGAGACAATTATATTTGTGTCTGTCTCTCCTAGATCTAACGATGAAAACCTCGAACATCACCAGATCCGGTTCCTTCTTCCCCAGATCTAACACGGGCAATGTGTCCTGATATATATATATATATTTTTTTTATCCCAATGTACTTTTCTTATTAGAGTTTTAAATGGTTAATTATTCTAATAAACAAATAAATAATAAATATATATGCTAATAGTCCTAAATATAGTATGATTGGTATATATTAAATGTATTATTATCTTTATCTAAAAATAGAGAGATCCATTGTAATTATAAATATTGATGAATGAATGAAGAAGGGGCACGGTTCCTATTCTATCATGGTATGTTTTCAAGAGAAGTGACTTATTTAAGTTGTTACTTATACGACAATTATAAATTATAAGCATTTAAATAGATTATATATATAACAAAAAATGAATGAAAAATTTTATAAAAAAAATAAACTGACTTTATAAAGATCATATTCTATAGGGACCAAATTGCAATTTTGATCAAATCAATTTAAAAATAAAAAGAAATTAAAAAACCCACCAATTCTTTCCAAATTCGAATCCAATCAACGATTTTTTCGGTGTCTTTGTTTGAAATTGAACCCACCATGCGTTAATCCAGCCAAGTTGCCTTTATCTGTGTTTAATCAACATGAAATTTGTAGGATAATTGACTCAAAACGCGTTTCCCCAAGTTGACTTTTGATCGAATGAATCACCATTTGATCAGCGGATTATTGTGCAATTGAATATTAAATCACTATCGGAACACCCTTCCATAGCTCTCTGAACACACACACACTTAACCAATTGTTTCTAATCGAGACCTGCAAACTATCAGCCATCGCGTGCAGCCAATGACCGTTTCCCCTTCGTTGTTCTTCGTTTCTGGTATTGCTACCTTTATTAGACTCGATTTTATATATAGAGCAAAGCAATAGCCCTAACATAAATCTTGTTACCTGATTCGTCTTCTTGGTCAATTTTAAGGATTTGGTTTTTAGGGTTCATAGAAGAGATTGGGGATAAGTTGATCTATGTGTTTTAAACATTTCTGTTATATCTAATACATATCTTCAATGTAGTCCACATGGTAGTGGAGTTGTGTTTAAAACCCGAGCCAGCTGAATGCCCAGGTTTGATCCCCATCCACCACAAACATTTTTTTTAAACAAATTCTTTATATATTTCCTTATATTTTCAATATCATTTTTTAAAATAGGTTTGAAATAAATACATAATAAATCCAATTTTCATCATTTTCGCACCAAAATTTTACATAATTTAATTTTATCAATTTAAATCAGAAATATAATTTTATTTTCTGAAATTTTTGAAATTTAATATTTTTGAATTTTATTACCATGTTTTGATTAATCTGTTATAATTTATTATATAAAATTTATTTTTAGAAATAATATTATAAAAATTATTTTCACACTATACTATTTTAGTACAACCACCCTTGATAAAGATTTTACAAAAAAATCCTTTTATTTATTTATTTTTTTAATTTTTCCTATTATTATTTTATTAACAACTATTTTAATAAATTAATAAATGATCGTCAATCCCCAAATTAGAAACCCTAGAATCCCTATACTTTTACGTTTTCCCAACACTTGTATTATTGCCTTGAACTTAGGGTAATAATTGGGAACTTTTGTGCAACATTTAGACTATTTCAAAAAATCAACACTTTTACCATGGTGAGTTTACATAGCTTTATTTTGCAACTTTTCCTATGCTTTTGAATGAAACTTGATTCTTGATACTTTTGATGCAATTCATTATACGTGTCTAGTTGTAAATCTTTGATGCCACATGTCTTAGACAAAAACTTAGTAAACTTAAACTTAAGACTTGCATAATCATTAACTCTAATCAAGTCGACGATATACAATGATAGATCTATTGGATTGACAACCCCACCTAGATTCGTTGACCATTTTTATAGGGAGCGCGGGTGTCTGTTATTGTTTAAACTTTATATTAAGGTGAACCGTGGTTACGGGATGGACCTAATCTTTGTCAGTAGAATTGATTATGCACTTACTATACTTTGTGTTTTTGTTTTCACATGTAGACTTTGATATACATTAGACATATGAATTGCAAACTTGAAAACTTATATTTATAATCTTATTGCTAGACTAGGTCTATGTATTCTTACCAACTTTTAGTTGACCCCCCATCTTTTCCAAACTCAACATTTCAGGAAATACTGATGCTTGAAGTCTAATGCTTTCACAAGAGAAGTTATTTGAAGTTTTTAAGTTTCGTTTTATTGTTTGATGTACTAGAATTTATTTCAAGACATTTTGTTATGTATTTAAATTCGTATTTTTAGTATTGGAATAAATGATTATTTAAAATTATATTAATTGTCATGAGCTACTAAACAATCGTCAATACGTGACACCTCGATGTTTCTGCCATCGGTTGACATGTTATAGGCATGAGCTCGCGCATCAAGTTGAAGAAGTTTGGAACCGAGCTGTATGTTTATTAATAGTTAGTGTTGTTTGAATTTGAATAGTTTTGAATTGTAAACTTCGAACATATCTATACTCTGGAATTGTTTTTGTTTAATTTGTTCTTCCCCGATATGTAAGCGACTTTAAACATATGTATGTAAGCTTTGAACGTATATGGACAGTGGTTGCTTATTTAACAGACACCGGAGCATTAATTTTTTTCTGGCATGTTATATGAAGACACAATTACTATTATGAAGACGCGGTTAACCCCATGCGTCTTATACTTGATGCACATAAAGACGCGCCACATAAAGATCTGGTTAGAAACCGCGTCTAATGGCCCAAATCACCACGACTAAATGTAGATTTCTGTAGTTGTGAGAGAGCCTGAGGCACACACTTTTCTTCCCAAAAAGAGCGCTTTTCGTATCCGATGTAATTAAAAGTCGAGGTCAATGTAACCCAACCCGGTACGATCCGAAGAGTTACACGTTGGTACACGAATCAAATAAGTTCATGAGTAGGTGGATTATTATTTATGAAATAATAATAGTTTAGGACTTGAGGGACTTAATATTAATTGTATTAATATTAAGGAATATTATAGTATTATGCAAGGGGGCTTAATGTAAGTTTGTGTTTTATAAAAAGGGGATTGAGGTGCAAACCCTAATCACACTTTTAATCAAAACAACACCTTGCTCCCCAAGAAAAAAACTTTCGGCCAACACAAGGAGCCGCCGCCCCTTGCTGCCGTCAACCACCACACCCTGCCGCCTCCTTCCTTGCAATCGGTTGCTACCTGGTTGGTTCGTGCTCGGTTGTGAACTTCCTACTAGCGAGGGTTCGTTTTAACCCGCGTGTTACAATTCCGGTGTAGTCGTCAAAGGTTGATTACTAAACCCCCTATGGTTGTTTATTATTTATTTGTTTATACGCGTTTAACTGAGATCCTGATTAGGAATATTTTATTAATCGGATTAATAAAATTAACTAACAATTTATATATATAAATCGGCTATTATATATATTATATATATAATCCGTTTTTGTTAAATATATAAACCGCTTCCGCTGTGTATTCGATACCATGATTCCCAACAGTGGTATCAGAGCCACGGTTACGCGCGTATAGATGGTAAAGTTATAATTTTGATCTATGTTTTATTTGTCAAAAATTATTATTTTTTTGACAAAAGATCAAAAACTTTTTGTTGTTCATGGATTGTGAAGTGAAAGGAGCCCTAGGTATTTTGACCCTTGTCATGGTTGTGTTTGTGATGTTTTATCTTTTTTTATTGATTTGTATTTTATTACGGATATTGAATCCGGTGTAATAGATAGGATTAGAATAGATTTGTTTTATTTGTATTTCAAATTTATTTGTAATCCTACAAGTACAAGATCAAGACGAAGATAAAAAGGCGAACAGGTTCCTTGAAGATAGAGATCTCGGGTCAAGTGGGAGCTACATCAAAATAGTTTTGAAACCCCTTTTTGACTAGTTCGTTTCGTTTATGGCTAAAACGAAACGGGCGACCTATTAGGGGCTCGATTCGTTTAATTTTATTATTATGTTTTGTGGTTGTGTTTTGTTTATTGTAAATAATTTAGATAACCCAAAATAAATAAAATTTTCACAATCATGGCAACGGTTTTATTAAAACAAGTTCTACAAAAACCGAAAATCATATTTAATAAAAGGAGTTTTATTAATATTAAAACAAGTCCATTCGCGATAATACGACCAACATAGTTTAAATAGGGTTTTTAAAACTATACCGTGTCGAGTGTTGAAAGGAGTTTCAATCATCATGAACAATATAAAATTGGATTTTATAAACTATTATGTGACTCACATCATGCTAACGAGTCATTCGATATATTTATGGTAGATATTAAAATTAAATCCCAATTTTAAATTGATGTTTTATGCCACCCTTAACGAGTTAACACTACATTCTAAATCGAACCCAAATGTTAGTGCTGACCCTGCATCTGGACGCTGCTCGTGAGTGAAGGTAATCATCGCGTTTTCTGTGTAACATAGGCCGGTGTTACAGTTAATAGTAAAGGACCAAACATCGCCTGTTTATCAAGTGGGCATAGTTGGGGTTAAACACACATCACTTTTAGCGATAACCCTAAAAGGAGAGTTGTGTAGTGGACACAATTAACAATCGTTGTTTACCTACCTAATCGTACCAGTGGACAGTGCTAAGCCAGTTCATTGTGTATTGATGAATCAGGATCTCATCCTAATTAATTTTGCTTTTTGGGTCATAAAATAATTAGGATAATTAAAACATACAATACTAACAAATTAATTTTGAACTTTGTAGATGTCAACTGAAAACAATTCCACCTCCCATTTCTCTCTCTAGTCCATCTTAGAGAAGGACAAACTGAACCACTCCAACTTCATGGACTGACACCGCAACTTGAAAATTGTTCTCAAGGCGGAGAACAAATTGTATGTTCTTGAAACACCAGTCCTCGATGAACCCGCAAATTCGAAAAGTGAGGTTTATAAAACCTGGGCTAAGCATTTTGATGACTCTTTGAAAGTCTCATGTCTGATGTTGGCATCCATGATCCCTGAACTTCAAAGGACCATGGAGGACATGGAAGCATACGACATGAATCAGCATCTGGTGGAAATGTTCCAACAAAATGCTCGTCATGAGAGGTTTGATGTGATGTGATCACTTATAACCACTCGTATGCAAGAGGGTACACCAGTTAGCACTTATGTGTTAAAAATGAAGGCATATGTTGATCACTTGGCTCGTCTAGAATCTCCCTTGAGCGATGAGTTAGCTGGGGATATCATCCTAAATTCATCGCCCAAGTCATATGACCAGTTCATTATGAACTATAATATGAATGGGATGGAGAAGACACTTGCAGAACTGCATCAGATGCTCAAAACTGTTGAGGTAAACATACCTAGCAAAACTGCACCAGTGCTAATGATCACGGAGGGTCAAATTAAGAAACCTAAAACCAAGAAGAAGGGCTATCAAGGTAAAGGGAAGGGAAAGGGCAAAGTTGTTGCCAACAAGAAACCTCTAAAAGATGCCAAATGTTTTCATTGTGATGAAACTGGGCACTGGAAGAGAAACTGTGCTAAGTACTTAGCTGCACTGAAGCAAGCCAAGGCTTTTGGAGGAGAGTCCTCAGGTATATATGTTATTGAAGTCTTTGTTTTTTCTAGCAAAACATGGGTGTTTGACACAGGATGTGGTTTCCACATTTGTAATGTTTTGCAGGGACTAAGAAAGATTAGAAAGCTGAAACTAGGCGACTTGGAGGTCCATGTTGGCAATGGACAAAGAGTTGCAGTGAAGGCGATATGAGAATATGTTCTTTTACTTCCTTCTGGTTTAGAGCTTGTTTTGAACAATGTTTATTACATTCCTAGTGTGACTTGTAACCTCACGAATTTTCCCATTTATTTTGCATTAAAGTATTTCCCGATCCATGATATAAAGTCCAATTTATTTCTAAGTATTCTTATCTTTATCCGTGCACTCTATTTTTCTAAGTTCCTTTTATCATTGTACTTAAAAAAAAATCTTCAATCATGACATATGTCCTATCCTAATTCTATTTATAAAATCGTCATTTTATAAGACGGTGTTTTTATTTTCTAATTCAAACTAATGATTTTTTTTATTTCTTATTTAAAGCTAATCATTATTCCAATTACATTTATAATCTCAAACAAGGAAGATATAAATTCGTTTCAAAATAAACATATATATATATATATATATATATATGTCTAAGCCTTGAGTCAAGAGTCAAAGTCTTGACAACATAATTCTTGGAGTCAAAGTCTTGAGTCAAAGAATTATGTGTAATTATTGAGTCAAAGTATAATTATTGAGTCAAAGTATAGAGGAGCTTTTATCTTCATCTTTGTTGTGTTTGTATGTGTATATATAGTCTTGTATAGAAATAAAACAAACAAGTTGAACCATAAAGTTTATATCAACCATTTCCTGACCCAACTCTCTATCGATCTCTTGTGGGTTGGCGTGTGCTGGATAAATCCGTCTACAAACCCGTATTGAACTAGCGGTTTCGCAACATCCACCACCGTCGTGAACCACATTCCATACCTTCTTGGTCTCCTCCATTCTGCTTGTGTCAAACGGACGCCGCTCCGTCCTCCCGACAAGCCACCAGTAACCGACAACCGTCAACTCCAGACCACCGTCCCTTAATGGTCTTAATCTCTGGCGCTCGCCATCACCGCCTCTTCCTCCGGCACTGTGAGTCTTATATTCTTTTTACTAAATAAACTTCATATCTTAACATTCTTTTGCATCTTATTTGAAGTTTAAAACATTTTATTTTTCTAATAATTATTTAATATGATAAACCCATATCAAATTATTTAATGTTTGTCATCCAATTAACTATTTTTTTAGTACTAGTTTAATACTTATAAGTTTTTGTTCAAACTAATTTTATTAAATTATTTTAATCTATGAAAAAAAAAAAACATACTGTTATAAATGAGTCATTGCAATTTTACGTAGCATGTAAATCTCTTAATATGAAACTCATTTTAGATAATCATTGTAATTGAAATAATTATCCTAAGCCCTTAAAGGATTAAAATCTAATTATTATTTTTTTTCTATAAACGTATACAATTGATTATATATTTTGAACAATTTCCATTAGAACTTGTTTTATCAAACAATTAACAAAAACTTTTTATGATTAGTTTTTTTTTTTTATGATTTATGTTACACTCCTTTTATTACGTTTCAAATAAATTAAGAACCCTAGAAATACTTGTAGACTAGAAAGAGTTATTTATTGCCTTAAACATAGGGTAATACTTGGCAACGTTGGACTACACTTATTCTATTTCACAAGACTTAACACTTTGCTAAGGTGAGTTTACGTAACCTTGTTTATGCAATTCTTTATACTTGAAACTTTATACTCAAACAATTCTACATACATGTCTAGTTGTAAACTTTAATGCCTCATGACTTAGACAAAGACTATTAGACTTAAACTTCAACTTGCATAATCATTAACCCTGATCAAGCCGGCGGTATACAATAATAGATCTATTGGATTGACAACCCCACCTAGATTCGTTGACCATTTCTATGGGGAGCACGGGTGATTGTTATCGTTCCAAACTTTATAAGGAAAACCGTGAATGCGGGATGGACCTAAACTTTATAAGGAGAACCGTGAATGCGGGATGGACCTAAACTTTATAAGGAGAACCGTGAATGCGGGATGGACCTAAACTTTATAAGGAGAACCGTGGATGCGGGATGGACCTAAACTTTGTCGGAGGATTGATTATGTGCATACTATACTTCATGTTTATTCATGTAGACTTAAACTTACATTAGACATATGAATTGCTAAACTTTTATTCTAAAACTTAATTGCTTGACTTGGCTTATGTATTCTCACCAACTTCTAGTTGACCCCCCATATTTTCCAAACTCAACAGGAAATACTGATGCTTGAAGTCTAGAGCTAGCATGAGAAGATATTTGAAGTTTTAAGCTTTGTTTGATTATTGGATGTATTAGATTTCATTCAAGACATTTAATGTAATTCAATACTGTAATGAAAATAGGATTATTTAAACTTATGTATTACCATGAGCTACTGAACAATCATTCATACGTGACATCTCGATGTTTCCGCCATCGATTGGGGTGTTACAGATTGGTATCAGAGCCATGGTTATAGGGAATTAGGTTATTAGAAAAAAAAATAATCTAGTCTATAACCATAGGATTTTAACCAGTACTTGCTCCTTTTACTTGCAACCCTACTTGTTTCTGTTCTCTATCTCCCTCCTACTTCTTATCTCTACTTTAGTCCCTACAAGACGATTATTCTCCATCACTGGATTCACCCTTAGACTAATAGGACGAATTCTCAAGTCCTAACCTGAACTACCTTGAAGATCCCGTCGAAGTTCTAGATTTTAATAACGAACACGTGCAATCTGGAAGGGTGAACGCCTGTATTCTGAGTTTTCTGTCTAGGAATGGCATTGCGCATAAATCCCAATCAGACGAGGGACCCGGATGCCTACCTGGGAATTCTCGGGATGAGTGTTCACTTATAGGCTAAAGCATGTCTTCACTATGTTATTAGAATTTAGAAGCTTTGATATGTCAATGTTTTCGTTTATTCGTTCTAATTAATGAATAAATGATTACACTCACTTCCCTTAAAACTAATGTAACCTCACGAATTTTCCCATTTATTTTGCATTAAAGTATTTCTCGATCCATGATATAAAGTCTAATTTATTTCTAAGTATTCATATCTTTATCCGTGCACTTTATTTTTCTAAGTTCCTTTTATCATTGTACTTAAAAAAAAAATCTTCAATCATGACATATGTCATATCCTAATTCTATTTATAAAATCGTCATTTTATAAGACGGTGTTTTTTATTTTCTAATTCAAACTAATGATTTTTTTTATTTATTACTTAAATAAAGCCTTGAGTCAAATAGTCAAAGTCCTGGTCAAAGTCTTAGTCAAAGTCTTAGTCAAACAGTCAAAGTCCTAGTCAAATAGTCAATTCATCATAAAACCTTACTTTATGGTGTTGACCAATTTTAATGGCTAATTGAATCCAAAACTAGTATAAAAACCCACCTATGAACCATTACACTTGCCACCTCTAAATCGATTGTTTCAATCCGATTAAACTTTCCCTCATACTTTTCTTCTATAGTCTATTACTTCTACATTTGAAGCTTTGATTATAAGCTCTTGTAATTGGCAACTTTTGGGCTACACATATTCTATTTCTCGAGACTTAATACTATACTAAGGTGAGTTTACGTAACCATGTTTATGCAATTCTTCATACTTGCAATTATACTTAAGCAATTCTACATGCATGTCTAGTTGTAAACTTTAATGCCTCATGAATTAGACAACAACAACAGTTTCAACGAGTTTCAACATTACATAATCATTAGCTATGGCCAAGCCGGCGATACTCAATAATAGATCTATTGGATTGACAATCCCACCCGGATACGTGTACCTCCTACATAGGTAGCGTGGGTGATTGTTATCGTTCCAACATATTATTAAGGTGAACCGTGGATGACGGGATGGACCTAAACTAGTCGGAGGTTTGATTATGTCGATTCAACATATTATGTTTATTCATGTAGACTTAAACTTACGATAGACATATGAATTGCTAAACTTTTATACTTAAACTATTTGCTTGACATGGCTTATGTATTCTCACCAACTTCTAGTTGACCCCCCCCCCATTTTTCCAAACTCAACAGGAAATACTGATGCTTGAAGTCTAGAGCTAGTATGAGGAGATATTTGAAGCTTTGTTTGATTATTTGATGTAGACTTTAATGTAATACAATATTGTGATGAAATAAAGGATTATTTAAACTTGTGTACTACCATGAGCTACTGAACAATCATTCATACGTGGCACCTCGATGTTTCCGCCATCGGTTGGGGTGTTACAGATTGGTATCAGAGCCATGGTTATAGGGAATTAGGTTATTAGAAAAATAATCTAGTCTATAACTATAGGATTTTAACTAGTACTTGCTCCTTTTACTTGCAACCTTACTTGCTTCTATTCTCTATCTCCCTCCTACTTCTTATCCCTACTTTAGTCCCTACAAGAAGATTGTTCTCCATCACAAGATCTACTCTTAGACTAATAGGACAAATCCTCAGGTTTAGCCTGAACCACCTTGAAGATCTCGTCGAAGTTCTAGATTTTAATAACGAACACGTGCAATCTGGAAGGGTGAACGCCTGTATTCTGAGTTTTCTGTCTAGGACTGGCATTGCGCATAAATCGCAATCAGACGAGGGACCCGGATGCCTATCTGGGAATTCTCGGGATGAGTGTTCACTTATAGGCTAAAGCATGTCTTCACTATGTTATTAGAATCTAGAAGTTTTGATAAGTCAACGTTTTCGTTTATTCGTTTTAATTAATGAATAAATGATTACACTCACTTTCCTTAAACTAAGCTCTAAAATCTCAAAATTTTACAACTTAAATCAATCTCATTTCATAACCATCTATGGATTTCACAATCACACTTCACCTTACCATCTTAGCCACTTTTTAAATATTCAACACCCTACCCAAATCATATTATTTCATTTCTCCACATGTTACTTATTTTTAAAAACTATAACCTCATACCTTAGCACAAACTAAAGATTTCTAAATCCTGTTGTATTTTCATTACCTAGTAACTTTACAAAGTACATATTTTTTTTGTCAAAAGATGTCCTCGAACTTAAATTCAATTGTTATTTATTGACGTAACAAACAATTTTCTATATAATGCTTTAAACTATTAAAGATCACTTAATAGAACCTTGATCTTCAAAACCTAATGTCATGTTTGAAATCTCCAACTAACGGGAATATTTTAATCAAAGCCCACTTAGCTTGTACTATTTAACAACTTTTGCTTTATGTATAAAACCAATTTTGAAAATAAGATTTTTTTTTTATCCATAGGAATAATATCTAGCCTCTAAATTCTCCATCCACACTCACTCACTTTCAACTTGTTCAAATTTTTACAATATTTGGCATATACCACAATCATGTTTTCTTAAACACTTGATTATAACCTTTGATCCAAACCCCAAAATTTACACTGCTACATAATCTCCTTACTATAAAATAAACTCTTTATCAACTATCTTCACATTCACTATCTCTCACAACTTTGATTCTGCTTCAAGATTTTTCATCATCCTCTCAAGAACTAAATTCATATCTTTCACCTTCTCACACATGAGCTAGTTACCCATGATAACCAAACTATTGAAACTTGATTGTACGTTGCATCAAACATAATCCTTAGTTACATGAGGATTCGACTATCTACCATATTCGAACATTTGAAACTAGAATTCATGAAATATAAACTATTTACTATAGACACACCTAGAGTCATTAACCTTGTCTAGGGCAACTCTATTACAACTCACATGCTATACTTGATACTTGATTGCTTACATGTACATATTATCAATTTGCAATTTATGTGTGTGTGTAAATTGGTACACTTAATCAAACAACTGATAGAGGATGAAGTACTTGCTCAACAGTTAGTAGAGTACCAAATAACCTACTCAACGATTGGTAGAGGTCATCATGCCTGCTCAACAGTCGGTAGAGGCCCTACAACCTGCTCAACGACTGATAGAGGCTATCATACCTGCTCAACAATCGGTAGAGGTTCTTACTCACTGACTGGTAGAAGTCTTTTTCCTGCTCAACAGTTGGACTTATTTTTGGATACATTGTATACAATTCAATCACAAGGTTATTTTGCATTACTTACATGTGTGTTTAGAGTCATAGAAGGACACAAAACCCAAATGTAAGGTAAATTGGTGATTGCGGTCCGGAACGTAATCATGAATTTACAGGTACGTTAAGGTGGTGTGAAATTCTATCAAGGTTTTCGGTAGAGAAACTAATTATAAACTCTAGTTACCTGCTAGTTCATTTAGCCTTTCTATAGTCCATCAACTCATGCATTTCTTTTAGGATTTCTAAAACTTAAGATTCTTATTCACCTTGCGATTCCAAGACACACCTAATCCTACCCTTAAAACTCACAGATAACAAACTTCTTATCCAAATTATTCGAAAGCAGATTATTCTATAAATTCATGTCGTGCCTTAACCCAAAATTTTCAAAACCACGGCTGCCTTAATTTCTACCCAACCATCCTCAAACCTGTGTTTTTAAATAACTTCGGGACGAAGTTTCCAAAAGTAGGGGAGACTGTAACCTCACGAATTTTCCCATTTATTTTGCATTAAAGTATTTCTCGATCCATGATATAAAGTCTAATTTATTTCTAAGTATTCTTATCTTTATCCGTGCACTCTATTTTTCTAAGTTCCTTTTATCATTGTACTTAAAAAAAAAATCTTCAATCATGACATATGTCATATCCTAATTCTATTTATAAAATCGTTATTTTATAAGACGGTGTTTTTTATTTTCTAATTCAAACTAATGATTTTTTTTATTTATTACTTAAATAAAGCCTTGAGTCAAATAGTCAAAGTCCTGGTCAAAGTCCTAGTCAAAGTCTTAGTCAAACAGTCAAAGTCCTAGTCAAATAGTCAATTCATCATAAAACCTTACTTTATGGTGTTGACGAATTTTAATGGCTAATTGAATCCAAAACTAGTATAAAAACCCACCTATGAACCATTACACTTGCCACCTCTAAATCGATTGTTTCAATCCGATTAAACTTTCCCTCTTACTTTTCTTCTATAGTCTATTACTTCTACAATTGAAGCTTTGATTATAAGCTCTTGTAATTGGCAACTTTCGGGCTACACATATTCTATTTCTCGAGACTTAATACTATACTAAGGTGAGTTTACGTATCCATGTTTATGCAATTCTTCATACTTGCAATTATACTTAAGCAATTCTACATGCATGTCTAGTTGTAAACTTTAATGCCTCATGAATTAGACAACAACAACAGTTTCAACGAGTTTCAACGAGTTTCAACATTACATAATCATTAGCTATGGCCAAGCCGGCGATACTCAATAATAGATCTATTGGATTCTATCTTGTCTCTACCTGATGGTAATGATGATTTCGTGGTCCACTGTGATGCATCGAACCAGGGTCTTGGTTGTGTTCTCATGCAACGAGGAAAGGTTATTGCTTATGCGTCTCGACAACTCAAGACTCACGAAAAGAATTATACCACCCATGATCTTGAATTGGGCGCTGTTGTCTTTGCACTCAAGATTTGGAGACATTATCTTTATGGGACCAAATGTGTGGTGTTCACGGACCACAAAAGTCTCCAACATGTCTTCGATCAAAAGAATCTTAACATGAGGCAACGACGTTGGGTTGAATTACTTAACGACTATGATTGCGAAATTCGCTACCATCCTGGCAAGGCGAATGTTGTGGCTGACGCACTTAGTCGTAAAGAGCGTGTCAAACTCCAATGTGTGAGAGTTCGTACTGATCTTCAAGATCGCATTCTCCAGGCTCAACACACATCAGTCACCCAAGGTAACATGTACGATGAAATGTCTTGTGGTGCTGAAACTCAACTTGAAACCAAACCTGATGGTCTTCTTTATTTCCTTAATCGACTGTGGATTCCCGACCGTGATGATCTTCGTACTTTTCTCATGAACGAGGCTCATAAGTCTCGTTATTCTATTCATCCTGGAGCTGACAAGATGTACCAAGATCTTCGTTATTCTTATTGGTGGCCTGGTATGAAGAAAGACATTGCTCTTTTCGTTGCAAAATGTCTCACTTGTTCCAAGGTCAAGGCTGAACATCAACGACCATCTGGTATGCTTGAACAACCAGAGATTCCTGTCTGGAAATGGGAGAGCATAGCTATGGATTTCATCACCAAACTCCCTCGTACACCCAAAGGTTTCGACAGTATTTGGGTAATTGTCGATCGTTTGACCAAGTCAGCTCACTTCCTACCTATTCGTGAGAAGTATTCTGTGGAAAGGTTGGCAAAGATGTACGTAAGTGAAATCGTATGTCGTCACGGTATACCTTTAGACATTATTTCTGATCGCGATGGTCGTTTCACCTCTCACTTTTGGGAATCTCTACAAGATGCTTTGGGTACCAAGTTGAACCTGAGCACTGCTTATCACCCTCAAACTGATGGTCAGACTGAACGAACCATCCAGACACTTGAGGACATGCTCAGGGCATGTGTCATCGATTTTGGTGGCGCATGGGATTCTCATCTTCCTATGGTTGAGTTTTCGTACAACAACAGTTATCACGCCAGCATTAACATGGCTCCTTTTGAGGCACTCTATGGTCGGAAATGTCGTTCACCTGTCTGTTGGACTGAGGTTGGTGAAGCTCGTATTACTAAACCCGAACTAATCCAGGAAACCACAGACAAAATTCAGCTTATTCAGGATAATCTTCTCAAGGCTAGAAGTCGCCAAAAGAGTTATGTTGATAAACGTCGTAAACCCTTGGAATTTCAAGTTGGGGACCTTGTACTACTTAAGGTATCCCCTTGGAAAGGAGTGATTCGTTTCGTTAGAAAGGGAAAACTAGCTCCTCGATACGTAGGCCCCTTCAAAATTCTTGACAGAGTTGGAAAAGTGGCTTACAAACTTGAACTTCCACCTGAGCTAAGCAATGTTCATCCGACCTTCCATGTTTCGAATCTCAAGAAATGCTTAGCGGATAAGAACCTTCATGTTCCTCTTGAGGATGTGCAAATTGATGAAAGCATGCACATTATTGAGAAACCCGTCGAGATTGTTGATACTGGAGTCAAGAAACTCAAGCGCAGCCGTATTCCGATCGTTAAGGTTCGTTGGGAATCTAAACGAGGCCCAGAGTTCACTTGGGAACGTAAAGACCAGATGAAGTCAAAGTACCCACATCTTTTCCCGCCAGACTCTCCAACTCCAACTTCGGGACGAAGTTCCTAAAAGTAGGGGAGACTGTAACATTACGCATTTAAACTTGTACGTTACATGTTCGTCATTAATAAAAACGTCAAGTTTTATCTTATATATTCGCAATTATTATTTTTGTCGCATTATTGAAACCCTAGTACTATATATATATGGATATATATGTGGTGGTGTGTATTAATCATGTAAAAAAATAAATGTCTTGGCCGGGATTCGAACCCGCGCCAAGACCGGCCCAAACAACACAACACACTTAACCAGCTGGGCTGGCCTTCAACTTGAATTAAACCCGGACACATTTTAATCTTATACGCGTTTTTAAAACCTACAATTTGACTTGGAAAGTCAACTGTCTTGACGCGTCTGTATAATCAAACCAAATTAACTGTGATTGATCTATAATTGGCAAACTTATTTGATTTCCGGCCCAGTATGACTCGATTACACGTCAATTAACAACTAATCGTTGACTAATTTTGAAATCCTACGCGTTTGATAATAAATCCAGGTCAACTTACCAATTAACCTAATCCAATGATCCTCACTATAAATTGACCACCTACGAACCTTTGAAACTCGCTCACATCTCTCTCTCAACCTCCAATTACTTCTGAAACATCTCTAATAATTATCCATCTTTACGCTGTTTGACTTTGGCTTTGACCGGGCAAACGAGCACAATACAACACTGTGAGTTCTACTTTTTTTGTGGGTTTTATTAGTCGGCAATCAAACAACAAAAGCCCTAACTTTAATCGGGTTCATAACGTCTGATTGTAAAATCTAGGGTTCGTGATTATAATTTGGGGATAAACTCAGATTCGCTTAATGTATTTATTTAAATTAAACCGGAAATCATCACAACCACTGGCCTAGGCCAAGTGGTTGTGACCATGGTCTGTCACTCCGTGCACCCGGGTTCGAGTCCGGCTACGGCCACATTTTTTTGATTTCTTTTCTTTTTAAACAAACAAAGCTTTATTATATATATTAAACATTTTAAACTTATAAATTCATTTATAAATATTAAAACTATTTTATAAATTCTAAAAAAATTATATTTGTTTAATCTGAGATAAAAGTTTTACTTACAATTTTTATTTTTCTGAAATTCATTTATTTAATATTTATAATAATTAAATCAATTTTATACTATTAAATTTATAAAAATCCATTTATATATCAAAACAACTTTATTAAATTCTACAAAAATTATCCAATGTTTATACAATGTTAAACTTTACTGAAATAGTTTTTAATTCAGAAAAATCAATTATTTTATATTTTTAATCAATTTTTGTTAGATTTAATCATAATTAAATCATAATAAATTCAATTTTCATTATTTTTGCACCAAAATTTTATACATTTTATTTTAAAATATTTAGAACAGAAATATGATTTTTTAAAATAGAAATTCTTTAATTTTAGTATTTTTGAATATTAAAGTTAATTGTTGGCAATTTGTAATAAATAGATTTAAAAATCTATTTTAAATAAAATAATTTTGTAAAAATTATTTTTATACTCCAAACACTTTAATGTGTACATTCAAAATTCAAATTTTATAAAAAGACTTTCTTTTATTCATTATCAAATTTTCCTTTATTAATTAACATTTTAATTTAAATTCAACAATTGGTTATCCCCAAATCGAAACCCTAGGATACACTTGTAAGTTATTAGACTTAGACTTATTATATATTACCTTATTATAGGGTGATATTTGGAATTATTTTGGGCAACACCACCATTTCATCTTTTCAAGAAGTTTAACATTTACTAAGGTGAGTTTTACATAGCCCCTTTTATTTATCACCATTTTTGGGGTGAAACATGTTATAACATTATCATTGCAATTCAATCATCAATGTGTCTATGTGTTTTCTATGTTGCATTATGTCTTGAGCATGATTAGAGTAAGCACCATTCTAGCATAATCATTAACTCCGTACAAGCCGACGGTATACATTGATAGATCTATTGGACTGACAATCCCACCCGGATACGTGCCTCCTACAAAGGTTACGTGGGTGTTTGTTATCGCATAACATATTCAATTGGACCATGAGCGTATGGTATGTATCATATTATAACAGTCATCAGGGTTGATTATGCACTCGATTTATTTCTAGTATGTTCTCACATATGGGCTAGATTGACATGACACATGAATTGCACAATATTTTTATTCATTTTATTATCAAAAACCTATGTAATTCTCACCAACATTTGTTGACCCAAAATACTTTCAAAATTAACATGTTTCAGGTAACAATGAAGCTGAGACTTGAGTTAGCATGAGGATTTAACATGAAGTTTTATTTGAAGTTATTGAAGTTTTGTTGTTTGATATCATGTATTGAATTTCTAGACATCATTTTACATTTGGATATTATGTTTGAATAAATTATTTAAAATTTATATTATACCATGTGCTACTGAAACAATCATCAATACGTGGCACCCCGATGTTTCCGCCATCGGTTGGGGTGTTACAGATTGGTATCAGAGCCTTGGTTATAGGGAATTAGGTTATTAGAAATAATCTAGACTATAACCTTAGGGACTTAAACAGTACTTGCTTCTCCTACTTGTAACCCTAATTGCTTCCCTAATCCTATCCTTATCCTATGCCTTATAACCCTAAACCTACATGTGACTACTCCTATTCGTCTGCTGCAATCCTGATCCACCACTAGATTAATAGGACAAAATCCTCAGGTTTAACCTGAACCCCCTTGAGATCTCGTCGAAGTTCTAGATTTTAATAACGAACACGTGCAATCTGGAAGGGTGAACGCCTGTATTCTGAGTCTTCTGTCTAGGCTGGCATTGCGCATATATCCCAATCAGACGAGGGACCCGGATGCCTACCTAGGAATTCTCGGGATGAGTGTTCACTTATAGGCTAAAGCATGTCTTCATATGTTATTAGAATTTAGAATCTTTGATAAGTCAACGTTTTCGTTTATTCGTTTTAATTAATGAATAAATGATTACATTCCTTATATAAACTCTCATTCATTTCATTGTGTCTATTACAGATCATGCCTCCTCGTCGCAGCACTCGCAATAGCAATGGTGAGAACCACGAAGAAGGTGGTGATAACCATAACCATGACCAAGTTCCTAACCACAACAACAATGGGGTCGATGCTCAACTGGCTGCGATCATTTCTCAACAAATGGCGCAGCAAATCCCAACTCTGGTTCCCAATTTACTCGCTCAGGTCATCCAATTGAACGGCAACGGGAATGGTCACAACAACGGGAACGGGAACGGCAATGGCAATGGAAATGGACCCCAAGCCTGCACCCTTAAATATTTCAACTCTTGTAACCCTCCAAAGTTTAGTGGTGAAGAAGGAGCTACTGGACTCCTCTAATGGTTTGAGGGTATTGAGAATACCTTCATCAACAGTGAATGCCCCAACAACTTCAAGGTTCGTTACGCCATGAGTGTTCTCCATAAACGAGCACTCACTTGGTGGAATGAAGAAAAGCGTACTCGTGGGGCCGAGGTT
Organism: Ambrosia trifida; assembly: GCA_028751855.1. NCBI lineage: Eukaryota > Viridiplantae > Streptophyta > Magnoliopsida > Asterales > Asteraceae > Ambrosia > Ambrosia trifida. Next base: position 149,876,797 of record CM054123.1, read on the forward strand.
GCTCTTGCTATGACATGGGACCAAGTCAAAAAGATCATGAAGGAAGAGTTTTGTCCTCGCAATGAAGTTAAGAAACTTGAGGATGAGTTCCACACCTTAGCTCAAGATAGTGGGGAAAACCTTGCCTACAACACCCGCTTTCATGAGCTTAGCTTATTGTTGCCTCACAAAGTTACTCCCCTGCCGGTAGCCATCGAGAAGTACATCGGTGGTCTGCCCATGCAAATCCAGGACACCGTTTGGGTTAGAAATCCTGCAACTTTGGAAGAGGCCAAACGTCTAGCGGCCACTCTTACCGATAATCACGTGAAGAACGGTACTCTCTTCCGCAAGGGCACTAAGAAGACGGTTGCCAAAGACACTCCACAGCCTGCAATTGAAGTCAAGCCTGAGACCTCAAGCAACAAAAAGCGCAAGGCTAGAAACTATATGGTTGCTGCTACTCCACCTGCTGCCCAAAACCCAGCCAAGAAACCATACACCGGACCTCACCCTTTGTGCAACACTTGCAAGTACCATCATCCAGCACAGGTGCCATGTCGTTTTTGTACTAAGTGTCAACGATATGGTCACCTGGTGAATGTCTGCCGAGCTCCTACTACCCAAGACAACAACAACCCAGCTCCCAACCAACAAAACAACAGGCCTACTCGTGGTCAATGCTACGAGTGTGGCAACCCTAATCACTACATCAACAACTGCCCTAATCGTACTCGTGGTCAATGCTACGAGAGGCAGAGTGGGTATACTGGGAGGCTGCCTAGGTGTGATCGTTGTGGGTACCATCATCTTGGGGATTGTAGTTATTGTACCCGTTGTAAGAAGAATGGGCATCAGGCCCAGGCTTGTAGGGTGAATCTTCAGACTCAGCAACAGGTGGTTGCCCCTACTACTACTACCACTGCTGCACCTAGGGGTAATCAGGGATGTTATCACTGTGGCGACACTATGCACTTCAGGCGGGACTGTCCCAAAGTGAAGCAAGGCGAGGGTGGCGGTCGAACTGCTCCGGCTCGTGCTTATGTCATTGGTGCTAGGGAGAACTAGGAGGATCCTGATACTGTTACTAGTGAGTATTCTTTCCTTGATTCTCGTTGTACTTGTATTCATTCTCATTCACATTGCTTGGCGATTTGTATTCATTGTGTGCATTCAGTTTGGTATTTGATCATCGTTTTGCATTCATCGGTCTGATGTGGGTCCTTTAGAGATGCTACTTGGACGGTACCGGTGTATCATTTATACCGATCACAGTAGTCTTTGGTAGGCCTTCGATCAGGAGGATTCATTGTATTGTATTCACTTTGGGGAGGGCGGTTCCTCGGCATAGAGTATCCGTTGCTATCATTCTTCGTTCGCTGTTATCCTTTCGTTTACAATCTGGGAAACGTTACTTGGGTTAGGTCGACACTCATCACTGTCGAAGAGTGAATCTCGGGGCGAGATTCCTTTCAACAGGGGGATGATGTGACGACCGGGAAATTTTTGGGGAAATTTTTCTTTTTATCGTTTCGTTCTCTTTTACTTCGGGAAATTTTCGGGACAAAAATTCTTTCAACTGGGGGATGATGTGACACCCGACATATTCAGGTTAATACGTTTCATACTTTACATACATACGTTTCATACCTTGCATACATACGAATCTACCTCAACGAAAACATTGAAAATAACTACTTAATATCATACTTGACCGGGTCGGTTGAGTCGTATCGATGATTCGGGAATCATCGGGAGTCGTTACAATGGTCCGAGGGACCATTGGGTGTCGGTCCATAACCATGTGTACAAGGATCGGTGATTCGTGGAATCGCTGGGTTTAACGCACACACGCCAGTCTCGGGTCCCGGGAATTGGTGATCGGGTGGGAACGTGTTATTTTGCGCATGCTAAGTGTTTAATTGCATATGTTGCATGATATCTTGCTTTCGGCTATCACGTGGGATGTCGGGTCACCAATGGGATGTCCGGTCTTGTCTGGTGTGGTCGGTTAAACGTTTAAACATCATTTCATATGTACACGGTTATGGTCTGGACTGCTAGGGACTAATCAACCTACGGGTTGTTAGTCTAACACCTTATACACTTGTCATGATAGGTCACCGGTATTTGGTGCCGTCTATTTAGCAGGTTTACTTGTCTTAGTGCGAGAAGCAGCATCAGGTGAGTTTCACGGCCCCACTTTACGTTTTTACATTTCGGGGGAGACACATGCTTTATACGTATTTCATAAATTATCATGTTATACTAGTGTTAATTCATTTACATACTATACGATACGTAAAGTCCCGGGGAAACCATGAATGTGCGGGGCACAGCGGGGGAAATGTGGATAGATCTATTGGGACTGACAGACCCCACCCATCGGCTGGGAGCCGGGCGGGTGCATATTGTCTCGGTCATAACGCTACCGGGGGTAGTGCATAATCGTTTCGGGCAAAAATCATATATCGTTGTCTGTAATGGTTTCCGGTCGTAGTAGTATTACTCATGCGTCTAGCAAACGCTATCATTTCTAACATAGTGATAACATGATGGCTTTTATTACTTAAACGTTTAACATAAAACCTGTGAACTCACCGGCATTATTTTCTGACGTTTTTAGCATGTTTGTCTCAGGTCCTTGAGGTAGCAGCTTATCATAGGCGCACGGAGTCTCACGGCGTCTAGGATTCATATGCATCTTACTTAGCTTTTCAGACTTACGTACTTTTGCATTTTGGGTTGTAATAAAGTTTTACGCTTCCGCAGCGATGGATTATTTATGAAAACTTGTTGGTCTGTTTGTGTCATTTTTACGTATCATATAGTGTCGTTTATTGTGATCGTTGACTTAGATCCTGGTTTGTCACGTGCCTCGCGGTAAAACCCCGCACGTGGAATTTGAGGGTGTGACATTATGGCCGTATCTTCTGTAAGTATTGATCTATATCTTTCATTTGTGCAGTGGTCATTATAGACCTTTAGGTGTGTGGGCTGTTTTGTAATTATGAATTTGAAAAGATTGATTTATTTTAAATTTACATATATCAAGATTTTAATTAATTATGTAACAAACGATATTATACTTAGTTTTTTGACGTTTAACATTTACAAAGTTTTGTTTTATTACAACTGTTTGGATATTAACAGATGTTATACAAAGGTCCAAAAGTAATGATTACTATTTTTAAGTTACTTTATTAACAATAATATTTTATTATTATTGTGTTGCAATTTTTTTCCAGTCTATTGAAAGGATCCAAAGTAGTTTCCAACTTTATATTTACTTGAAATGCAACTTATCAAGTTGAAAATTAACTTTCCCTATAGTTACTTTGTTAGTTTTTTATTCATCTTATATTATAATATAATATGAAAATAATACTATAAAAAAATTATTATTAAATTATTATGAATTTGAAAAAGTGATGTAATTTAAATTTATACTTATTTTTATCAATTTATTATGATAAAAAGTTATTTTTATTAATTTTCAACCGATGACGACTGTTTGTAATTATTATTAATTTTAAAAGAGTGATGTAATTTAAATTTATAATTATTTTGTTAGATATTGATTACAACTTATTTTATTTCTATTAATTATGTCTTAATCTTTTAAGAATTTATATGGTAACTTTTTTTGTTGCTTAATAATAGTAAAAATAAGTACATTAAGCATTAATTGTGTGACACTCGGCAAACTCTGGTTAGTAACATTGACTAAACTAGTAAGTCTACCTTAGCGAGTCATGCATATTACGTACTTAACTGGGTCAGTCGAGTCGTTACAGTGATTTTGGGAATTACCGGGAGTCGTTACAATGATTTGCGGGATCATCGGGAGTCGGTCCATAACCATGTGTACAAGGATTGGTGATTCGTGGAATCACCGGGTTTAACGCACACACGCAAGTCTCGAGTCCCGGGAATTGGTGAACGGACGTAAACGTGTTAGTTATCACGCATTATATGTTTGTAATCATTATGTGACTTGTTGGTATGTGAATACGTGCTTATATATGTTAAAATAGTGTTTAACGCGCCAAAAACCCAAATCCTGATGCTACAGGCGATTAGGCACTGGTGAGTGGCCTAATCGTCAGTCTGGCATGCGATTGGGGAAGATTATGGGGCGACTGGAGCCCTAATAGCCAGTAGGTCAGGCGATTAGGCTCCCAAATCTCCTGGTCAGTTCTCCAATCGCCTGATATGTCTTGGAAGAGTAAAAACACCTATAAATACAACCCTTGACTCACTAAACACCATTTGTGCAACCCTAACTGATCCTAAACCTCCCACACACCTCAAAACACCTCTAGAACTTGTTTAGCTTCAAAACTCACCATTTCCAAGCTTACACACTTTTCTTTGATAAAATCCAAGGTGTGTTCTTCATCCCAAACCTTTGTAATGTTATTGTTTTGGTTCCCAAAGGTCTAGACCTTGTTTTACTAAGTGTGTGTCTTTAAAAACCTTTGAAATTAGTTTCTAAAACAAGTCTAAACCATTATACTTGCTATATGTGAACTATTCATGCATATGATGATTTTTGGTGGTTAGAACATGAATGTTTCCATGTAATTGATGTACTTCTAATGTGTAGGAGTTATTAGGATGATTATCTAAGGATTTGAGCTATTGTTATGGTGTTTTGATGAAAGTATGCATTTTGACCCATTTAGATGATTCTTGAAGAAGTAGGATGTTATGATATGATTCAATGATTGTTTGTTGTTAGGATTCACATTAGAATGATATTATACAAAGGGATAATGATTTGCAAGGTTATAGGTTGTGTAATCTGATTGTTGCCATTTAAGGAAAGATTTCATAGTTAATGAAACCTAGTACTTTGCCATTTTTGGAAATAATCACATCGAGGGTGTTAGAGTAGAGATAAATTAAGGGGGGGGGGGTTTGCTTGAAATGGGTTGGTTAATAGTTTAGGTTTGATATTGGGTGTTTTTACATGTTTCGGATCTGATTTGGAGGGTTTAACGCGCGAAAATTTGGGACAGAACTGCAGGGGCAATTAGAGCTCTAATCGCCACCTCAGTCAGGCGATTGCCCACCAATCGCCAGTAACAACAGGCGATTAGGCCTCCAATCGCCTATTGACCCCTCCCAATCACCAGTTGACTTTTCCTAATTGCATGTTAGTTTCCTAATCGCGTGTACTGCTGTTGTAAGCGTATATTGACATCCTGAAACATGATTTGACACCTAGGAACATGATAGGAATCCCGTGACATGTCTAATGACTTAGTAACACGTGTTCGGACTCGTTTATGCATTAATTGAGCGTTATGCTAGACTAGGTGAACTATTGCGCGTATTAAGTGTTTAACTACATATGTTGCATTATATCTTGTATTTGGCTAACACTTGGGTTGTCGGGTCACCAATGGGATGTCGGGTCTTGTCTGGTACAGTCTGTTTAACAGTCGAGGGTGTTTTCAAACGTACATGGTTATTGTCTGGACATTCGGGGACTAGTTAACCTGCGGGTTATTAGTCCGGGTACTTATATACATCTTATGATAGGTCGCCGCTATTTGGGGCTATCATAGCATTTGGATTTAACTGTTTTCAAGTAACGCAATCTAAGGTGAGTGTCACAGCCCCACTTTTACTGTTTTGCCTTCGGGGGAGAAACATGCTACATACTTACTTACTAAAGGTCATGTTATACTATGGTTACTTTACATTACTATACGACTTTTATGGAAAGTCCCAGGGGGAAACCATGAATGTGCAGGGCACAACGAGGGAAATGTGGATAGATCTATTGGGTCTCACAAACCCCACCCGATGGCGGGGATGCCAGGCGGGTGCATATTGTCTCTAACTTTCGGGTTATCGAGGCATCAGTAACCCAGTCAATCTGGGCTGGATTCAACATTGTACATGTTTAGTAATGGGTTCCCAACCGTAGTAGTAAAAACACTTAACGTCTAGCTAACGTTCTCATAACATAGTAGTAACGGATGTGATCTTTTCAAACTTATGACAACTCTTTTATAAAAGAAAACCTATGAACTCACAAGTATTATATGTTGACATTTTTGGCATGTTTTCTTAGGTCGCTAAGGTAGCAGTTAACGGACTAGGCGCACAGAGTCTTGCATAGCGTCTAGAGTTTTGTTGCATATTAAACAATGTTTTGTAAACTATAATATGCCTTTTGGTTGAAAACAAGAAATGCTTCCGCTGCTTGTTTATGGCTCAAAGCATAATGTTTTGGTTTCAATATATATATATATATATATATATATATATATATATATATTTATTGTTTGTTTATTGTGATTGTTGACTGGGATCCTGGTGTGTCACGCGCCTCGCGGTAAAACCCCACATATGGAATTTGAGGGTGTGACAAATTGCAGCTGTATTTTCTATCATGTTGCATCTAGATCGTTCAGCTGTACATTGTCCACCAAAGACTATCGGGGTGTAGCGACTGTTACTAATTATGAATTTGAAAAGACTGGTGTAATTTAAATTTATAGTTATTTTGTTAGATATTCATTACAAAGTCTGTTTTAAAAATCTGGTTATAATATCCTTTAGTGGATAAATTGTAATTGATTACAGTTGTTTATTAACGTTTGTTCATAAGTGTTACAAAGTATGTATAGACATCTGGTTATATTACTGTTAGATCGTTTCAACATCTTGAGTTGCTACAACATCTGTGTCAATTCTATGTTTACAAAATTGTAATTGATTGTAGTAGGTATATAACTATTTGAACTTCACAATGTCTCGAATACCAAAGTTAATTATTATGATATTGAAATTTATTTTATTATTTTTTCGTTTGTGTTATTAATTGTAGTAGGTATATAGCTCTTTTTTCAGTCTATAAAATGCCAGAGACTCTTCATTTCAGTTTGCAAGCTTGTAATACGTGAACTCTTCAAAAGCAAAACAACCCTGTATATCCTCAGTACATAATGTTATTTCATTTAAATTTTGTACCGTTAGTCTTCTCAAAAGTTGTGGCTTGAAAGAAAAATGTATTACCAATGACCCGTTGCTAATGAAGTCAGAATTGGTGTTGTTGGTAGATTCTTACAATCAAAGGAAAATGTTATCTGTTTTGTTATAATAAGAAAGCCTGTCCAAAATTAGATGGAGACTAATATAAATAATATGTTTCTAATTTTTCCGTTACTTAGAGGCACATTATTGTATATGTGTTCTTCTTCTTTGGAGCCAGCTTCGTTTGGTTTTGTTTTGTGGTGTTTCAGCTGTATTTTATATTTTGTTTTTTGTTCTATAGATGATATGTGTTAGTTTGTATTTGTTCTCTTTTGTTGTCATATCTAAGTTTTTTGTTAGAGCATTTCTATTTTGTATTTTTGTAAGCATTTTTCGTTTTGTAGTGTTTTGGCTGTATTTGGTATGTTTGTTTATCCTCATATTGTAAGTAAAATTAAGCAATTTGAATTACGAGCTTTATTGCTATAGCTTTTTTCAGTGTTATAGTATAGAATATAATCAAAATATGTTTGAACAATTAAGAATTATTCTAAAATATAATTTCAAATCTTTTTCAATCTGAATTGTATATTTATTGTAATTTTTAAATGTAAAATTGTATTTATTGACAGTTGTTTGATAAAGTTGGATATCATTCAACAGATGTTTTAAAACAGATTATATAAAATAAAATGAGTATACCTTTATCTAAAAACAAGTTCGAATTTCAAATTTAATCATTGAATGAAGTATAAAAAGTAATTACAAAGAATCGATCTATAAAGAAATTAGATTTGTTGATCTTAGATATTGTTATGGAATATATATATATATATATATATATATATATATATAAAAGTTCACGAACAATAAGTTTGTTTATTTAATTTAAGATAAAAATGTAAATTTATGGTAACCATTTTTAGTTGTTTTACAATAGTTAAAATATTTTATAGAATTAATTACCGCCGTATATTATTATTTTTGTTGTGTTGAATTGTCTTTCATTATATCAAAGATAAATTAAAATTTTCAAAAGTAACTTCCAAGTTTAGGTGTGCTTGAAATGTAACTGATAAAGTTGAAAGCCAACTTTACGAATAATTAGTATATTTATTATTATTCTATAAAAGGGGTGGAACTGTCAATATTTCATTTTCATCTTTATACATCTGTCCAATCCAATATTCATAACGATATTTACTCTCAAATGTATTTCCATAAAGTTTCGAAAGATTCTTACAATCAAAGGAAAATGGATTACCAGCAATACGTTGGTAAGAAAGTTGGAATTCATGTTTTTCATCATTTATACAATCAAAGGAAGCTATCAAGAGATTATTTTCTTGTAATTTGTTGGGTTCAATATTTCCATTGGAACAAAGACATCATAAGTTCGATGTTGCTATCTTGCTGAAGAAGAAGAAAAAAAAGATGTCTTTTTAATCTTTAGGGTTTTTTAGAACTCGATCATATATTTATATAGTAGGTGTTGTCATGTAATTGTTTTCAATGTTTTTGTTTCTGTTTTTTTCCGATGATCCTGGGAAGAAATATCATTCTCTAGGGTTTGTTTGCTAGAAGATTTTTTTTATGTTTTGTTGTATTTTTAGGTGCTTTTTTGTAAACTCATATATTGTAATTCCGTTGTCATTAAAGTAGTTTTTTTAAACATATTTAAAATTTTTTCTTTTATAAATCTTCCATTTTGTGTTTATTTTTGTTAAATTAAATATTTAACTCAAATTATTGAATTGAAATAATATGATTTAATCGTATAACCGCTGTTTTAAAGAAACATTGTTAAACAGAAGTAAAAAGATTTTAGGAAGTGTTGAAAACCGCATATTAATTATTGATATGTAGTGTCCCTGTCTTTATAAAGTTTTGTTTAATAACAACTGTTGGGATGTTAACAGATATTATACAAAGGTCCAAAAGTAATGATTACTAATTTTAAGTTACTTTATTAACAATATTATTTTATTATTATTGTGTTGCAATTTTCTTCCACTATATTGAAAGGACCAAAAGTAGTTTCCAACTTCATATTTACTTGAAATGCAACTTATCAAGTTGAAAATTAACTTTCAATATAGTTACTTTCTTACTTTTTTTTTGTCATATTATATGATAAAATATTATGAAAATATTATTATTACAAATTTATTATTAAATTATTATGAATTTTAAAAGAGTGATGTAATTTAAATTTATAGTTATTTTTATCAATTTATTATGGTAAAAATGTTATTTTCATTAATTTTCAACCGATGAATACTCTTTGTGATTATTATGAATTTGAAAAGAGTGATGTAAAATTGTATATTTATTGTAATCTTTAATTGTAAAACTGTATTGATTGACAGTTGTTTAATAAAGCTGGATATCATTCAACAGATGTTTTAAAACAGATTATATACAATAAAATGGGTATAACTTTATATAAAAACAAGTTTGAGTTTCAAATTTAATCATTGAATCAAGTATAAAAAATAATTACAAAGAATTGATTTGTAAAGAAATTAGATTTGGTGATCGTAGATATTTTATTACAAGTTTTATTGTTATTGAATATATATATATATATATATATAAATATTTTAAAGTTTATGAACAATAAGTTTGTTTGTTTAATTTAAGAATAAAATGTAAATTTATGGTAATCTTTTTTAGTTGTTTTATAATAGTAAAAATATTTACATCTACCATTAATTACCGCCGATTTTAGCAAGTTTCCATCTACATTGTTGAACTATATAGTGATCATTTTAGTGCTTTAGGGCTATTGACTGGCTGTAATAATTAATTAAAAAATAAGAATAAATTAAGTTAAATATAAATATTTTAAAAGCTATCGTTTTTTGTTTATAATATATGTTTTGTCAAATAAATGTTTTCATCATTTATTGAATTTCATTTTTATATGATCTATGTTTTTGTAAAATGCAATATAATTTAAAAAGGATAATATATGTTTATATTTATATAATAGATTTACATTTGACAAGGATTTTTAATTCAAAATTACTTTTTTTCCAACTTACAGTTACTATAAAGATGTAATAAACATTAGGAGTTGTTAGTTTATTCACCGTATAAAAAGTTGAGAAATTCGCAATATTCATTTTCTATTTTTAGATTTGAAAAGAACTATTTTCAGTTTAGAACTGCCCATGATATATGGATAATGATATTAACATTATTTTTATTATTTTTTTTTGTGTTGAATTGTCTTTCATTATATCAAAAATAAATAAAAAATATCAAAGGTAACTTCCAACTTTAGGTTTACTTGAAATCTAATTGATAAAGTTGAAAACCAACTTTACGAATAATTAGTATATTTTTAATTCTATAAAAGGGGAGGAACTCCCAATATTTCATTTTTCATCTTTATACATGTGTCCATCCAATATGCATAATGATATTTACCGTCAAATGTATTTCCACAAATTTTCGAAAGATTCTTACAGTCAAAGGAAAATAGATTACCAACAATCCGTTGGTAGGAAAGTTGGAATTCATGTTTTTCGTCATTCATACAATCAAAGGCAAGCGTCATGAGGAATTCTCTTGCACTTCATTGAGTGTCTAACACATGAGGACTTCTCTTGCACTTCCTTGAGTGCCTAACAAAGAGATTGTCTTCTTGTAATGTGTTGGGTTCAATATTTCCATTGGAACAAGGAGATCAGAAGTTCAAACTTGGTATCCTGCTGACGAAGAAGAAAATATAGACCACCATATTACATGCTTAGTCCGTAATCTATCACTAATAATATTATTGTCTAATAGAAAAAAGAAATGTCTTTTTAAACTTTAGGGCTTTTAGAACTGGATCAAATTTAAATAGTAGTTGTTGTCGTGTAATTCTTTTCAATATTTTGTTTCTGTTTTTGTTCCAATGATCATGGGAAGAAATATCATTCTCTAGGGTTTGTTTGCTAGAAGGATTTTTTTATGTTTCATTGTACTTTTATGTTCATTTTTGTAAACAAATATATTGTAATTCTATTGTCATTAAAGTAGTTTTGTAAACATATTTGAATTTCTTCTTTTATAAATCTTTCGTTTTGTGTTTATTTTTGTTAAATTAAATATTTAACTCAAATTATTGAATTGTAATAATATGATTAAATCGTATAACCATTGTTTTAAAGAAACTTTGTTAAACAGAAGTAAAAAGATTTTAGGAAGTGTTGAAAACCGCTGATTAATTATTGATATGTAGTGTCCCTGTCTTTACAAAGTTTTGTTTAATAACAACTGTTGGGATGTTAACAGATATTATACAAAGGTCCAAAAGTAATGATTACTAATTTTAAGTTACTTTATTAACAATATTATTTTATTATTTTTGTGTTGCAATTTTCTTCAACTCTATTGAAAGGACCTAAAGTAGTTTCCAACTTTATATTTACTTGAAATGCAACTTATCAACTTGAAAATTAACTTTCCATATAGTTCCTTTCTTACCTTTTTATTAATCTTATTATATGATAAAATAATATGAAAATAATATTATTTAAAATTGATTATTAAATTATTATGAATTTTAAAAGAGTGATGTAATTTAAATTTATAGTTATTTTTATCAATTTATTATGGTAAAAATGATATTTTCATTAATTTTCAACCGATGAAGACTCTTTGTGATTATTATGAATTTGAAAAGGTTGATGTAAAATTGTATATTTATTGTAATCTTTAATTGTAAATCTGTATTGATTGACAGTTGTTTGATAAAGCTGGATATCATTCAACAGATGTTTTAAAACAGATTATATACAATAAAATGAGTATAACTTTATATAAAAACAAGTTCGACTTTCAAATTTAATCATTGAATGAAGTATAAAAATTAATTACAAAGAATTGATTTGTAAAGAAATTAGATTTGGTGATCTTAGATATTTTATTACTAGTTTTATTGTTATTGAATATATATATATATATATAAATATTTTAAAGTTTACGAACAATAAGTTTGTTTGTTTAATTTAAGAATAAAATGTAAATTTATGGTAATATTTTTTAGTTGTTTTATAATAGTAAAAATATTTACATCTACCATTAATTACCGCTGTTTTTTGCAAGTTTCCATCTACATTGTTGAACTGTATAGTGACCATTTTAGTGCTTTAGGGCTATTGACTGGCTGTAATAATTGTTACCTTGAAACTCGAATTTTGAAGTGACATGATATTTTTTACATATATTTATTTATCAAAAATAAATATATACATATTTCTATTAATTAAAAAATAATAATAAATTAAGTTAAATATAAATATTTTACAAGTTATCGTTTTTTGTTTATAATATATGTTTTGGCAAATAAATGTTTTCATCATTTATTGAAATTCATTTTTATTTGATTTATGTTTTTGTAAAATGCAATATAATTAAAAAAGGATAATATATGTTATATTTATATATAAGATTTACATTTTTCAAGGACTTTTAATTCAAAATTACTTTTTTTTTTCAAATTACAGTTACTATAAATATGTAATAAACATTAGGAGTTGTTAGTTTATTCACCGTATAAAAAGTTGAGAAATTCGCAATAATGATTTTCAATTTTTAGATTTGAAAAGAATTATTTTCAGTTTAGAACTGCCCATGAAATATGGATAATGATATTAACATTATATTTATTATTTTTGTTGTGTTGAATTGTCTTTCATTATATCAAAAATAAATAAAAAATATCAAAGGTAACATCCAACTTTAGGTTTTCTTGAAATCTAACTGATAATGTTGAAAACCAACTTTACAAATAATTAGTATATTTTTTATTCTATAAAAGGGGAGTAACTCCCAATATTTCATTTTTCATCTTTATACATGTGTCCATCCAATATGCATAATGATATTTACCGTCAAATGCATTTGCACAAATTTTCGAATTCTTACAATCAAAGGAAAATAGATTACCAACAATTCGTTGGTAAGAAAGTTGAAATTCATGTTTTTCGTCATTCATACAATCAAAGGCGGGCGTCATGAGGACTTCTCTTGCACTTCCTTGAGTGGCTAACAAAGAGATTGTCTTCTTGTAATGTGTTGGGTTCAATATTTCCATTGGAACAAGGACATCAGAAGTTTGAGCTTGGTATCTTACTAACGAAGAAAAAATATAGACCACCATATTACATGCTTAGTCCCTAATCTATCACTAATAATATTATTGTCTAATAGAAAAAAGAAATGTCTTTTTATTCTTTAGGGTTTTTAGAACTGGATCATATTTAAATAGGAGTTGTTGCCATGTAATTCTTTTTAATGTTTTTGTTTCTGTTTTTGTTCCGATGATCCTGGGAAGAAATATCATTCTCTAGGGTTTGTTTGATAGAAGGATTTTTTTTATGTTTCGTTGTATTTTTATGTGCTTTTTTGTAAACTCGTATATTGTAATTCTGTTGTCATTAAAGTAGTTTTTTTAAACATATTTGAATTTCTTCTTTTATAAATCTTCCATTTTGTGTTTATTTTTGTTAAATTAAAGATTTAACTCAAATTATTTAATTGTAATAATATGATTGAATCGTACAACAGCTGTTTTAAAGAAACTTTGTTAAAGAGAAGTAAAAAGATTTTAGGAAATGTTGAAAAGCGCAGATTAATTATTGATATGTAGTTTCCCTATCTTTACCACTGGGGGTCGCTCGGTGGGTTTGGTTGGTCAAAAAACAAAATTGTCTACTGTTAAAATCAACAGATGTTTGGTGTTTCGTAAAGAAATATTAAAAATGTAAATGTGTTATAGTTGCCAAAGTGATTGTTAGGACATTGAACATAATTATAATATTTAATTTATAATTTAAACAAATAGTTATAATAACATAACTGACTTATATGTAAATATTCAGTTTACATATATTAAAATATTTGTTACATTAAGTATATTTCATGTCATTTCTTAAAAAAAGTTTGTCATTGAAATATTATTTATTTAAAACATAATAGGTCGTCAATAAAAACTATAATTTCACGTTTTATAGATGGTGATATTTTTGTAGAATTTTTATTGATATTAAATATATGGTCATTTTTTAAACATATAGGAACAATAAAAGACCTCAGATAATTTGTAAGAACAATAGTTTTAATTGTTTAATTAATATAAAATATTAATGTTTTAACTTATGGTAAGTTTCCATCTAGATCCTTCGTTTGTACAGTGCTCATCAAAGACTTTTAGGGCTGTGGCAACTATTTGTAAATATTAACTTGAAAAAACTGATCTAATTTAAATTCACAGTTATTTTGTTAGATATTGAATACAACTTAAGTTTGGAAAGTCTGGTTTTAAACTCTGGTTACATCATCCTTTAGTTGAGAATTGTAATGTATCACAGTTGTTTGCAACATCCGTTCACAAGTCATCAAATATTGTATACCTTGATGGTATAATAGGTTTATATTCGGAAGTTATTATTAGAATATTGAAAATAATCATAATATTCATACTATTAATTTAGATAGATGGTGATAATAACTTAAGTTATTGTTATTTTGACATGATTTATGATTATACCTGAAGAGCACTTAGAATAAATTTGTTACTTGGTATTAGTTCGGTTTTGGTTTATCATTTACTACACATATGGTTCTTCGTAGCAGACATTGTCTTTGAAAATTTGTATTAGTGACACTAAGAGTAAACTATATATAACATTATTTTATTAGTTGTTTTGCTAATGGTTTTACACTTTTACTATTGATGCAATGAGTAAAAAATGTTATTATAATATGTAAGGTGCTGTTTGTTTTTCTGCTGGAAAAGGTCTGCAGTCTGCGGACCACATCTGCAGACATCTGCAGGAGAAGAGGTGGACTAAAGGTCTGCGGTCTGCAAGAAGAAGACTGTTTGTTTGTTAATGTCTGCAGGCTGCTGAAATAAACTGAAATTTAAATAAACGGATTTTTTTACAACAGTTTGCTGGTAGACGGTGGTGGTGGACGGTGGTGGACCATGGTGGTGGTGGATGGTGGTGGTGGTGGTGGGTGGGTGGTGGTGGTGCTGGACCGTGATGGTGGTGGACGGTGGTGGATGGTGGTGAACGATGGTGGTGGATGGTGGTTGGGTGGTGGTGGACGGTGGTGGTGGTGGTGGGTGGGTGGTGGTGGACGGTGGTGGTGGGTGGGTGGTGGTGGACGGTGGTGGTGGACCATGGTGGTGGTGGATGGTGGTGGTGGTGGTGGGTGGGTGGTGGTGGTGCTGGACCGTGATGGTGGTGGACGGTGGTGGATGGTGGTGAACGATGGTGGTGGATGGTGGTTGGGTGGTGGTGGTGGTGGGTGGGTGGTGGTGGACGGTGGTGGTGGGTGGGTGGTGGTGGACGGTGGTGGTGGACCATGGTGGTGGTGGACTGTGGTGGTGGTGGGTGGGTGGTGGTGGTGGACCGTGGTGGTGGTGATGGACGGTGCACGATGGTGGTAGTGGACGATGGTGGTGGTGGACTGTGGTTTGGTTGGTGGTGGTGGTGGGTGGTGGTGGACAGTGGTGGGTGGGTGGTGGTGGTGGTGGACGGTGGTGGTGGTAGTGGACGGTGGTGGTGGGTGGTGGTGGTAGGTGGTAGGTGATGGTGGTGGACCGTGGTTGGTGATGGTGGACGGTGGTGGACCGTGGTGGTGGACGGTGGTGGTGGTGGGTGGTGGTGGTGGACGGTGGTGGTGGTGGGTGGTGGTGGACGGTGGTGGTGGTGGGTGGTGGTGGACCGTCGTGGTGGTGGTGGTGGACGGTGGTGGGTGGTAGTGGTGGTGGTGGACGGTGGTGGTGGGTGGTGGTGGACCATAGTAGTGGTGGTGGACCATCGTTGGTGGTCGTGGTGGTGGACGTTGGTGGTGGTGGGTGAGGAGAAGAGAAGTGGAGAAAAACTTTGAAGACCTTAGAAGACTTTGGAACAAGTCTGCACCAAGAAGAGGTCAGGAAGACCTTTTTGAGTGAAAGGTCTTCCAAAAAAACAAACTATCTGCAGACCCCAAACGTCTGCGCGCGTCTGCGTGGTGCAGACAAAAGAGGTCAGAAGTGCTTCTGAGCAAAAAACAAACAACACCTAAGACATTTTATCTCTATAAAAGGTAAACAATTCGTCATTTCATTTTCCAAATTTATTTCTCTACATTTATTATGATAAATAAATAAAGCTACCATCGATTAAAAAATATTATTTTTTTCTTACGAAAAAAAATGGATAAGAGTAAAGGCTTTGATAATCAAGTTGAAATTGGTATTCTCAGAAGATTCTTACAATCAAAGGAAAATATTATTCTTATCACGATCTCCTTTACAGCCTGTCTAATTAGAGATGGGTGTATAGTGGAATAATATGTCTCTGATTCTTAAGTGGTTAGAGCTATTATCTGTAATTATTTTTGTTTTTGTCTTCTTCAAGTTTTTTGGTCATTTTCTCTCTGTATTTGTATGTTTTTTTCATTCTAATGAAAGAAATGTCATAGTTAGCATTAATTCAGTTTTGTATTGAATGTCATAGTTAACATTACTTCAGTTTTGTATGGATATTGGATTTTTTTCTTAGAATTCTTACGTTTTTTGTATTTTGGTGACTTTTGTATCTCAGTACTAAAAAACTGGGCTATTGTTGTTACACCCCAGGAATATCCCATATCGGTCGTGGCCAGGAGAGATCCTTGGTTCTTAAGTAATGTCTCGCCTCTTAAATCACCAACGCGGTTTGGGACTTAATGTTAGTGGATGAGAGGGGAACTCCACAGTTAAGTGTGCTCAGGTGGGAGCAGTTTCAAGATGGGTGATCTCTTGGGAAGTCTCCACCAGGGCAACTAAAAACAAATCCGTGAGCTCTGGATGGGCAAAGCGGACAATATTGGTGGTGAGAGGGGCCGGATGTTACAGATGGTATCAGAGCCACTCCTGTGCCGTTCGGGATGGTGGGTACACACCTCATCAGGGACGATGAGACTCTAACAGGGGGTGAATGTGACACCCCAGGAAAATCCCACATCGGCCGTGGCCAGGAGAGATCCTTGGTTCAGAAGTAATGTCTTGCCTCTTAAATCACCAACGCATTTTTGGGCTTAATTTTAGTGGATGAGAGGAGAACTCCACAGTTAAGCGTGCTCAGGTGGGAGCAGTTTCAGGATGGGTGACCTCCTAGGAAGTCTCCACCAGGGCAACCAAAAATAAATCCGTGAGCTCTGGATGGGCAAAGCGGACAATATTGGTGGTGAGAGGGGCCGGATGTTACATTTGGCAAAGGAGGTATGAGCTCCTTTATATATAAATTACACGGGCCGGTTACCATTTACCCATAACCACGACGATGGGCTTGTGCCCGGGTTATGGGCTTGCCTTCTTTTCGGCCCAGTTAGTTAGTAATGGACTAAGGTAATTAGTATGGAACTAAATGTAATAAATGCATGAGAGAGAGAGAGAGGGAGAGATAAAAGTTCACCGCCCTGCCATTGGTCCACGTGGCGCGTTGCTAGTGGTTGTAGGCAGATCTTTCTCTGTCTTTGTCAGTTTATGTCAGGTGGCGTTAGTCTGTCAGCCTACTCCTTCTGGAAGATCGTCTAAAGTCACGCTTGACACCACGGAGAGCTATGCAGCAAGTGGGGGAAAAGAGGGGTTGCACCTTGTCACACCCTCAAATTTCCACATGCACGGTTTTACCACGAGGCGCGTGACACACCAGGATCCAAGTCAACGGTCACAATAAATGACAACTAAATGTAAGAAAATACGTAAGACATTCCATGCAACAACCAAAACATTATGCTTTGAGCCATAAACCAGCAGCGGAAGCATTTCTTGTTTACAACCAAGACATATTACAGTTTACAAAACATTGTTTAATATGCAACAAGACTTCTAGACGCCGTGCAAGACTCCGTGCGCCTAGTCCATTAACCGCTACCTTAGCGACCTGAGAAAACATGCCAAAAATGTCAAACATATAATGCTGGTGAGTTCACAGGTTTTTCTTTTTCAATAAGCGTTTCATTAATCCTTTAAAAACTGTTGCCGTTACCATTACTGTTATTGTTACTGTTCATACTATTCTTGTTCGTACGCTAGCTAGGCGTCAAGTGTGTTAATCATACGGGCGAAACCATTGCTGACTGTGTGATACCCTTGTTTACAGACTACCTCATTTTCGGTAAGCCTAGTGTGATTGAGACAATATGCACCCGCCCGACATCCAGCCGTCGAGTGGGGTTTGTCAGGCCCAATAGCGCTATCCACATTTCCCCGCTACATCCCCGTATTAGTGGTTTCTAAGGGACTTAGATGAACCGTATAGTAATAAAGTGTGAGCCGTAGTATAACATGAAAACGTGTGTTTATAATGTATAACATGTAAATGTGTGATCAAAATGTATAAGCATGTTTTCACCCCGAAAACAAAACTAGTAAAGTGTGGGGCCGTGAACTCACCTTAGATTGCGTTACTTGAAAACAGGTAAATCAGTATGCTATGATAGCCCCGTAGTGGCGACCTATCATAAGATGTATGTAAGTACCCGGACTAATAACCCGCATGGTAACTAGTCCCCGAATGTCTAGACCATAACTATAAACATTTGAAAACACCTTTGACTGTTAAACCAACTGTACCAGACAAGACCCGACATCCCATTGGTGACCCGACATCCCACGTGTTAGCCAAATACAAGATATCATGTAACATATGCAATTAAACACTTAGCATGCGCAAAAATTCACTAAGTCTAGCATAACGCTCAATTAACGCATAAACGAGTCCGTACACGTGTTACCAAGTCATTGGACGTATCCCGGGGTTCCTATCTTGTTCCTAGGTGTCAAATCATGTTTCGGGATGTCAAAATACGCTTACGATAGGAAAAGTCAACTGGTGATTGGGAGTGGTCAACAGGGGATTGGAGGCCTAATCGCCTGTTGTTATTGGCGAGTGGTGGCCTAATCGCCCCATATCAGGCGATTAGGATTCCTAATCGCCTGTTGCAGCTGCGCGACGCATTTTCGCGCGTTTAACCCTCCAAATCAGATCCGAAACATGTAAAAACACCCAACATCAAACCTAAACTATTAATCAACCCATTCCAAGCAAAAAACCCCCAATTTATCTCTGCTCTAACGGCCTCGGTGCGATTATTTCCAAAAATGGCAAAGTACTAGGTTTCATTAACTACGAAATCTTTCCTTAAATGACAATAATCAGATTTCACAACCTACAACCTTGCAAATCACTATCCCTATGTTATAACACCCTTCTATTGTGAATCCTAACAAACAATCATTGAATCATATCATAACATCCTAATTCTTCAAGAATCACCCAAATGGGTCAAAATGCATACTTTCATCAAAACACCATAACAATAGCTCAAATCCTTAGATAATCATCCTAATAACTCCAACACATCAGAAGTACATCAATTACATGGAAACATTCATGTTCTAACCACTAAAAATCATCATATGCATAAATACTTCACATATAGCAAGTATAATGGCTTAGACTTGTTTTAGAAACTCATTTCAAAAGTTTTTAAAGACACAAACTTAGTAAAACAAGGTCTGGACCTTTGAGAACCAAAACAATAACATTACAAAGGTTTGGGATGAGGAACACACCTTGGATTTTATCAAAGAAAGGTGTGTAAGCTTGGAAATGAGTTTTGAAGCAAAATGAGTTCCAGAAGTGTTTTGAGGTGTGTGGGAGGCTTAGGATCTGTTTGGGTTGCACAAATGGTGTTTGGGGAGTCAAGGGTTGTATTTATAGGTGTTTGGATTTGTGCATAACATACCAGGCGATTACACAGACAGTTCATGCGATTACTATTCTAATCGCCTATACTATTGGCGATTACAAGCCTAATCGTCTATACTATTGGCGATTAGAGCTCTAATCGCCTATGCCTATTGGCAATTAAGCGTAATCACCTATAATGTCATGCAATTACGCGTAATCACCTATAATGTCATCCAATTACGCGTAATCACTATTTTAACACATATAAACACGTATTCACATATCGACAAGTCACATAATGATTATAAACATATAATGCGTGATAACTAACACGTTTACGTACGTTCACCAATTCCCGGGACTCAAGACTTGCGTGTGTGCGTTAAACCCGGCGATTCCACGAATCACCAATCCTTGTACACATGGTTATGGACCGACTCCCGATGATCCCGCGGATCATTGTAATGACTCCTGATGATTCCCAGAATCATCGTAACGACTCGACTGACCCAGTTAAGTACGTAATGTGCATAACTCGCTAAGGTAGACTAACTAGTATAACGAAAGTTATTAACCGGAGTTTGCCGGGTGTCACACACCTTCCCTGCTGGCGCGTAGACTTGGCGGGTCAGCCCCGACAGGTGTCAGACTGTGATAGGTCCGTGGGAAACCATCACCACGTTGGGCGTAGGGTCTTACGCGGGTGGATTACACTCCACGTGTGGCCTTGTAAGTCATGGGCTCCGCGAAGGAAGCTCCGCTTAGGTATGTTGTCTTCACATACTTGGCCATTCAAATGGCTTGCTCTCCGCGGATGTCTTTTGAGAATGATGTTGTGGGGTAGTGTCCATCTCTGTGAAAGGAGTTAGGAACCTACCCCTTTAAGTCCCCCAAGTCCAGTGCATCTCCTGATCTTGCTGAAAGGTCGGGTGGGGCACTGGACTATAAGTAGTGAGAGGTGGGTGAAAGCACATCCACATTTGTTACTTAGAATCCAAAAACTAACCCTGGATTTATATTGAGCGCATCCGTGGAGATCCATGTGACACCCTGCATGTCACACCCTCAAAATCCACTTGCGGAGTTTTACCGCGAGGCGCATGACAAACCAGGATCCAAACCAACGATCACAATAAACAAGTCTAAATGAATATAATGCAATTTCAAAACATAGTTTAAAATCCCCGTTTACAGCGGAAGCTTATTCAAAACAGTATCTCAAAAGTAAACCAATTGTTCAACATATGAAAACCATGCGACTCTAACTAGACGCCGTGCAGACGCGTGCGCCCTAGTTCCATTGTGCTACCTTAGCGACCTGAGAAAACATGTAAAAGTTTACGTCAGCACAAAAATGCTGGTGAGTTTACAGGTTTTGTAATCCAAGTACCAAGTCAACCTGTCCATACTATAACAAATCGAAAACCAGTGTACGCTAGCTAGGCGTATGTTTTGTTACTACCACAATTGGAAAACCATTACTAACTCGCATACCAGATGTTGTGCCCGAAAAGTAAACCTGTTGTTCCTGTTGTTCCTGTTTGAGACAATATGCACTCGCCCGACCCTCCAAGCCGACGAGCGGGGTTGGTCACTCCAAATAGCGCTATTCACATTTCCCCGTTGTGCAAACCCGCACATTCATGGTTCCCCCCGGGACTTCCAAAGATCGTGTAGTACACAATAGAAACCCATAGTATGACAGTAGTTACCAAATAATCGTTTTAACACATGTTTTCTCCCCCGAAAATATGATACCAGTTTAAAAGAGGGGCCGTAAACTCACCTTAAGTTGCGTTACTTTGTAATACGAATAACTCAGCTGCTATGCTAGTCCCGTAAAGTGGCGACCTAACATATGACAGTTACAAGCACTTAGACTAATAACCCGCAGGTTAATTAGTCCCTAGATGTCCAGACCATAACCAAGTTCGTTTGAAAACACCGTGACTGTTTAACTGACCCAAAGTACAAGACTCGACATCCCATTGGTGACCTGAGACTTCCCGTGTTATGTTTACGCTCTCAAACATGAAATCACGTATCACCGAATTACATCCAAACATATGTTACCAAGTTATTAGATATGTTACGGGGTTCCTAGCATGTTCCTACATGTCAAATCGGGTCTCGGAATGCTAATTTACACTTATAGCAGCAGTACACGCGATTAGGAAAAGTCAACTAGCATTTAGGTTGGTCAACTAGCATTTAGGGAAGCTAATCGCCTATAATATAGGCGATTAGGGCTATACCACATATAATTATTAGCTTTTAGGGCTAAACCACATGTAACTACTAGCATTTAGGCTATACCACATGTAAGTACTAGCATTTAGGCTATACCACATGTAACTACTAGCATTTAGGCCCTACTCGCATGTATCTACTAGCATTTAGGGCTAATCGCATGTAACTACTAGCATTTAGGGCTGATTGCATGTAACTACTAGCATTTAGCCCCCTACTCGCATGAACATAGGCGATTAGGGACTCCTTATAGGCGATTGGCCCCCTAATCGCCTCTAACATAGGCGATTAGGGTTGCTAATCGCCTGTAACCTTGCTGTTCCGGTTTTTCGCGCGTTTAACGCTCCAAATCAGATCCAGAACGTGTGTAACCACCCAATATCATCCCAACAACTATTCTAAACATGTTTAAACCAAAATCCTTCGTTTAACCTCGTATTATCAGTCCTGCATGCAACCATGTAATCCAAACGCCATACACATAGCATGAAACACCACATTAACATGCATAACTATAACCCTAATAATCAATTACTCAGATTTCATTAACGTAACATCAATATTATTCTGATCTAACATAATAACATGTCATTCATTCATCTCGAATCGTAAAAACCCTAGCTTTCTAATCATAAACACACATAACACATGTATACTAGTTAGAATCCGATTATCAACACTTATTAACGATTTTCAGAAAGCTTTTCCGTTTTAGAACAGGTCTGGACTATTAGGGATTGTATAAAAACGTTTATAAGATTGCATGGATGGAAACCAAACCTTAGATTTGTAAAAGAATGATGGATTAAGCTTGAAACCTTGTGTTTTGATCAAAAATCGCGTTCCAGAGGTTGTGTGTGTGTTGGGGCAGGTTATGGGACGACTAGGGTTTGTATAATGAAGTTTAGGAGGTCAAGTATGGTATTTATAGTCGTTTTTAGTCGTCCAGCCCGTAACTAGTGATTGTGCAACCCTTACACGCGATTAGGAAGCCTAATCGCATGTAAGTTCATGCAATTGGGGCCTAATCGCATGAACAGTCATGCAATTGGTCCCGTACTCGCCCCTATGACTGCCCACTCGCCCCTACTATAGGCGATTGGGCTATCCTAATCGCCTATAGGGGCCTGTTCCGTGTGTTTTGCGCGTTAAACCCCGTTTTAACATATGTTAACACATATTCACATACCGACAAGTCACATAATGATTGTAAACACATAACACTTGTAAATACACATATTCACACTCGTTCACCAATTCCCGGGACTCGAGACTTGTATGTTCCGTATGCCCTGACGATCCTACAAATCGTCACCGTTTGTACACTTGGTTAAGGACTGACATCTAATGAACCTCTAGACCAACATCCAATGATCTTTTAGACTAAACCGATAGTTCCCGAACCATAACCTGAGTTAACTAACCCAGTTAAGTGCAATATACGCGTGACTCGCTAAGGTAGACTTTCATCTAGACAACGTTGTTAACCAGAATTTGCCGGGTGTCACATCATCCCCATGTTAAAAGAATTTTCGTCCCGAAAATTGCACAAGTACCAAAAGAACAAAAGAAATAACGAAGGGAACAAACAAAAGATAGAAACCAAAAGAGAGATTTACCCGAGTTGTCACATCATCCCCACGTTAAAAGGAATCTCGCCCCGAGATTCATTCAGCTGCAGAAGAGACATATCTCGACTCGAACGCTTCCTTAGGAAAGAGATGAGGATACTTAGACTTCATCTGATCCTCCCGTTCCCAAGTGTACTCTGGTCCCCGCTTCGAGTTCCAGCGAACCTTCACAATGCGAATCTTGCTATGACGTAGGCTATGAATCTTGTAATCCAGAATCTCCACAGGTTCTTCCACAATCCGAAGACGATCATCAACCTTGATCTCTTCCAGTGGAACAATGAGAGACTCGTCAGCCAGACACTTCTTCAAGTTGGACACATGGAAGACGTTATGTACGTTACCGAGCTCCGTCGGTAAATCAAGACGATATGCCACCGGCCCAATCCGTTCCAGGATCGTAAATGGACCGACATATCGAGGGTTGAGTTTGCCACGCTTCCCAAAGCGTATGACGCCCTTCCACGGTGAGACTTTTAGAAGTACTTTGTCATTAACTTGGAATTCCAATGGTTTGCGACGCTGATCGGCATAACTCTTTTGCCGGTCCCGTGCCGCTGCCAACTGGTTACGAATCTGTACGATCTTTTCCGAAGTTTTGTACACTAGTTCAGGCCCAGTGAGTTGACTCTCACCCACTTCAGCCCAACAAAGAGGAGAACGGCATTTTCGTCCGTACAGTGCTTCGAACGGAGCCGCCTTGATGCTCGTGTGATAACTGTTGTTGTATGAGAATTCTACTAACGGTAGATGAGCTTCCCAACCCTTGCCAAAATCGATTAAGGCCGTACTCATGTCTAGTTGGGTACCCAAAGCCTTGTGCAAAGACTTCCAGAAGTGAGAAGTAAAGTGAGAATCACGATCAGAGATAATAGAAACTGGCACCCCGTGCTTAGAAACAATTTCTTTCAAATAAAGACGAGCCAAACGATCCATGGTGTCGGTCTCCTTAATAGCAAGAAAATGGGCTGATTTCGTCAATCGATCAACAATCACCCATATCTTATCATTCCCGCTTGGTGATTTAGGAAGTTGCGTGACAAAATCCATGGTAATCCGTTCCCATTTCCACTCCGGAATTTTAGGTTGTTGCAAGAGACCCGACGGTTTCTGGTATTCCACCTTGACCTTAGCACAGGTCAAGCATTTGCTCACGTATGAGGCTATATCCGACCTCATGTTTGGCCACCAGTAAAGCACCTTCAGATCTTGGTACATCTTATCCGAACCAGGATGAATAGAATACCGGGACTTATGAGCCTCATCAAGGACAAGCTCCCGTAGTCCCCCGCATAAAGGAACCCATATGCATTCTGCGAAGTAGTGCAGACCATCAGGCCTTCGCTCGAGGTGCTTGTCGGCACCGTGCATAGTTTCAGCTTTAAGGTTTTCCTCCTTCAAAGCTTCTAACTGAGCAGAACGGAGTTGATCAGGTAGGGATGAATGAATGGTGAGCTGCAACGCCCGAACGCGACGAGGTTTAGTTGATTCCTTCCTGCTCAAGGCGTCTGCTACAACATTCGCCTTGCCAGGATGGTACTTAATGGCACAATCATAGTCGTTCAGGAGTTCAATCCAACGACGCTGTCGTATGTTCAAATGTTGTTGGTCGAAAATATGTTGAAGACTCTTGTGATCGGTGTAGATGGTGCATTTGGTACCGTACAAGTAATGTCTCCAAATTTTCAACGCGAAAACCACTGCACCCAACTCCAAGTCATGGGTGGTGTAGTTCTTCTCGTGCACCTTGAGTTGACGAGAAGCATACGCGATCACTTTCTCGCGTTGCATCAACACGCAACCGAGACCATGAATAGAAGCATCACAGTAAACAACGAAATCATCAGGGCCTTCAGGTAAAGACAAAATAGGAGCAGAACACAGTTTAGACTTCAGTTCTTGAAACGCCGACTCTTGTGGTTCACCCCAGTCGAATTTCCTATCCTTCTGCGTGAGAGTGGTCAGGGGTTGAGCGATCTTCGAGAAACCCTGAATGAAACGACGATAGTAGCCCGCAAGGCCTAGGAATTGCCGCACCTCAGTTGGCGTCTTAGGTGCTCCCCAGTCCTTGATCGCTTCGATCTTAGCTGGATCGACATGAATTCCTAGTTCATTAACCACATGTCCTAGGAACTGAACTTCGCGTAACCAAAAGTCACACTTTGAGAACTTGGCGTAAAGTTGTTCCCGTCGCAAGAGTTCCAAAACTAACCGCAGATGTTCCTCATGTCCGGTCTTGTTCTTGGAGTAAATCAGAATGTCATCAATAAACACAATGACGAACTTGTCAAGATATGGCTTGCAAACGCGGTTCATCAAATCCATGAAAACCGCCGGTGCGTTTGTAAGACCGAAAGGCATGACCAAGAATTCGAAATGGCCATAACGTGTACGGAAGGCAGTCTTTGCAACGTCAGCTTCCCTTACCCGCAACTGGTGATAACCGGACCTCAAGTCAATCTTGGAATAGTAACTAGAACCCTGGAGCTGGTCGAATAGATCATCAATACGTGGAAGAGGATAACGGTTCTTGACGGTCAATTTGTTCAGTTCTCTGTAGTCCACACACAATCGGAAACTTCCATCCTTCTTCTTGACGAATAGAATCGGGGCTCCCCAAGGGGAAGAACTTGGTCTGATGAAACCCTTGTCCAAGAGTTCCTGTAACTGACTAGACAATTCCTGCATCTCGGGAGGTGCAAGACGGTAGGGGGCACGAGCAATAGGAGCAGCCCCTGGTACAAGATCAATACCGAACTCGACTTGACGATGGGGAGGAAGACTAGATAAATCATCGGGAAAAACATCAGGAAACTCGCGTACAACTGGAATATTGTCGATCTTCTTCTCATCACCAGAGGAAACAGATAAAAGTGCCAAAACGGCTGGATAACCCTTTCGAAGACACTTAAGGGCTTTCATGCTAGATATGATATTCAGCGGAACACCACCCTTGATACCGTACACAGAAAGGAATTCTCCATCAGGGAGAGGAATCCGAATAACCTTGTCATAACAGACAATCTCCGCGCGATACAAAGACAACCAATCCATACCTACCACCACGTCGAAACTACCCAAAGGTACCGGCATAAGGTCGATGGGGAACGACAAACCCGACAACTCTAATTGACACCCCCGAAGGACACTAGTAGCTTCAATCTTTTTACCGTCAGCCAACTCAATAATATACTTAGTCTCTAATGGTACGGGTACTACATCTAGCAGTCGACTAACCTCCATGGATACAAAACTCTTGTCGGCACCAGAATCAAATAACACACTAACAGAACGATTATTGAGAAGGAACGTACCGGTAACTGTGTCAGGATCCTGTCTAGCCTCAGCGGCTCCAATGACGAAGGCGCGTGCATTCCTGCCACTGCCCCCGTTGTTCCCATTTCCGTTGTTTCCACCCTGCTTCAGCTTTGGGCAATCCTTCTTGTAATGCCCAGTCTCACCACAGTTGTAACATCCTTGTCTTCCCGTAGTCCCTTGAGTAGTCGGAGCTGAGTTAGTAGTCGGGGCCTGGGTCGATGGAAGTGTAACCCGACAATCTTTAGCATAATGCCCTGTTCGCTGGCAGCGATGACAACGGTTACTGTCGCAGTTCCCTTGATGATGACGTCCACACTTGTTACATTTAGGCAGTTTTCCCGCATAACCACCCTGCTTGTTACCCGAAGAAGAAGAAGAACCCCCATTATCGAACCTCTTACTCTGCTGTGCTGGCCCAGATCCCTTCCCGTCATTTTCCCACTTGCGCTTGTTGTTCTCTGGGGCCTTAACAGTCGAACCCTTCGCAGGCAAAATACCCTCATTCACCTTCAAGTTGGTCATCCTATGATCCGATCGGACCACCTCTGCGTATGTAGGATGATTTCCCGCAGCCACTAACCCTGCGATTTCCGGTACTAACCCCGTGACATAGTGTTCAATCCTCCTGTACTCTGGCACATGCAGATCAGGACACAGCACTGCCAACTCGTTACGCCTCACAGTATACTTCTCAATTTCAGACCCAGTCATCTTGAGGTTCCACACCTCGTGCTCTAGCTTCTGCACCTCTTCCCTCGGACAGTACTCACGCTTCAGCAACTGCACAAAATTCTCCCAAGGCATAGCATACGCCTCCCCAATACCCATATTCTGGGTGATGTTATTCCACCAAGTCAATGCAACATCCTGGAATAACGCAGCAGCATACTTAACCCGATCTTCTGGGAGACAGTTACACATCAGAAACACTGACTCCACTTTTTCCAACCACCTGAATAAGCTCACCGCACCCTCGGTGCCAGAGAATTCCTGGGGCTTACAGTCCCAAAACATCTTGTAGATACACATGGGTGGGGGTGGGTTAACAGGATCACCTAAAATGAAACGCATGAGAAACCACGAAGAATGTATACAAGGTTCACCAATGAGGCAAAGAAAATGGATAAATCAACTTACCACCACCGTTGTGCCCTAACTGGAAGGCAGCTTGGAGCAAGTTGTTCAGATCATCCTGCGATAGGTTAATACCTCCACACCCACCAGCACCACCGCGACCACCACCACGTCCACCATTGCGACCACCTCCACGTCCTCCTCGTACTCCAGACATTTCGGTTTATGATTTTGTGTGCACCCAAAATGATAAACCGCTCTACATGGTCCTCCAAGTGTTCTCCTAGTTCAAAGTTCAAATCACCGAACATAGACTCTTAGCTATACACCGTAATACTACGGTAGTTTATGGCAAGTGTTTCTATTGGAGTACGAAAGGGAGAAGTCCGAGCCTTGGACAAATCTCAAGAGTACACGATTCACTCCAGTATACTACACTGCCTAGAAAGTAAGTAACCCGACCTAAGATAGAACGGATGATGTAACGTAGAAAGACCAAATGATTTAGAGACACCCCGACAAGACCATACGTAAACCACCATAATGTTTAGTACCATGTGATCGTCTAGTGTGTGTGACTCGGCTATAGACTAGACTCTACATGCAGTCCTAGTTTACTATAACCATTGGCTCTGATACCAATCTGTCACACCCTCAAAATCCACTTGCGGAGTTTTACCGCGAGGCGCATTGTAACATCGCAAAATTTTCCCCAAAATTTTAATACATAAAAAGCCCTTATATATATATATATACATATATATTTTTTATTACACCTTTATCATTAATATTATACAAATGTGCCCAAGTCTTTATTTATCCTAACTCACAACTTATATACATACATAAATGTATATATATATAATAAGAATAATATGATTCTAAATTCTTTTTTTTTTCACATACAAGCTTTTTTTTTTTAAATAAAGCCTTGAGTCAAATAGTCAAAGTACTAGTCAAAGTCTTAGTCAAACAGTCAAAGTCTTAGTCAAATAGTCAATTTATCATAAAACCTTACTTTATGGTGTTGACCAATTTTAATGGCTAATTGAATCCAAAACTAGTATAAAAACCCACCTATGAACCATTACACTTGCCACCTCTAAATCGATTGTTTCAATCCGATTAAACTTTCCCTCATACTTTTCTTCTATAGTCTATTACTTCTACAATTGAAGCTTTGATTATAAGCTCTTGTAATTGGCAACTTTGGGGCTACACATATTCTATTTCTCGAGACTTAAAACTATACCAAGGTGAGTTTACGTAACCATGTTTATGCGATTCTTTATACTTGCAACATTTTAAGCAATTCAACATGCATGTCTAGTAGTAAACTTTATTGCCTCATGAATTAGTCAACAGTTTCAACGAGTTTCAACATTACATAATCATTAGCTATGGCCAAGCCGGCGATACTCAATAATAGATCTATTGGATTGACAACCCCACCCGGATACGTGTACCTCCTATATAGGTAACGTGGGTGATTGTTATCGTTCCAACATATTACTAAGGTGAACCGTAGATGACGGGATGGACCTAAACTAGTCGGAGGTTTGATTATGTCAACATATTATACTATTCTTGTAGACTTAAATTTTACGATAGACATACGAATTGCTAAACTTTTATTCTTAAACTTAATTGCTTGACATGGCTTATGTATTCTCACCAACTTCTAGTTGACCCCCCCATTTTTCCAAACTCAACAGGAAATACTGATACTTGAAGTCTAGAGCTAGCATGAGGAGATATTTGAAGTTTTAAGCTTTGTTTGATTATTTGATGTAGACTTTAATGTAATTCAATTTTGTAATGAAATAAAGGATTATTTAAACATATGTATTACCATGAGCTACTGAACAATCATCAATACGTGACATCCCGATGTTCCGCCATCGGTTGGGGTGTTACAGATTGGTATCGGAGCCATGGTTATAGGGAATTAGGTTATTAGAAAAATAATCTAGTCTATAACCATAGGATTTAACCAGTACTTGCTTCTTTTACTTGCTATTCTCTATCTCCCTCCTACTTCTTATCCCTACTTTCATCCTTACAAGAAGGTTGCTCTCCATCATTGGATCTACTCTTAGACTAATAGGACAAAATCCTCAGGTTTAGCCTGAACCACCTTGAGATCTCGTCGAAGTTCTAGATTTTAATAACGAACACGTGCAATCTGGAAGGGTGAACGCCTGTATTCTGAGTTTTCTGTCTAGGACTGGCATTGCGCATATATCCCAATCAGACGAGGGACCCGGATGCCTACCTGGGAATTCTCGGGATGAGTGTTCACTTATAGGCTAAAGCATGTCTTCACTATGTTATTAGAATCTAGAAGTTTTGATAAGTCAACGTTTTCGTTTATTCGTTTTAATTAATGAATAAATGATTACACTCACCTTCCTTAAACTAAGCTCAAAAATCTCAAAATTTTACAGCTTAAATCAATCTCATTTCATAACCATCCATGGATTTCACAATCACACTTCACCTTACCATCTTAGCCACTTTTTAAATATTCAACACCCTACCCAAATCATATAATCTCCCTACTATAAAATAAACTCTTTATCAACTATCTTCACATTCACTATCTCTCACAACTTTGATTCTGCTTCAAGAATTTTTCATCATCCTCTCAAGAACTAAATTCATATCCTTCACCTTCTCACACATGAGCTAGTTACCCATGATAACCAAACTATTGAAACTTGATTGTGTGTTGCATCAAACATAATCCTTAGTTATACATGAGGATTCGACTATTTGCCTTATTTGAACATTTGAAACTAGAATTCATGGAATATAAACTATTTACTATAGACACACCTAGAGTCATTAACCTTATCTAGGGCAACTCTATTACAACTCGTATGCTATACTTGATACTTGATTGCTTACATGTACATATTATCAATTTGCAATTCATGTGTGTAATAATTGGTACACTTAATCAAACAACTGATAGAGGATGAAGTACTTGCTCCACAGTTAGTAGAGTACAAAATAACCTACTCAACGATTGGTAGAGGTCATCATGCCTGCTCAACAGTCGGTAGAGGCCCTACAACCTGCTCAACGACTGGTAGAGGCTATCATACCTGCTCAACAATCGGTAGAGGTTCCTACTCACTGACTGGTAGAAGTCTTTTTCCTGCTCAACAGTTGGACTCATTTTTTGGATACATGGTTAATCATATTATTTTACATGTGTGTCTAGAGTTATAGAAGGACACAAAACCCTAATGTAAGGTAAATTGGTGATTGCGGTCCGGAATGTAATCATGAATTTACAGGTACGTTAAGGTAGTGTGAAATTCTATCAAGGTTTTCGGTAGTTGACCAATTATAAACCTTAGTTATCTGGTAGTTCATTTAGTCTTTCAATAGTCCATCAACTCATTCCTTTTAGGACTCCTAAAACTTAAGATTCTTATTCTCCTTGCTATTTCAGATGAACCTAATCCAACCCTTAAAACTCACACATATCAAAACTCTTACCCAAATTATTCGAAACAGTTTATTCTATTACGTATAAATTTATGTCATGCCTTAACTCGAAACTTCCCAAACCACCCTTGTCCTAATTTCTACCCAATCACCTTCAACCCTGTGTTTTCAATAAAGTTCGGGACGAAGTTTCCAAAAGTAGGGGAGACTGTAACATCGCAAAATTTTCCCCAAAATTTTAATACATAAAAAGCCCTTATATATATATATATATATATTTTTATTACACCTTTATCATTAATATTATACAAATGTGCCTAAGTCTTTATTTATCCTAACTCACAACTTATATACATACATAAATGTATATATATATAATAAGAATATTATGATTCTAAATTCTTTTTTTTATTTTTCACATACAAGATTTTTTTTTAAATAAAGCCTTGAGTCAAATAGTCAAAGTACTAGTCAAAGTCTTAGTCAAACAGTCAAAGTCTTAGTCAAATAGTCAATTTATCATAAAACCTTACTTTATGGTGTTGACCAATTTTAATGGCTAATTGAATCCAAAACTAGTATAAAAACCCACCTATGAACCATTACACTTGCCACCTCTAAATCGATTGTTTCAATCCGATTAAACTTTCCTTCATACTTTTCTTCTATAGTCTATTACTTCTACAATTGAAGCTATGATTATAAGCTCTTGTAATTGGCAACTTTGGGGCTACACATATTCTATTTCTCGAGACTTAAAACTATACCAAGGTGAGTTTACGTAACCATGTTTATGCGATTCTATATACTTGCAACATTTTAAGCAATTCAACGTGCATGTCTAGTAGTAAACTTTATTGCCTCATGAATTAGTCAACAGTTTCAACGAGTTTCAACGAGTTTCAACATTACGTAATCATTAGCTATGGCCAAGCCGGCGATACTCAATAATAGATCTATTGGATTGACAACCCCACCCGGATACGTGTACCTCCTATATAGGTAACGTGGGTGATTGTTATCGTTCCAACATATTACTAAGGTGAACCGTAGATGACGGGATGGACCTAAACTAGTCGGAGGTTTGATTATGTCAACATATTATACTATTCTTGTAGACTTAAATTTTACGATAGACATACGAATTGCTAAACTTTTATTCTTAAACATAATTGCTTGACATGGCTTATGTATTCTCACCAACTTCTAGTTGACCCCCCCCCCCCATTTTTCCAAACTCAACAGGAAATACTGATACTTGAAGTCTAGAGCTAGCATGAGGAGATATTTGAAGTTTTAAGCTTTGTTTGATTATTTGATGTAGACTTTAATGTAATTCAAATTTGTAATGAAATAAAGGATTATTTAAACATATGTATTACCATGAGCTACTGAACAATCATCAATACGTGACATCCCGATGTTTCCGCCATCAGTTGGGGTGTTACACGCATGACAAACTAGGATCCAAACCAACGATCACAATAAACAAGTCTAAATGAATATAATGCAATTTCAAAACATAGTTTAAAATCCCCGTTTACAGCGGAAGCTTATTCAAAACAGTATCTCAAAAGTAAACCAATTGTTCAACATATGAAAACCATGCGACTCTAACTAGACGCCGTGCAGACGCGTGCGCCCTAGTTCCATTGTGCTACCTTAGCGACCTGAGAAAACATGTAAAAGTTTACGTCAGCACAAAAATGCTGGTGAGTTTACAGGTTTTGTAATCCAAGTACCAAGTCAACCTGTCCATACTATAACAAATCGAAAACCAGTGTACGCTAGCTAGGCGTATGTTTTGTTACTACCACGATTGGAAAACCATTACTAACTCGCATACCAGATGTTGTGCCCGAAAAGTAAACCTGTTGTTCCTGTTGTTCCTGTTTGAGACAATATGCACTCGCTCGGCCCTCCAAGCCGACGAGCGGGGTTGGTCACTCCCAATAGCGCTATTCACATTTCCCCGTTGTGCAAACCCGCACATTCATGGTTCCCCCCGGACTTCCAAAGATCGTGTAGTACACAATAGAAACCCATAGTATGACAGTAGTTACCAAATAATCGTTTTAACACATGTTTTCTCCCCCGAAAATGTGAAACCAGTTTAAAAGAGGGGCCGTAAACTCACCTTAAGTTGCGTTACTTCGTAATACGAATAACTCAGCTGCTATGCTAGTCCCGTAAAGTGGCGACCTAACATATGACAGTTACAAGCACTTAGACTAATAACCTGCAGGTTAATTAGTCCCTAGATGTCCAGACCATAACCAAGTTCGTTTGAAAACACTGTGACTGTTTAACTGACCCAAAGTACAAGACTCGACATCCCATTGGTGACCCGAGACTTCCCGTGTTATGTTTACGCTCTCAAACATGAAATCATGCAATCACACTTAACATACGTTAACGCACAACAAGTTATAGCACATAGCTCACGTATCACCGAATTACATCCAAACATATGTTACCAAGTTATTAGATATGTTACGGGGTTCCTAGCATGTTCCTACATGTCAAATCGGGTCTCGGAATGCTAATTTACACTTACAGCAGCAGTACACGCGATTAGGAAAAGTCAACTAGCATTTAGGTTGGTCAACTAGCATTTAGGGAAGCTAATCGCCTATAATATAGGCGATTAGGGCTATACCACATATAATTATTAGCATTTAGGGCTATACCACATGTAACTACTAGCATTTAGGCTATACCACATGTAACTACTAGCATTTAGGCTATACCACATGTAACTACTAGCATTTAGGCCCTACTCGCATGTATCTACTAGCATTTAGGGCTAATCGCATGTAACTACTAGCATTTAGGGCTGATTGCATGTAACTACTAGCATTTAGCCCCCTACTCGCATGAACATAGGCGATTAGGGACTCCTTATAGGCGATTGGCCCCCTAATCGCCTCTAACATAGGCGATTAGGGTTGCTAATCGCCTGTAACCTTGCTGTTCCGGTTTTTCGCGCGTTTAACGCTCCAAATCAGATCCAGAACGTGTGTAACCACCCAATATCATCCCAATAACTATTCTAAACATGTTTAAGCCAAAATCCTTCGTTTAACCTCGTATTATCAGTCCTGCATGCAACCATGTAATCCAAACGCCATACACATAGCATGAAACACCACATTAACATGCATAACTATAACCCTAATAATCAATTACTCAGATTTCATTAACGTAACATCAATATTATTCTGATCTAACATAATAACATGTCATTCATTCATCTCGAATCGTAAAAACCCTAGCTTTCTAATCATAAACACACATAACACATGTATACTAGTTAGAATCCGATTATCAACACTTATTAACGATTTTCAGAAAGCTTTTCCGTTTTAGAACAGGTCTGGACTATTAGGGATTGTATAAAAACGTTTATAAGATTGCATGGATGGAAACCAAACCTTAGATTTGTAAAAGAATGATGGATTAAGCTTGAAACCTTGTGTTTTGATCAAAAATCGCGTTCCAGAGGTTGTGTGTGTGTTGGGGCAGGTTATGGGACGACTAGGGTTTGTATAATGAAGTTTAGGAGGTCAAGTATGGTATTTATAGTCGTTTTTAGTCGTCCAGCCCGTAACTAGCGATTGTGCAACCCTTACACGCGATTAGGAAGCCTAATCGCATGTAAGTTCATGCAATTGGGGCCTAATCGCATGAACAGTCATGCAATTGGTCCCGTACTCGCCCCTATGACTGCCCACTCGCCCCTACTATAGGCGATTGGGCTATCCTAATCGCCTATAGGGGCCTGTTCCGTGTGTTTTGCGCGTTAAACCCCGTTTTAACATATCTTAACACATATTCACATACCGACAAGTCACATAATGATTGTAAACACATAACACTTATAAATACACATATTCACACTCGTTCACCAAGTCCCGGGACTCGAGACATGTATGTTCCGTATGCCCTGACGATCCTACAAATCGTCACCGTTTGTACACTTGGTTAAGGACTGACATCTAATGAACCTCTAGACCAACATCCAATGATCTTTTAGACTAAACCGATAGTTCCCGTACCATAACCCGACATAACTAACCCAGTTAAGTGCAATATACGCGTGACTCGCTAAGGTAGACTTTCATCTAGACAACGTTGTTAACCAGAATTTGCCGGGTGTCACACTGCATTTTCAGGTTCATTCTTTAACTAAACTCTAGTTAACTTTCACTTACATTCATAGCATGTTATTTAGCTAGGGTTAGTTAGGTGAGTCACACGTTGCACGGTTATAGGTTAATAACTGCATAAGAAGGTAATTCAGGGAATTACCAGACAACGTACACGAGTATCAAACCCTAAACGTTGGTGAATTGAGAAAATAGATAATTGTGAATTAATTGCTTGATATTATTTACAATTACGTGTTTGTGTGAACTATGTGTAAATTGTTGTGCAATTATGTTATTTAACCTAACGTGTCATCAAGCTCGTAACTGATGAACCAAAAGGATGGTTCGGCTCTAAAAAATGGGGTTAGGCTTTGGTGGGGCCAAAATAACTATTAAAAACGAAGAAAACATGCAATTCGATGAACCGGCCCAAACAACATGGGCCTAACATGGCCGAACGGCCATTCGGGATGAGCGAATGACCGTTCGACGGGGATTCGAGGGGAAACTGAGTTAAATCACTATTTAAATGATCTTAAGCTCTATATTTCTTATAAACTCAACCCTAATGATCCTCAACTCCCCCCATTCAAAAAATATAACCCCTAAACATCTCCTAAAGCTCAAGAACATTATTCGGGTGACTTGGAAGGTGTTTGGTTGTGTTATTGAAGAGCTTTAGGTATAATACTTGATCTCTTGTGTTTTAATCTTCTTTATTAAGTTTTCATACACCATAAACAAGTTTTTCCAGATCTAATATAAGTTTATAAAAATTAAAACATGAGTTTTCTAAAAGATTAACATGTCAAACATAGGGTTTTATGATTGTTATTTAATATGCTTGCATGTTATTCTATATTGATGATTGTTAAACATCTAGGGTTTATAGATGATTATATTTATGATGAATCTTGCATGTTTTGGTCATGTTAATGTATTATAGGTCTTGTATGATATTTATTTGATGTTCTTGATCGATAATATACACCTAGGGTTTGTAAAAGTTAAGATTATAGCATGTTTACAAACGGACATAATACATCCGTTGAATTTTAGGTTCTGTAACGTGACCTTAAACTATTTGTTTTGTTTGTTTCTCAGTATGAACATGTTGTATGTGACCTTACCTTTCTGGAACGTATAAGCTTGTGCGATTTGGTTATTGTTTGATGTGTTTTTGGATTTTTTTGCAAACATGGGTAAAAACTAATTTTCGGATTATTGTTTTGGGTCAACTTCAAACGAAGACCATAACTCGAGATTTACAAGGATTTAGGTCATGAAATTTGGTCAGCAGATGCATATCTCGGATTTTCCAAGTGGATTCATCCTGTTTGGATGAATACACGATTTTTGGGATGTTTTTCTTGTAAACTAACCTGATGTGAATGTTTTCATAACCTAGCTGTAGTAAATGATTTTTCATATTTTTTATACAAAGCTTTGTCACGAAACAAAAATATGGACATGACGACTGGACTCCTAGAAATATTCAGTAAAATTTTGGTAGTCTAATGTGTTATATAATTGTTTTCATAAAATCATTTTGAAGGCTTGTATGACTCTGTTATGACTTGAACTTGTATGCACACTTGTATGAGATGTATATGATGTGTATAACTGATATTAAACATAATGTTCACCAACGGGGTCATAGGGTTTACTTGTGCATGTAGTTACACAAGGTGTCACTTAAATATTTTCATATTATTTAACGCCTTGGACAAAGGAGTTTTGTGGTGTATTGCATATGCACTTATACTCACGTAGTGGCACATATAATAGGGAGTCGGTAGCACGTCCTTATTAGTTGCGGATTTTGGATTTAGCTTTTGCAACCTAATGTGAGTTTCACTACTTTTTCTCAAAAGCATGCATCTCGGGTTTGGAGACAACATTTTAGTTCTTGGTTGGGAATTACGTACTTTCTAGTCCAGTTTGGGACTACATTCTATCCCGGGTTTGGGATACGTTGATTCACGAGGGTAATCGGGTTTTCTAGTTCACATCTTTTGTCCTTAATGAACTAAACCACACACTATCATTGAAGTCCTATAAATACCGAATGAGTTGCCAGGTTGGCAAGCAGTTTACTAGTTTATAGCGCTATTAGGTTTGACAAACCTTACACCGTACTTGGGAGTGCGGGAGTGAACTGTGACATAACACATTATCATTATTGATAGGAAACGATGTGAGGCACTTTTCTCACTGTTGTGGGTACATGTTTATTAGAAGTTTGGTATTACTTGATTAACTTCTATCCCGAGTTTGGGATACGTTGATTCACGAGGGGAATCAGGTTTTCTAGTTTACATCTTTTGTCCTTGATGAACTAAACCACACACTATCATTGAAGTCCTATAAATACCGAATGAGTTGCCAGGTTGGCAAGAAGTTTACTAGTTTATAGCGCTATTAGGTTTGACAAACCTTACACCGTACTTGGGAGTGCAGGAGTGAACTGTGACATCACACATTATCATTATTGATAGGAAATGATGCGAGGCACTTTTCTCACTGTTGTGGGTACATGTTTATTAGAAGTTTGGTATTACTTGATGAACTTCTATCCCGGGTTTGGGATACGTTGATTCACGAGGGGAATCAGGTTTTCTAGTTCACATCTTTTGTCCTTGATGAACTAAACCACACACTATCATTGAAGTCCTATAAATACCGAATGAGTTGCCAGGTTGGCAAGCAGTTTACTAGTTTATAGCGCTATTAGGTTTGACAAACCTTACAGCGTACTTGGGAGTGCGGGAGTGAACTGTGACATAACACATTATCATTATTGATAGGAAATGATGCGAGGCACTTTTCTCACTGTTGTGGGTACATGTTATTAGAAGTTTGGTGTACTTGTGTTTAGTTATCATGAGTGGGTTAGCTACCCCTGGCATACGATGAACTACTTGACGTATATGGTTTTGGTAACCAACACTTTTACTTACTATATTTTGTAAACTCACCAACTTTATGTTGACACACGTTAGCATGCTTTTGCAGGTCGCTAGGTCGGAGCACACTTACGTCATGCATCATGTTTGTCATGGGACATTAAACATTTGAACTATTTTTATCATTTACTTACTTTTACTTTAGTTTAGGCGCGTTTGTTTTGCGCGTATGTATTTACTTAACAGTTTTGATTTCGCTTCCGCATTTTCTTAAAACTGATGGTTGATTTCTAAACTTGGTTTTTGAAAACGAACTAAATGGTTTGGGAATTTAGAGTCATTCATATGACTTATGGCTATGGGATCCGGGTATGTCACGCGCCTCGCGGTATAAACCCCGCAGTGGAAATTTGAGGGTGTGATACATTGGTATCAGAGCCATTGGTTATACTGAACTAGGAATTGCATTCTAGTATATAATCATCATAGCATAAGCATTGCATTAGTTACACTCACAACCTTATTGCACATTTGATTACTTTCTTTTAATACGTATATTGATCTAACGTATTGCAGGTAAAAATGTCGAAACCTTCTCATAACTATTATTCTTTTCGCGCTAATGAGGGGCATCAAGCTCCATCACAGGATCCATATCGGGATACTAACAGTTGGTCATGGTATCCAAATATGTTGCATATGTGTGTTTAGGGTAATCAGGTGCCAGATAGGGTAGCCGCCCATACTAGACTCATGGGAGAGATCGTTAGCAAGTATAGTTAAGCATGTCCATTCTGAGTTGGATAATGCTTTCACTACTGTCCAGTGCTTTAGACTGTGGAGGAACAATACGGACGAACTTTATAACCATATGGAGGGCCAGATTGGCCATTTGATTACAGGGTTAGCTGTGGTTAGACAGAAAGTAGCTGAGACTAGGCAGGAGTTAACTGCCACTAGACAGGATTTGACAACTATCAGACAGGAATTGAATACGGTTCGTAACAGACTTTTGGAAGCTTTGGGACAGGGTGAGGAAGAACTAGAGGAGGATCCTGAAGAAGAGCCACCTCAGGTAGAGGGAATTTTGAGGAACAGCCAGTGCAAGACGAAGAAGAAGAGAAACCTTTTGAGATTGAGAACAAGAACGAGAGTGAGGACGAGGGCTTGTATACTACTATGGACCGCGAAGACGATTGATTTTATTATTTATTTTTATTTTAGTACGATATACATATTGACTTATATTTTATTAGCGTTTTGAACTCGAGTACCACTTTGGATTTTCTTTGATCTTATTATTATTATTATTATTATTATTATTGTTATTGTTATTATTATTATTATTATTATTATTATTATTATTATCGATCGACTATTTTATCTTGTTTTCGCGTTTGACATATATATTATATTCTAGTTTACTTGTACCTTATGAACAACTGTATGATGAGCATATTATTGTTTACTCATGGGTATAATGTAAATGTAAACTTACTATGGCAGGAAGAGGACACGGTATAGGAAACATTAACATGACACAAGCATAGTTGAACGCACTCATCAACGACAGGGTGGTTGAGGCCCTATCAGCTTTCCAAGCTGGCCAACATGCTCATCATCCTCCAGTTTGCACCTACAAATCGTTTATGGATTGCAAGCCCCACACCTTTCGTGGATCTGAGGGGTCGGTCGGACTACTTAGGTGGTTTGAGAAGCTTGAGTCTTGCTTTGCTATGTGTAACTACCCACTAGATGATTGGGTTAAGTAGGCTACGGGTACACTTGAGGATGCGGCTTTAACATGGTGGAATTCTCAAGTGCAAATGTTAGGTGTTGATGTAGCTAACGCTACCCCTTGGGCTGATTTTAAGGAGTTGATGAAGAAGGAATATTGTCCTCAGGATGAGATTCAAAAGTTGGAGACTGAATACTTCAAGTTGAAGATGGTGGGGTCTGAGATTGAAAAGTACACTGCTAGATCGCATGAGTTGGCTGTGATGTGTCCTACCCAGTCTAATCCGCCTTACAAATGGATTGAACTGTACATCAAGGTTTGGTGCCTTAGATCAATGGTATGGTCGCTGTTGCTAATCTAAATAATATTCAGCAGATTATCTGATTGGCTCATCAGCTGACGGATCAGAAGATGGAAGATGGACTCCTACCTCCTCGTGGTGCTTCATCTTCTACTACTAGTGGCAATAAGAGGATGTGGGGAACTTATTTTCTATGTTCTCGGGTAACAACAACCAGCAACAGCAGTAGAACAAAAGACATGAAAATGGTGGTAATAATAACAACCACAATCAGAATTAGGGCGGCTATCAGGGGAACTGTCCTAAATGCAAAAAGTGTAACTTCCACCACTCTGGACCATGCAACAGGGTTAAGTGTGAATGCTATGGCAGGATGGGGCACATGGCGAAAGAGTTCAGGACTAACCTTCAGGGTAACCAGCCAGCTCCACAACAAGGGTAACAACAAAAGAACAGTAAGGGGTGTTATCAGTGTGGGAGTGAGAATCACTTCAGGAAGGATTGCCCATAGCTGAATGGGAATGGTCACAACAACAACGGGGGTAACAACAACAACAATGGTGGTGGTAACAAGAATGATAACAACAATAATACCACCAACACTTGGAACACCAATGGAGCTCGGGGGGAGATCATTCATGATTGGCTCGGGAGAAGCCATAAATGATAATAATATTGTGACGGGTACGTGTTCCTTAAATGACAATCTTGCTTCTGTTTTATATGATACTTGCACGGACTTTAGTTTTGTGTCATTAAAACTTAGCAAACTCCTAGGGATAGCCCCTACTCTTGTTGAATTCCCACACTCTATAGAGTTAGCTGATGGCAAGGCTGTTGAAGCGACCCATATCCATCGAGATTGTAAGCTCGAACTAGATGGGCATTTGTTTGCAATCGATCTTATACCTATCATTCTAGGAAGCTTTGATATTGTAGTTGGCATGCACTGGTTGTCCAAGCATTGGGCAGAAATCCTCTGTCAAGAGAAGGTTGTTCGCATCCCTCTCCCTAGTGGAGAACTTTTATCTATTCATAGGGATCGAGGTGGTGCCATGGTGGGTATAATCTCATTCTTGAAAGCCTAGAAGTACATTAGAAAGGGGTATCTAGCCATCCTGGCTAACATTTCCAACACTCGAGCTGAAGATGAACTGAAAATTGAAACATTCCTGTGGTTTGTGATTACCCAGATGTCTTTCCAGAAGAACTACTAGGATTTCCACCTATTCTTCAAGTGGAATTCCAAATTGATCTTGCACCTGGAGCAGCCCTAGTTGCACGTGCACCATATCTCCTAGCTCTAGGCGAACTTCAAGAACTGTCTACCCAACTCTAAGAGATATTGGATAGGGGTTTTATTAGACCAAGTTCTTCACCTTAGGGAGCCCCAGTCCTGTTTGTTAAGAAGAAGGATGGGGGGGGTTTTGTATGTGTATATACTATCAGGATCTGAATAAGGTGACTGTTAAGAACCGTTACACATTGACCCACATTGATGATTTTTCGATCAACTCCAAGGGTCGAGTTTCTATTCTAAGATCAACTTGAGGTCCGGTTATCATCAACTAAGAGTCCGAGAGGCGGATGTAGCCAAAAAAGCCTTTCAAACTCGCTATGGACATTATGAATTTCTGGTCATGCCATTTGGGCTACCCAATGCATCGGCGATGTTAATGGATCTTATGAACCGCGTGTGTAAGCCCTATTTGGACAAATTCATTATTGTGTTTACGGGTGACATCTTAATCTATTCCAAGAGCAGGGAAAAGCATGAGCAACACCTGCAAATGATCTTGGAACTTCTGAGAAAGGAGTAGTTGTATGCTAAATTCTCTAAGTGTAACTTTTGAATTCGAGAAGTCCAATTCTTAGGACATGTGGTTAATGAGACGTGTATACATGTCAATCCCGCTACGATAGATGTTATAAACGATGGGAGCTTCCTAAGACTCCTACTAAGGTGCGCCAGTTTCTTGGTCTTGCGGGATATTATCGCAGATTCATTGAGGGATTCTAAAAAATTGTTCAATCCTTCACTGCTTTGACGCATAAGGATGTTACTTACATGTGGGGAGATGCCCAAGAACCTGCTTTTCAGTTGTTGTAAACGAAACTCTGCAGTGCACCAATTCTATCATTAACTGAGGGTACATATGACTTCATGGTGTACCGTGATTCTTCCATCAATGGTTTAGAGAGTGTATTGGTGTAGCGTGATAAGGTTATCGCGTATACTTCACGCCAAGTAAAGTTCATGAGAAAAATTGCACCACTCATGACTTGGAGTTGGTAGCGGTGGTATTTGCTCTCAAAATCTGGAGTCACTATATGTATGGAACTAAATGTACGATTTACACTGACCATAAGAGCCTTCAACACATATTTGATCAGAAGGAGCTGAACTTGCGACAACGTCGATGGGTCGAGCTCCTAAACGACTACGACTATGCCATCAAATATCATCTAGGGAAAGTTAACGTAGTAGCGGATGCCCTTAGTCGAAAGGAAACGAAACCCAAGCGGGTGCGAGCTTTACAGCTCACCATTCATTCTAATTTTCCTGATAAGATTTGTAAAGCTCAGGTTGATGCCTTGAAGGAAGACAACATCAAGATCGAAACTTTGCTTGGGGCTGATTAGTACTTGGAGCTAAAGTCAGATGGGCTTCAGTACTTCATGGATCGAGTCTGGATTCCAATCTTTGGGGATCTTAAACAACTTGTGCTAGACGAAGCTCACATATCTCATTATTCGGTACATCCTGGTTCGGATAAGATGCACCAAGATCTCAAAACACTCTATTGGTGGCCAAACATGAAAGCTGAAATAGCCACCTTATGTTAGTAAGTGCTTAAATTGTGCCAAGGTTAAGGTTGAGTACCAAAAACCTTCAGGACTACTTCAACAACCAGAGATTCCTATGTGGAAATGGGATGGAATTTACATGGACTTTATCACCAAACACCCTAACAAACCTAGTAGGCATGACATGATTTGGGTCATTGTTGGTCGTCTGACCAAATCGGCTCACTTCATGGATGTTAAGGAAACGAAGAAGCTGGAACGCTTAGCCGCCATTTACATCAAGGAAATTGTTTCTAGGCATAGGGTGCCTACCTCTATCATATCTAATCGTGATGCGCGATTCATATC
This sequence comes from Ambrosia trifida, assembly GCA_028751855.1. Lineage (NCBI taxonomy): Eukaryota > Viridiplantae > Streptophyta > Magnoliopsida > Asterales > Asteraceae > Ambrosia > Ambrosia trifida. The sequence goes on from CM054123.1 coordinate 149,920,481, forward strand.
TCGTTTCTGGATTACCCTTCATGATGCATTGGGGACTCTCTTAGACATGAGCACCGCTTATCACCCTCAAACGGATGGTTAAAGTGAACGCACCATCCAATGTTGGAAGATCAACTACGGCGTGCGTGGTGGATTTTGGTATCAGTTGGGATAATCACTTGCCGTTGATGGAATTCTCATATAACAACAGTTACCACATTTCTATTTAGTGTGCGCCTTTTGAGGTACTATATGGATGCAAGTGTAGGTCTCCCATATGCTAGACTGAAGTTGGGGATAGCCAACTGAGAGGTCCTAAACTCGTGCATGAAACCTCTGAGAATATTATGCAAATCAGATACCGTATGGTCGCTGCTCATGATTGACAAAAAAGCTACGATGATAAGCGTAGAAAACCTTTGGAGTTCTAGGTTGGGTACAAGGTACTATTAAAGGTGTCACCTTTGAAATGCTTGATTCTTTTTTGGAAATGGGGAATGTTAAACTCGCGATATGTCGGACCATTCGAAATTGAGGAAAGAATTGGTCCGATGGCTTATAGGTTAAACCTACCTGTGGAACTCAGTGGAGTGCTCAATGTACTCCATGCATCAAACTTTAAAAAATGTCTGTCTGATGCGACATTAGTGGTTCCACTGGAGGAAATCCAAGTGGATAATCAGTTACGATTCGTGTAAGAAACAGTGGAGATTCTTGAGCAGGGCGTCAAGAAACTCAAACAGAGCACTATACCTATTGTCAAGGTACGATGGAATTCCTGTCTAGGACCGGAATACACATGGGAATGTAGGGATCAGATGCGACTTAAATACCCACACATCTTTTCTGAATCTGAACTTGTACATACACCAAACTCTAAACGTTAAGCGACTCACTCAAAGTGAATCTTGGGGCAAAATTTATTTCAACTTGGGTATAACGTGACATCAGGTAACCATGCATACATTTTTTACTTGCTTCATAGTTTACTTGCTAAATAGATAATTATGAATTAATTGTTTGATATTATTTGCAACTACGTGTTTGTGTGAACTATGTGTAAATTTTTGTGTGATCATGTTATTTAAACCTAATGTGTCATCAAACTCGTAACCGATTAACCAAAAGAATGTTTCGGGTCTAAAAACACAGGGGTTAGGCTTTGGTGGGGCCCACATAACTATTAAAACGATGAAAACATGCAATACGCTGAACCAGCCCAAACAACATGGGCTTGACATGGCTGAACGGCCGTTCGGGATGAGCAACGACTGTTCAGTGGAGATTCGAGGGGAAACCGACTTAAATCACTATTTAAACGATCTTATGCTCCACCTTTCTCATAAACTCAACCCTAATCGTCCCCTACTGCCCCCATACGAAAAATATAACCCCTAAACATCTCCTAAGGCTTAAGAACGTCATTTGGGTGACTTGGAAGGTGTTCGGTTATGTTATTTAAGAGCTTTAGGTATAATACTTGATCTCTTGTATTTTAATCTTCTCTATTATGTTTTAAAACATAATAAACAAGTTTTTCCAGATCTGATATAAGTATATAAAGATTAAAACATGAGTTTTCAAAAAGATTAACCTGTTAAACATAGGGTTTTGTGATTGTTATTTGATATGCTTGCATGTTTTTGTATATTGATGATTGTTAAACATCTAGGTTTTATAGATGAATATATTTATGATGAATCTTGCTCGCTTTGGTCGTGTTAATGTATGCTAGGTCTTGTATGATATTTAAAAACGGACATATACATGTGTCGACTTGTAGGCTCTGTAACGTGACCTTAAACTATTTTTTTATTGTTTCTTGGTATGAACATGTTGTATGTGATCTTAGATTTATGGAATGTATAAGATTATGCGATTTGGTTATCGTTTGATGTGTTATTGGAATTTTATACAAACATGGGTCAAAATTGATTTTCGGATTACTGTTTTGGTTCAACTTTAAACGACGATCATAACTCGATTTTTACAAGGAGTTTTGTAATGCCCCAAAATCTCATAACTGTTCTTATTAATAGAATATAAATTATTCAGGGCTTAACGAGCTAGTTAAGATAAAACACGATAGTAGAACCGTAGATATCCTTATTAGCCAAATAAATTACAAACACATGGGGAAAACATTATAAAAAATTAACTTTTACTATGAACCATTTGGAATAAATAGCAAATGAGGGACTGAATATGACAACAATGCAAAGTTAAAATCTGGTGGCTCTTAAATTGAAAAATGTATGTGAACACACCTATTTTTTATCGACCAAAACACCACCAAGAACACACACATAAGAACATTCTCATTTCAGCCCTTAATCTACTTAAAATCAAGGATTCTAGCTACTGCATGTAGGAGTCTTTGTTTGATTATTGCTCTAAACATCCTAAGGTAACCTTACAACCCTTTTGATTCATCCAAACTCATGGGTTATGGAAGGAGATGATTTTAGGGATTTCATAAAAATACGAATGCTTACTTTCCTATATGATTCCTATATGTTAGTAGACATTAGAGAAGCTACAATAGCATAATAAATGATTGTTTGATGTTGATTGATACAAATTGTTAATGCTTGATTGTGTGTAAGTGGTGGGTTATGCTATAATAGTGAATTCCACATTCAATTGAGAAATTGCTGCTGTAGGGCGTGTTAATTTATCATAACCAAGCCCAAGTAGTTGTTTGTGAAACATAATAAGGCCTAATAAGGCAAGGGTGTGGGGTATTGAACTTGAATTGTATGAATCCCATGATAATAAAAATTATGTACTCAAGATGTTTGAGGAAATGCTTGAAAGAATGAAATTTCATGAAACATGGGGAAATTGTATAATTGAAATTATGTGTTAAATTTGGTTTATGTGGAACCATGAGATGGACGCACAATGAATGAATGACTAAACGCCTATACGTGTGTAGCATGAAATAGGTGTGAAGTCGGAAAGCTCGGGAAGCAAGGGAGGTAAAAGATTTGAAGTTGAAAGGCCACGAGTAAGGTAAGTCATCCGATGACTAAAATGCCGTTATATATCAAATTATATGTTCTTAGATGTATATGTTTGGACATTATCATGAGAGATTCACAATAGGATGTGTGGATACGGTTATCTATAGTCGAGTCTTGTCGGGAGTTGATCGGGCGAGGGAAAAACCAGCGAAATCGATCGAAAGAATCATAGTTATGGGATTCTCGCCACCATGGCAATAAGGATAAGACTTGACTAGATAAAAATCGCCCATCTTGTAGTTTTTGGTACCTCATAGGACAAGAGTGTGCAAAGGGAAGATTTTTGAGACATAGAATGATCAAGGGGCTATGGAAGTTTGAATCCGTACACTTGACGTTTTCTTTAAGGAAACCTTTTGCTAATCGAACTCCTAATGGGTCACTTAATTTTATAAAGAATGTGGATCAATAAGTTTATAAACCATGAGAAAATGATTGAACGAGTCACCAAAGGTGAGCATAGGACTCCCAACAATGGTCAGGTGCTTACGGGTCGGATTGGTGCTGGATAGTTGCACGATACCAGCCGGGCAGAGGTTGCTGGCCGTAAACCATGGCCCTTGGCCGTAGGTTACGGCCAAACAAGAAAAACCCCAGAAACTGCTGGCCGTAACCCTTGGCCTAATGGCTGTAGGGTAAGACAAGGGTCTCCCTAACCCCAATCTTTGGGTTTTGGTCAATTTTACATATGTTTTTATCAGCTTTAACGCATGTTAACTAACTATATTTGGTTTTACTTTACTTGGTTAAAACCTTAGGTATGATTCAGGAATGGATTGGAAGGATGATCAAGCATTCATATTTTGAAGAATCAAACGCATACGAAGTTCAAGCTTCCGCCCAAGTGTTTGTATTCGGGTTCAATAACACTAGTTAACTTAGATGTAATCAAATACACTTTTGATCATCATCTCGAATCGTGTACTTTTTATGAAAATCCTTGTGATTAATATAAACAAACACAGTATTTGAAAGTTAATCGCAATGGAAATCTTAATCCATTGAGATGGATCTTACAAGCGGTATTAGAGCCCCAGGTTTATTGAAGTATGCGTTCGATTCAAGTTTAATCGTCAAATCCAGTAAGAAATTCATTCCTTTTAGGTGTCTATTGTGTCTTAAACACGAAAGTCAATTATCTAAACATGGTATAAGTGCAGTAAACACATAAGCCTGGAAATTATAACAAGTAAACAATTAAGGCAGGCTAAAGGATCTACTAAACAAGATCAGATATGATTGATTATGTCAACGAAACGACATGAATAGTTAGTCAACGATATAGAACGTGATGCATCACTGTCATAAACGACAAATGCATAGAAAAAGGAAAAGTATCAAATCTCGAAAACATTAAAAGGGATTACTACCCTAGAAAAAGATCTATACAAAAGATATAAACACAAATAAACAACAGTCACATGTGGACGTGTAGCGCAAACCGCAAATCATAAGAACCCCACATGAACTCAAAAGAATTACTTGGGGGCAAAGAAAACTAAATTGACAGAATTAAGACAAGAAGAGTACAAATGAACCCATGATCAGAAATTGTTCGTTTGGAAAGTACCATGGTGTATCACGACAAGATCATTGCGTCGTGTGCGAATTACATACCCCGGCCAGGTAAGTGTTAAACACATGGTACAGTGGGCTTCTCGTGATCTACACACCTACCTTTCACGTGACGAGGACGGGGTTATGGAAAAAGGCATGTAAAGTCTTATGAGGTACAAATCATGAAGTTATACATCATAGGAGCTTTGGCAAACACTCGGTGAGGTCGGGTAGACCGGGTATGTAAACCCAATGTGTGCGTATCTGAGAGGCCATAAAGCCAAAGGTAGCACCACAACGGTTACGCGAACCGAGCTAAGACTTGAACCTTAACCAAGGTTAAGTCATAAACACGTTAGAAACTTAAACAAAGACGTACTTGTAAATAGACTTGAACCTTAATGAAGGTTGAGTCATAATCACATTTGAACCTTAATAAAGGTTGATTCGTAAACAGACTTGAACCTTAATCAAAGGTTAGGTAATAATCACAGCCGAACCTTAATAAAGGTTTATCCGTAAACATATTTGAACTTTAATCAAAGGTTAACTCATAAACACGTTCACGCCTTAATCAATGGTTAAACCATAAATAAACTTGAGCCTTAATAAGAGGTTAAGTCATAAACGCATTCGAGCTAGAACCAAAAGTAAATACGTAAATGGAACAGAACCCTATACAAGGGTCAAATCACGATCACATTCGGAACTAAATCACAAGTTTATTGTAAGTAGACTTAAACTTTAATCAAAATTTAAGTCACAATCGCATTCGAAACTTGAACAAAGGTTAACTCTTTCGTAAATATAGACCTAAATCAAGAGTTGCGTTGTTATCAACTTGAACCTAAATCGAATACTAATACGCGACTAGACCAAAATTCTAACCAGGGGTTAAACCCAAGGAAAAATTGAACCTTAGTCAAAGGTAGACCCAAAACTAAACGCACACCTTAGTTGAAGGGTAATTGCTAGAAAGGAATCGGACCTTAATAAGAGGTTAAGGCATAAGTGGACTTGAGATCAAAGGTTGAGCCCTAAGCTAACTCATATAACATTCAAGGGGTTACTTATACACAAACCAAAACCCCATACGGAGATAAAACAAAACTAAGACTCGAACCTAGATCAAGAGTAGGTTATGTGTAAACTCAAACCATGACAAATTTGCGAAAGCCTACGGGGAAGGGTGAACTACGTGTCACATAAAAAACTAAACGTAAACAAAACAGAAGCCTACGAGGCAACCGTAAACCATGACTCACACCAAACAAAACGGGAAGCACAGTGGTAAACTATTAGACTATGCGTTAAGCAAACGAGCGAAATAAATACTAACTCATAGAGGGCACCGAGAAGACCCCAGGACCCGGAGGTAGACCCTTGCTAGAAAATGATCCTAGTCACGAGCGTTAACCGTATGGACCGGATGATTAACAATGTGATCTGGTTTGGGCACATTAAGGTGACAAAGCGAAATAAACATTCATATGCCTTAGCACATGACAAATAAACCAACAAGAAAGCATCTAATACGTAGAGGACCAAAAATCACAAAATAGAGGTAACACCTTCATCATAAACTAAAACGGGTCTGCAGGACCAATGTACACATAAAGGCTAAACTAAGAAAACACGCGTAGAGATACCTATGTGAACAAGCATAAGAATGGAAAATCAAGCGGTCCTGAAGGGTGAGAACCCTCGTGGAAACGCAGGAATGAATTAAGGATGAAAGTCTTAAGGATACAAACAAAGAAGAACGTGTCATAGTACCAAAGATTGGATCTTAGAATATTTGATTAGTAAGGGAATGGTCGGTAGGACCAAGGTACCCCGATCAAATAAGTAAAACAAATCCTGAATGGGTATGAAAACTGGATTTCGACTTTGAAATGAAAACTATATAGGCTAAAGGGTCAAAAGACTCGAGTTAAGTCGTAATTAGAAGTCTAAAAAAAAAAGATTGATGTAAACTCAAAAAAAGAAAAATGAGAACAGATAAGGAAAGGGTCATGAACCCTATGCATAGGAAAATTTCCTAAAAACATAGCCAGCTCATAGCATGCCGGACTACTGGTTCAAAGGAGAAAATGCGAACAACCGTGTGGTAATGACTTCGACGGAAAGTCGAAAGCTCACACACCACTATTGAACAAATTATACCAATACATGATAAAAAAACAAAAGGGATAGGATAGAGTCATCCAAATTAAGACTAAATGGGGATCCCATGAAATTCCCCCAATTATGAATCGATAATTCAAAAGGTAATACATGCAAGGCTTTCGTGAACGCCTAATAAAAAAAGCATTAGCTGAATTCGTAAATGGAAACCGTCACACGACTCGGTGCTGTGCGGTATATGAATTAATCGATACCCACACACGAACTGCACTTAGAGCAGTAATTCAAGAACCATAATGGCTCGTAATCTGAGACACCGCGAACCCTGCCTTAGACTCGAATACTAGGCTGAGGAAATTAAAACACTTAACACGTCAATATAGTAACCAATGGAAATTGGGAATAGAGTATGTGCTAAGAACTATAAACCTAGTTTTGGAAAACAAAGGGCGAGTCCATGAGAGGGCCATTGCTTAACCCGTGCACAACTGCATGCTAATTGGCGGTTAACTTCTGAGAAGTCCAATCAATCCAAACACGAAATATCGACAAGATGATGTCTAAAGGTCATGGTCATCGAACAGGGTGATGAAACGAGAAAATGAGACTTATAGACTTAAGTCCGCTCATAACAGAAAACTCGTATGAACAAGTGATTCTTGAACTTACTGATCAATAGTAAAACAACCGACTAATATAAATCAAACAACGAATTGTGAACCGTTTAGTGACAACTAGACGACCTCTATAAAATTAAGAAGGAGTTGAGTGGTATCAAGCTTTACAACTTGGAAAATGCAACAAGTCAAACTAAGTCGTCTAAAGGCGGGGAACACAATAATAATGACACACGATGTCTAGAACAAAAATATATATAATGTATGAAAATGGATCCATGTGATCCGGTAGAAAAATCAATTCATAAAGGGCCCTTGAGCCGGAACCCATTGCGAAAAAACCTTACATTAGGGATGGATGTCACTCCCAGAAGTCAATAACATAACTGAATCCAATGCGCGCCAAGACGTGTGTAAATAATTCTAAGAAAGGTAGATGAACGAAGTGTAAACGCTAAGTCTGTAGTATCCTAAGGATGCCAACAGGACCAATGAGTCAAAGACGATGACTCTTAAACTAACCAAGGCGCCTATGGGTGCCTAAATTAAATAGTTGCATGTGCAGGCAAAACCATAGAGAATTACTAAAGCCTAGAGATAAGAACAATGTCAATTAGTAACACCTTGTTGAAAGGTGGAAGGATACCAGATTAGAATCCTAAGACATGCTCTTATGAAATTCCTATCAAAGAGATGATCCATAACTAAAGAAAAAATATTAGAACGATTTAGGTAAGGAATAGAACCCCCAACCGATAAGGTATACGTTTGGTTTCGAGGACAAAACCCTCTTTAAGGGGGTGAAGTAGTAACGCCCCAAAATCTTATAAGTGTTCTTATTAATAGAATATAAATTATTCAGGGCTTAACGAGCTACTTAAGATAAAACACGATAGTAGAACCATAGATATCCTTATTAGCCAAATAAATTACAAACACATGGGGAAAAGATTACAAGAAATTAACTTTTATAGTGAACCATTTGGAATAAATATCAAATGAGGGGCTGAATATGACAACAATGCAAAGTTAAAATCTGGTGTGGGTTAAACTGAAAGTGTGTGAACACACATATTTTTGATCGACCAAAACACCACCAAGATCACACACATAAGAGCTCTCTCATTTCAGCCCCAAATCTACTCAAAATCAAGGATTTTAGCTACTGCATGTAGGAGTCTTTGTTGGACTATTGCTCTAAACATCCTAAGGTAGCCTTACAACCCTTTTGATTCATCCAAATCCATGGGTTAGGGAAGGAGATGATCTTAGGGATTTCATAAAAAAACGAATGCTTGCTTTCCTATATGTTAGTAGACATTAGAGAAGCTATAATAACATAATAAATGATAGTCTGATGTTGATGCATACAAATTGTTAATTATTGATTGTGTGTAAGTGGTGGGTTTTGCTATAATAGTGAATTCCACATTCAATTCAGAAATTGAGGCAGAAGGGCGAGTTAATTTATCATAATCAGGCCCAAGTATTTATTTGTGAATCATAGTAAGGCCTAATAAGGCAATGTATGGGGTATTGAACTTGAATTGTATGAATCCCACGATAATAAAAATTATGCACTCAACTTGAATTGTAAAATTGAAATTATGTGTTAAATTCATTTATGTGGAACCATGAGATGGACACACAATGAATGAATGACTAAACGCCTATGTGTGTGTAGCATGAAATAGGTGTGAAGTTAGAAAGCTTGGGAAGCAAGGGACGTAAAAGATTTGAAGTTGAAAGGCATCGAGTAAGGTAAGTCATCCGATGACTAAAATCTCGTTATATATCAAATTATATGCACTTAGACGTATATGTTTAAACATTATCATGAGAGCTTCACAATGGGATGTGTGGATATGGTTATCTATAGTCGAGTCTTGCAGGGAGTTGACCGGGTGAGGGAGAAACCAAGGAAATCGATCGAAAGAATTTTAGTTATGGAATTCTCGCCACAATGGTAACAAGGATAAGACTTGACTAGATAACAATCGCCTATCTTGTAGGTTTTGGTATCTCATAGGACAAGAGTGTGCAAAGGTAAGATTTTTGAGAAATAGAACGATCAAGGGGCTATGGACGTTTGAATCCGTACACTTGACGTTTTCTCGAAAGAAACCTTTTGCTAATTGAACTCCTAAGGGGTCACTTAATTTTATAAAAAATGAGGGTCATTATTTTATAAACCATTAGAAAATGATTGAATGAGTCACCAAAGGTGAGCATAGGACTCCCAAGAATAGTAAGGTGCTTACTGGCCGAATTGGTGTAGGATAGTAGCGCGAAAACCAGTCGGGCAGAGGTTTCTGGCCGTAACCCATGGCCCTTGGCTATATGTTACGGCCAAACAATTAAAAACCCACCAGAAACTGTTGGCCGTAACCCTTGGCCTGATGGTCGTAGGGTACGACTAGGGTCTCACCAAGCCCAATCATTAGGTTTTGGTTATTTGAACATATGTTTTTAACAGCTTTAACGCGTGTTAGCTAAATATATTTGGTTTTACTTTACTTGGTTAGAACCTTAGGTATGATTTGGGAATGGATTGGAAGGATGATCAAGCACTCATATTTTGAAGAATCAAGCGCATACCAAGTTCAAGCTTCCGCCCAAGTGTTCGTATTCGGGGTTCAATAACACTAGTTTACCTAGATGTAATCAAATACACTTTTATTCATGATCTTGAATCGTGTACGTTTTGTGAAAAGCCTTGTGATTAATATAAACAAACATGGTATTTGAAAGTTAATCGCAATGGAAATCTTAATCAATTAAGATAGGTCTTACAAGTTAGGTCACGAAGTTTGGTTAGTTGATAGGTACATGGATAACTCAGCTTTTCCATGTGGATTCATCCCGTTTGGATGAATACACGATTTTTGGGAATTTTTCTAGTAAACTGACCTGATGTGAATGTTTTTAGAACCTAGCTGTAGTAAATGATTTTTCATAATTTTTCTATAAGGTTTTAACACGAAACAAAAATATGGACTCCTAGGAATATTCAGTAAAATTTGGGTAGTCTAATGTGTTATGTAAGTATTTTTCATAAAATCTCTTTGATAGTGCATAATCTGTCCTAAAAACACAGATTATGACATACGTGTATAAGTGCTTCTTTGAAGGCTTGTATGACTCGGTTATGACTTGAACTTGTATGCACACCTGTATGAGATGTATACGATGTGTATAACTGATATTATATATAATGTTTACCAACGGGTTCGCAGGGTTTACTTGTGCATGTTGTTACACTAGGTGTCACTTAAATGTTTTCATATTATTTAACGTCTTGGACAAATGAGTTTTGTGGTGTATTGCATATGCACATATACTCACGTAGTAGCACATATAACAGGGAGTCGGTAGCACATCCTTATTACTTACGAATTTTGGATTTAGCTTTTGCAACCTAAGGTGAGTTTCACTAATTTTTCTCAAAAACATGCGTCGCAGGGTTTACTTGTGCATGTTGTTACACTAGGTGTCACTTAAATGTTTTCATATTATTTAACGTCTTGGACAAATGAGTTTTGTGGTGTATTGCATATGCACATATACTCACGTAGTAGCACATATAACAGGGAGTCGGTAGCACATCCTTATTACTTACGAATTTTGGATTTAGCTTTTGCAACCTAAGGTGAGTTTCACTAATTTTTCTCAAAAACATGCGTCTCGTGTTTGGAGACAAGACATTAATTCCTGGTTGGGAATTACGTCAAACCAGCGCCAAGTTATAACGTGGCAGGCGTGAACCTGAGGAGGAATCATGCGGAAAACGTCTTTTTAACATACGTCAAACCAGAACCAAGTGATGACATGGCGGGCCTGGTTGTTGAGGTGTAACCCTGCGGGTGACGTGTCTCCACTTTATAGTGTAGTTAATGCACAGTCTTTGTAGTTAATGTGGATATGATTGGAAGTAATGGTGCTGGGAATATAAAAATGTTTTTAAATTAATTTTCGGGGAAAATCGAGGAGGCGTGTTGAGGAAGTCGAGGAGGTTGGTGAACGTGTAAGGTGCCAGACGGGATTTCCGTCATGATTGTAGTCATATCAGGCACGTGGGTGAGCCACTTTTTCGCCTATGTCAGGCACGTGGGCGCGAGTGAGCCGCTTTCTTTTGGAGAAAGTGTGCCACCTGTCGCTCTGGGATTAATACAGATCTTGAATCGTTAGGACGTGGGTACAACTGTTACCCATCGTTATTAATGCGATGGGTATAAATATGTCTCTCCCCCTTCTCTCTCTCCTTCATTCCTGCAAATTTTCCAACTCTTCTTCCCCAAATTCTCTCTAAATTCCAATGAAATCTTCAACTTTTCTGAATAATATTCATCTTTCTAATCAAACATCAAATTTTCTGGTGAGTTCTTCCATATCTTCTTAATAGTTATCATGTCTAAAAGTTCCCAAACCACAGAAAATCCTATTAAACCGATGGCTGAAAAAACCAAAATCTTGAAACTCATTAGGTACACCACTGTGAAGTGGACCCAAGTGAAATTTAACGAGTTTTTCTGGCAGCAGGAGCTCGAGACTACTTGGAAGCCGTAGCTGCCAGAAGCTTGGAAGACGGTTCTCACCAACCCGAAGGGCAATATTGCTTTATAAGAGGCATGGTTTACAAAGTGTGGGTTTTGTCTTCTGGCCACCAAGTTTCAGATTGATACTTTGGTGGCCTACGGGCTTCATATAACCCAACTGAGTGGATTTGGCATGCTCAGGATGGTTCACTTTGTAGCTTGTTGCCGTGCCTTGGACGTTGAACCTACTTTCAAGCTGTGCAACGTTTTCTATCTTATGACCAGGGATTAGTCCTAGTTCAACTTCGCGCTACGCTCAAGGGTGCAGCTGATGGGGACTACTCCTCCCATGTTTATGCATGACTGGAAGGAGAAGTTCTACTATATTAAGTGGGGTTTCATCCCCGTTGAGATGCCCTGAAAAGTTCTTGGGGAGCGCCAGAAGCTCCTCACTTTTCTAGTGATGGAAGGTTACAAACACCAAGAGTGGTTTGTAACCTTAATTGCCAAAGCCTCGTTGGAGATGAGCCTGTTACGCCTGGTGCCAGGACAGGAGCCTTACATCTGTGATGAGGGTATCTGTCGCCGATGCGTACCGTTTTTATTAAACCTTTATTTATTTGGAGTATAAGCTAACTGTTTAGTAACTTTGCAGGTCTAACAAAGTTTGACGCCTTCCTAGCACGTGACGAGGCCAGGTTGAAGTTGAGAGTCCCTCGGAGAACCAGCCATCGGTTGTAGAAGAAATGTTGGGCAGGTTCTATCTCCCCAACCTGGAGAACGCACCTACGCATTTCTGCTCCATGGGTTAGAATCCTTTAAACCCTGACCCAATGTCATTTTGGGCGCCGAGGGGAATCCTGTGCGTGATTATTTCAGACGAGGAGTCCACCAGATCTTTAGAGGAGCTGATTCATCTCACGCGACCCTCTAGGATTCTGGGAACTCGTCGTCGTTGGAAAATGGTGCCCCGGACTCATACTTATAAAACAAAAGTTGATTATATTGAAGTATTTGAGTCAGCACCTTTGAGTGCAGGGGGCGCATGTCCCTTTACCTTTCAGAAGGAGAAGTGGAAGGAGTCCTCTTATAATACCCTGTTTTGTAAACAAAAATAACAGTACATGAAATTTATATTCCACATATTATTTAACAAGTGACGTTTATGATAATTAACTAAAATCTAAGGTATCTAGACGAGTGCTGGCTAGTATAAGAGACTGTTTCATATAATATAATATAATATATTTGGCTCTTCTCTGTTTTTAATGAAACTTATGCCAAAACGTAGATAAAAATGAGATCGTCCCAAAAGTATATTCATAAGTCTATAAAACGTTATAGTATAAAAGTTATACGAGAAAAAAATGAGAATTGAGTTTACTTAATTATACGGTAATAGTAATGTATAATAATGAATAATGAATATATTATGTTTAGTTATGTGTAGTAAAATAAAAATAACAGAGATGCTAAATAGTTTGTATAGATAATACTTATTTGATAATATTATAGTATCTATTAAAAGAAAGACACTTCAATAGTGTCCATCGCTATAATACACTGCCTCTTCTATTTCTTTAACATTTACATATCAACCGCCATAATTGAAAACATGTGGGCTCAATATGTTCTGCTGCTTTTTGTCTTCTTCCTACAATCCTACTCCATACACAAATGTACAAGCCTTACTTCAACCAAACCCACAACTTCTCTCTCACACTTTACTTCAAGCAAACCCACCGCCACCACCACGGTTTGAAGCTTGAACGACGACGCAACTGACTAAAAACGATCAGGTAATGGGTTTCAAGTCAAATCAGAGGACCATCTAATCCTACTCGACGGTGTATCAGATGATGATGACGACTATGTTGGTTTCAGGTCAAATCGGAGGCAACGACCACGCTTAAACATGTCCCGCCATTTATAACACACTCTTGCAAGCATTGCAAGAATGTTCCAGCTATATAAACATAGGCACAAATTGGTGTATGTGTTCCCTGACGACGTTGTGGCAACATCAAACCATCAAATCTTTTTCTTAAGCTAAATACAGTACAATTCTTTTGCAAATACACTATTTCAATTCTACTAGAACCAGCTTTATGTTATAAAAAGTTTCAAAGCCGAAGCCCCAAAAGTACCTACTTTTAGAAAACAATAACTTTGAGTAAGGAATTAATATAGGGTTGCAAGATGAATGAGATAAATATGAAAGAAGGGGACATACAGGTACAAGCATTGCCCACCTTACTAGAACACACTCTTGCATGACAAACGCTAAACGTAGCGATGCATGAGGTATGACACCATAATACGCCTGCGGCGAAGCGCGGGCTAAATAAGACCTAGTATAGATTGAAATCAAATATTTGTTGTAGGATATCTACATATCTGTATAAGTAACTAATTTGTTAAATATCATATTTAAGGATTCTTAGTGAGTAAGCTAGAGAAGGAGATAATATAAAATAATAATAACTACTAGAATTGTCATCATGTGCCACCTATTTTTGTGAGCAGCCATGTTTCATACTAGTTTACCACCATTCCTATTAATTGCCACCTATTAAAATTGTGCCGACTATAAATTGGTACATATACATCAAGCACAATTTATACAAAGTATTAGTAGGGATACATACATACGTACATATTGAAATACAGTAGTGATGGCATTATGCTTTGGTGGTGATAATGGTAAATATACAGTACCACATGTGGTCGGTTAGTGGAAACTACAGTCACGAGATATAGTCAAGTAGCAAGTACGAGGCTCGTGTAACTAAGCTATCAGTATTGGAACCTGTTGAGTGTTGTTAATAGTTGATTTTGGAGTACGAGTAGGGAGACTCTACATTAACATACCATAAATAGTTTTAAGGTATGTTTTGTTTAGTTAATTATTAATTTTATTAGTATTATTAGTAGTAGTTTAGTGTTACTATTTTTAGGTATTATGATTATTAATTTAGGGGTGGATAGTGGGTAGCCTAGCCTTAGTTTGGCATGGACTTATCACTCATACTTAAACAAGGCATCATTAACCAATATCCAACCATGATAATAATTAGTTAGGTCTACCATTACCTAACCTAGGATGATGTAAATGTGTCAGGACCCTGAGTTATTACCTGGCTATACTAGCAAGTGTTGAGAAACTGTTAAGCACTATTAACAAGTGAATTATCATGTTTATTTATAAAACTGTGATTGTGTACTTCTCCTGTCTGAAATGGTAATAATATATAAGTGCGGTAATGTGAATTATCGGTAGGGGTATATTTGGAACCTTATATGCTTAATGGGATGTGTTGGAACTGGCTGAAAAGAAGATAGGGTTCGTCGTATGCATCACGACACTACCATACCTATGCGATGCCGGGGGGTCTGACAAGCCCATTTGCTGGTGGTTGTGAAAAGGTCATGAATGGCATAGTGTTGCCCTTGGCCCAAAATATCACAACCCATGTTGCATGCATGGTCAAACGTATTTTTGTAAACTGTATAACATGAGCTCACCAGTTTATAGCTGACATCGTTTTAAGTATACATGTCACAGGTAGTCAGTAAGCTACTAGGATTAAAGAAAAGGCAAGTGAGACATGAAGACATAGAAGTTGCTAGACTTGGACCAGGTAATTAAATAAAGCTTTGCTCTCAGATGTTATAAGTTTTAATGAAATTTAAGTTTTGGTTCCGCTGTAAGATGTATCAATTGTGCATGAATACCCGGGTTACGGGTGGGGTGTTACAGTTGGTATTAGAGCCTAAGGTTTTAGCGAATTAGTATTGCACTAAGAATACCTAGGCTTTAACCAGAGCATCTTAGGGACCAGGATGACTAAGACTCGGACATTAAGTCTTGCTTACGTTAGTTTCCCTAATAATATTTTAGTATGAATAGTGAAACCCGTAAGTTTGATTACTTTAATTTTGACTACTAAGTAATTAAGAGACTTAATAGATAGGTTACTAAGAATATTGTCATAGGCCATGATTGCTAGGTTATACTTGGTAAAGAAGAATGAAAGTTAAGTATTTGATACGAGGCCCGTGTGAATTTGAGTATCATGAATGCTTTGCTAGAACTATATGTATATAGGATATATGTTTGTATGATGAATATATGTATTATAAGTGAGGTATTGACAACACATAAGGTCGGCAATACACCCATATTTAAATAAATAAATAATGAGTATGAGGTATCATAAATGCAATATAATTAGGGTATTCAAGATCAATGGATAAGTAATGAGGTATTGAGGCTGGGGAAAACGCGGTGAGCCTTCCCAGTATGGGTTGCCCAATAGTAAAATACACTCATAATAGGCAGTAAGCCACCGTCTGTCTTATATAATGGTAATATGCCAACCCAGTCCAGGAACTAGTTTGGTTTGATTTGTAAGGTGGAGGGCTTGTATTCCCACACCTGTAAAAGTAAATGTGTACACACTTAGGTAATTGAGGTAGGTGCCAACCCAAGTTTGTGTTACTTGAATAATTATTGAACTGAAAGCATATGTTATTTTATATGACACAATCACATAGTTTAAGAAGATAAGTATACATTATGGTAGATCATAAAATGAAAATAACCTATGTACTATGTACTAATTTAATAAGGTGTAGATAAATACTATGTCTGTAAATAAAGGACCACACTCTATTGATAATAGAAATTATGGTCCTTTTGAGAACAAAAACTCCATCCCATAATGTCACAAGATAAGGAAGGGGAAGGTATTGTAAGTGAGGAAGAAATACAAAGGATTGCCCTAAAGGTAGGTAGGGCTATAACTGCCACCTAACCAAAAACCAATCCAGAGAAACCAGAGAATAAGCGAAAAGAAAGTTCCTTGTCGTCAACAACTAGGATTATAGACGAGGAAAGTAGAAAAAAAGGGAAAAGTAAGTAACAAGAGTGTATTAACCTATAGGGAGTGATAAAGGCGTACAACTGGTTAAGTATAATGGAATATTTCTTAGGTATTTGCGACTGCGTTAAAGCAATAAGTGTGACACTCGTCGAAATTACAGGTCATATTCGTACACTTAGCTACACATACACGTTGTGCATGACATTACATTTTGAATGTTTCATTGAAATTAGGCCATACAGGGTTCCAACAAGTTCATTACGATGCTTACAGTCTTGCATTAGGCCCACTAGTTGATACAATTTCATAACTAGTCGAACAATTATCAAGAGCTATAGAGAGATCTTACCAACACCCTAGTTTGGGGAATTCACACAACTGAACATAACATTATAATTGTGTTCCAACCAAGAACAAAAACTAACAATGTCCATACACAAGGATTGTCTGAACACAATGCCCACAAAAGACTAGTAATACAACTACTTTATAATGAGCACACATTTTCATATTATTTTGGGTTACATAAACTTGTAAAAAGATCTTCCTTAGCATTAAATTATAATATATGACTATACCTTTATACAAGATATGAATTATAATGTTCAAAAAAATATATGTATGCATGTGTGTATACAAGTGTGTATGTGATCTCCAATGTTTAGACTCTTACACATTTATGATCTATCATTCCACCTAGATTCCCACATATATAGTACACACCTTTAACACTTATCCATCCCATGAGCATTTGACTTGCCATAAATACCCACCTCCACCCATACATAGATATCGACACACACACATACACTCTACACAAAACACTAAGATTCTTGATAACAACTTTCACCAACATGGAAATGGGTCTTTGATCAAACCATCGTGACTTTCCCTAATTAGCCTACACAATCTTCCACCAAGATTCACCCAACAACATGCTTTAGTCACCTCCATCACATTCCTAGACATTAAATCAAAATGGAAAGCATCTTATGACACTTAGGAAAGCATAATGTTGACTTACTACAATTGCTATTCCACACTTTCCATGGAAGATCCTACCATATCCAACCTAGGACATCCTTGATCTAGCAAACACCAAGATTACCATGCATCAAATCTTAGTAAGTTGACTATACCATAACCTCCCAACACCCTCAAATTTTCGCCCCCCATTCCCCAAGAAAGACATGCACACTTCAACTCCATAATCTTTCATAATCCAAGACTTACACTAGAATAGAAATATTCCTTTACCTACACATCCAAGGAGAGTTGACCTACCCAAAATATCATGACTCTTGCACTATATAAATGAGACTTAGGAGCAACAAATGAGATCACACAACCCCTTACACCTCTCCCTCTTTCTCTCAGCTCCACCCACACTGCCGAACACCACCATCACTCGGCCCTCACCACCGCTCCACCATTGAACCCCACCCCTCTCTACCCTATACACTTAACCAAAGATCATCAATTTCAAGGGACGTTTAGGGGTAAAAGGAGCATAACCAAGGTGTACAAGGCCCATAACTCCCTAAACATAAGACATGATGTGGATAATTATAAATCATGTGTGACATGTTAGATCCATAACACGACTTGCAAGGTATATATGTTTTTAAGAAAAGTAATGTTTTAACATGGGATATGGTTATTTTCACAAAAAAGTTGCTAAACTTATGAAATAATAAGTTAAAGATACCTAGATACTATGGATCTATACACATGTCAAGTTAAAGGTTGTAAGACCTACATCACATGAACACATACACCACTCAAAGTGTATAAAAATACATATTTTTACAAGTAAAAGTGGTGTTTTCACAAAAGGTAATGCTATCTTTTTTACCCAAGACACTAGTTTACATAAAGATAGTAGATCTTATCACACAAAACATGAGGTTTATATTTTGAATAAAGTTACACCTAGAGACCTTAACATTGAACATTTTTGTTAAAGGCAAACATTGTTAGTTTTGGGAAACAAAGTGTTGAGTACACAACTCTCTAACTCATAGACGCATCTAACCTAAAAGGGTTAAGTTACAAGGATAAACATAACAAGAGAACAACTTGTAGACACTACTAGTGACATAGACCTAAAATGTCCCTTTTTACATTGGACACATAGGTCGATCTCTCTAGCTCCAAGCTCATTAGTTCATTTCCAGACACACCCACGAGCTGAATTTCACGGCCCCTTTTCACTATTTTACATTTCATGCGTACAGTTTTCAGTTACAATCATGACTATCATGTGAACATGAGACATTAAGGTTCAGTATCCATTAAGCCCTTATGTCATACATCATACCATAACCATTAGCTATAGACTAAGCCATGAAACACCGGGATAGATCTATTGGGTTGACACCCTGACTCTTGGTCAGTCGCTCTGACCGGATGACAGATATCAAAAGAGTGCTTGTATTTCACATTTATTCATTGTCTTAAGTGTACAATGGGCGAGGCACAACATGTTAAGGTTTGGTTATGGGCTCATGTCAGATCACATATTAAATATTTCCCTAGCTAGGCAATGGTTTATTCTGTTTTGGATTACATGTCCATTCATTAAAACCCGTGAACTCACTAACTTTGTGTTGACCTATATTTTTACATGCATGTTTTTCAGGTAACTAGCATGAAGCCTGGAACTAGGGAGGTCGTGTGCGAGCATCATGGGATACCATCTTTTGAACCGTTGTTGTATTGTTTTTTAAACATTAACAATTTCCTACAACGGTTTTTTTCGAGACAATTAAACTTAATGTTTTGTAAAACTATGTTGTGTTATGGAAGTCCCTCTTTTAAATAAATCGATGCTTGCGTGACCTTTTATGCTTGGAAATCATTTCAGTCGCATCCCGTGTTTCCGCATAGGCGGGGTGTGACAGAGTTGTATCAGAACACGAGGTTATAGCGAACTATAATATAAAAAAAAATTGTTTTTGAAATGTTTTCCAAAGAAAGAAATACAACACTTATCCCTACGCGCTACGCAAGTTCCATGCCAGTTACATACTTCACACACTAGTAGACATATTAAGTACACCACATGATTACTGACACACACGTGTGTTATTGATTTCCAGGATCATTATACACCACGACGACCTCATTATCATCTCGGATTATGAGGATGAGCATGTACCGAAGAGTCCTCTAGCAGACGACATTCGGCAGGGTTATGAGCCCGACTCCAGCGACTCAGACGTTGAGGAGGATCACATTCAGGTTAATCATGTTGTCTCTGATGATGAGGATGTTGTGACTATTGTCGAGGCGCAGGAGGAGGAGGATGCACCCCCACTGCAGCCAGAGCCCCGGGTGCCATCTTTCCGTCCATATCGCTCGTGTCCATGTGTGGTAAGTATGATGTACACCCCTCGGAAACGTGTGTTCCCTCCACCGGCTCCCATCGCACCAGCTGAGATTCCTTCCCAGGTCGACCCTGAGCCTCTAGCACCAGCCAATCCCCAGCCCCCAGCTCCCGAGGCACCAGAGCCACCCCGGAAGAAGCTACGTCGGAGATCCCATGATCGCAGGAGGATCTACTTGCCTACTGTTGATGGATTGTTAGCGTACTCTGACGAGGATACCGACGGCGAGGCCCCTTATTCTTTGGAGGTCGCTGGGCCATCCCATCCACCCTCTGACACTCCGTTATCCACTGGCTTTAAGCTGGCACCCGTACGCCACACCCACTACTCTGTTCGGGACATAATTGGGCGTCACGACACAGAGGTAGGGGTGTTGTGTGGGAGGGTTCAGGAGATCGACGATGACCTGTACTTGACAGGTAAGGCAAGGGATTCGGTAGTTTACCGACTGGCCGACTTGGGTACACCCGTATATGAGGCAGAGCAGGGACGCACCACAGTCGATGAGCGTGTTGTAGAGCTCGAGGCTAGATTTGATGATCATGAGGCGAGGATGATTGCCGCTGTTGCCACCTTGTCTACTGCTTTCCCACCCCCGTCCCCGTAGGATATCATATGTTGTACATGTTGTAGTAGTCTAAAAACTTGTAAGGCGGTATGCCATTTATTTTGTATACAGAAACAAAATCAAGTATGTTAAACTTTCTATGAAAAGTTCGATATTTTGATTCCTATATTGCTGTTTTGTTTGTGTCATGCATTTGTGGTCTTGTCTTGTTGTTTGTGTTGATTGTATATTTGTTCGACTAGTGCACATGTTAACAATAT
Source organism: Ambrosia trifida (assembly GCA_028751855.1). NCBI lineage: Eukaryota > Viridiplantae > Streptophyta > Magnoliopsida > Asterales > Asteraceae > Ambrosia > Ambrosia trifida. The sequence continues at coordinate 149,941,425 of CM054123.1, forward strand.
TATACACTAATATGTGTCTCATTATTTTAATCTTATGTATTTGAAGAACATGCCTCCCAAAAGAACTACTCGATTGACTTCGGAGGAAGAAGCTTTTCCGACCACCTTAGTAGACCTAGCCAGGGTAATTGCACAGACTATCGCGCAACATGAAGCGAACCGCGCCGACTCTAGCGGTGGTTCGGGCGCAGCTGGCCGACGCAGAACCCAGGAACCTGAGACTGGTAAAGCTTTTGCCTATTCCTTCTTAGTCTTGATCTTGATCTTACATCAATCCTCACGTTGAGAATCCATCCTTTCTGACACCGTAGAGGTATAAAACACCGGAAGAGCAGAAGATCAAATGTGACACCCCGCATTTTCAGGTTCCTACTTTAACTGAACTCTAGTTAACTTGCATGTTTGTATGTGGCTAAACACTTAACTAGGGTTAGTTAATAGGGCATTTGAATGTGTTATGGAACAATAACATATGCTAGATGGTATTAACGCACGTTTTACTTAGGAAAGTCTTTGTCTTGACACACACACGAGTCATGTATCCCGAATGTTGGTGATTTGTCAAGCATGCATGATCATGAATGTGAACTAACATGTGTATGTGAATTACATGTTTATGTGAATTACTGAGTAATAGATAATCAGTACGTAAACCCTGCGAAGTATGTGCACCCCATGATTAATATGATATGAGATGATAAAAACAATAGTTTTCATATAAGTTAGTATGATTAATATTATCGGGACCATTCTCGGGATTAAAACCTTGTAACGGGTCCATTTATCAAGAAAAGGCCCATAAACCCGTAACCTAGGCCCATGATCCAATTCCTATTATATTATTGTTCAAAAAAAAATAATAAGAAACCCTAGACCCTTCCTTGCACCATGAACCATCACCACCACAATCCTCTCAATTATCAATCTTCCAATAACTTTCCTCCCTAATTCAAGTTAGTTTGGCTGTAATCTTTGAGATTTAAGGATCGTTGCATTGAAAGGTATAATCTTACATGCTTTATGATAGTAGTAATGTGCTGTGAAAATATGGATTTAATTCTGATAACATGGATTAGATTGTGATAATATGGGTTTACTATATGATTATAGGCTATTGTGGATGATTAGGGTTCATAAGAAGCATGTTATTAGAATTCTGATTTTCTGACAGATTCATTGTGACGAATTGTAGGGCTGTTATAGGGCGATTAACATGTGTAACATGATTTCTGATGCTAAAACATAACTTATGATGTTAGCTTTTTAGATTTTCGGAATTATGAATTGGGTCAACTTTAAACGGTCATAACTCGAGATTTACAAAGGGTTAAGTTATGAAAATTGGACAGTAGTTCAACATTGGAAAAACTTGGCTTTTCCAATTGGATTCACCTCGTTTGGGTCAATACACAATTTTTGGGAATTTTTCTACTAAACTGACCTGCTGTGGAAATTTTCTGGACATAGCTGTGTTGTATGAATTTTAATAATTTTTTTGTTTGGTTGTGAGACAAAAAAAAATATGGGTTATCAAATGAATCCCAATGAATATTTAGTAAAAATTTGGGAGTTTAATTCGTTCGTTAAGTATTTTAAATAATTCGTTTTTTCACAACGTACAATCTGCCCTGAAAATGCAGATTGTGTAAGGGATGTTTATGTGACTATTTGGAGTCTTATATGGTATGTATTTGACATGAACTTGCATGAATACTTATATGAGATATGTATGAGGTATTAAACTGATAATAATCAATATGATCACCAACGGGATACGTAGGACTTGTGCATGTAGAGTCATTAGGTGTCACTACACGGTTTGAACTTTAAAAGTCTTGGACAAACGAGTTGTATGGTGTGTTGATTATACACATATACTCACCTAGTGACATTTGTAATAAGGAGTCGGTAGCTCATTTCTGTTTGAGGAATTTGGACTTTTCACGTGCAACCTAAGGTGAGTTTCATTACTCTTTTCTCAAATGCATGCATCTCGGGTTGAGACAACGTACTTAACTTTTTCTAGTCCGGATTGGGACTACTACTTTCTAGTCCGGTTTGGGACTACTTACACATCCCGGGTTGGGATGCTATGGATCCTTGTGTGGGTCAGTTTTTGTTAGTTCGCAAACTGTGTCCTTGATGAACTAAACCAACTCTATCATCTGTAAGTCCTTCACATACCGAATGAGTTGCCGGGTTATAGCAAGCGGGTTATTAGTTGATAGCGCTATTAGGTCTGACAAACCTCACACCGGCCCGGGGAGTGCGGGAGTGAACTATAACTTAACAGATTTTATCATTGTTGATAGGCAATGATGTAAGGCATGCAGCTCACATTTGTAGGTACACGTACATCAGCAGTTTGGTATATCGGTGTTAGTTATCATGAATGGGTTAGCTACCCTTGACATGCGATGAACTAGTATTTACACGGTTCTTGGAACCAACTCAATACTTGTTTACGTGGTTTTGGAAACCAGAGCATTTACATACTCATTTACTTTACTTAGTGAACTCACCAACATTGTTTGTTGACCCATGATATACATGCTTTTGTAGGTAGTTAGCTTCCGGTGCTAGAATTAGAAAGCACTGCACACTTCACTGCATTTGAGTCTTGGGCATACACCTAAATTACAGATTATGCTTTTACATTTTCTTTCGTATGGTTTTAATTTGGGTGCGTTGTTTTGCGCATGGTTTTTAAAGGTTTAAATTTGGTTTACGCTTCCGCAGCTTAACTAAACTTGGTTTTTGAAAACGAACTAAATGGTTTGGGCATTTAGAGTTCGTTCATATGACTTATGGCTATGGGATCCTGGTATGTCATGCGCCTCGCGGTATAAACACTGCAGTGGAAATTTGAGGGTGTGACAGATTGGTATCAGAGCCATTGGTTATAGTGAACTAGGACTGCATGTTAAGTCTAGTCTATAATCATCATAGCATAAGTACACTCACAACGTAAGTGCACAACTAGCTTTTAGCTACATATATCTACGACATATGATTTCGGGAGATATGTTATCTTCTAGCTCTGGACCTAATTCTGAACACGTCAATGGTGGGAACCCAGGGTTACACCAGGTGGTGCATTATTGGGAGTAGTATCCTAACAAACCTCGCGGATGAGGAAACAACAATAGTACAGGGGAGAAAGCCCTTGCGAGCGTTATGGCGCACGTACACAGGAAGCTGCACGATGCGCATGACGTGGTACCATTAAACCAAATCAAATTCGAAGAAAGTCAAATACTGAGACTTATCCTTTTTCACTGAGAAAGGAGAAAATTAGTTTCTGTTCCTTGTTATTTGACCTTTCTTACTCTCATTTGGAACTCAGACAAGACTGGGTTACACATATAGAATTTATTTCTTACTTTAGTACCTTACACCTAGTATGAGCGGGCGGACGTATGACTGCATATCCCTGTTTCTCATAAGTATATGGTAGATTCATGGGAACACATTAGATCGGGCTTATTACACACTCTTGGGGAGTTATGCAAAGCCTGCGACGTTGTTGATGCGTTTTGCGACTAAGGATTGGATAAACTTTATTAACATGTGTTAGTGATTGGCCGAAGGTAAATAATATGGGGCGAAGGTAGATAAGTTTGGGCGAAGGTAGATGGACAATGGGCGAAGGTAGATTGGAGCAGACATGAAGATACATTCGACCATTGGTTATGGGCGAATGTGGAAAAGGCTCACGTTCGACCAGTGAAAAGGGGCGAACGTGCAGTGTCTATAAATAGGTTTTGTGATTTTGATTATGTAATAGAGTTGTCAGTTGTGTCTGTATTCAGGTCAGGTTCAGAGGTTGTTTTGAGATATTGTGTGTGTGTTCTAGATTAACATAAACTGATTGTAAAAGCTTATTTGAAAGAAGTTAATCTATGAAATGATGTTGAAAATGATCTTGATTGTGTTGTGATTTGTGTTTTATCAATTTGTTCAGAACTAGGGTTTCCGCACCTGGTTTTGTGACTTGTATGATCGTATAATCCTGTTTTAGCTAAAATCTTTCGCTCACAAAGTGGTATCAGAGCATAGAGGATCATACAATAACAAATTTGATAAGATCAGAGCTGATTTGGACATGTTTTTGACCTAAATACATCTGTTTTTACATAAACATTGTTTTTAAGTGTTTTTGATCGATTTAAAGAAGAATTTGTGGTCGAATTCAAATTTTCCAAGAATTAAAGTTGCTCCAAATCAATTCCGAAACATAACCTTATTGAGTTCATTCAAATCCATGAACTTTTGAAAATCTGAGATCAGAATAACCGTTTTTCAAACAATAACCGTTTTTCAAAAGTGGAATATGATCGTGGTGGGCGAACCTGGAACCTGACTTGAGTTGAGTGGTCGAACGTGTTGAAAAGTGGGCGAACCTGAGTAGTTAGTGGGCGAACCTGAAATTTCTTGTTGAACTTTTCACTTTCGGGTAGAAATTTTCACATTCGACCGGGTTTGTTTTGGGCGAAAGTGGAAAGGTGTTATTTTGTGTTTACATTCTGGTCATATCTACGTTCGGGTGTTACTGTTTGGGCGAACGTAGAATCAGTAGGGTCGAGAGTGATAAAGTTTGGACGAATATAGGAGTTTCTGGTCGAACCTAGATCATTTTGGACGAACATAGAATATTTTGGGCGAACCTAGGGTTTTGTTGAAAATTTTTCTAAGTGTTGAGATTTTTCTTAGTTTGTGATCATGTGGCGTTTTCAAACTACTCCGGGATCAGCAACATCACAACCACAACAGCAAACGATGGACCCATGGACAGTGGCAGCGCAAAAGACGAACACACAGTCTTCACAACCACTTAACTACATGGCAACGACGAGCACGATGCCTCAAAGCGTAGCACATCTGGCACTACAATCTGATTACTGGGGAGTAGCAGCAGCGGCGGTAAATACTCAAACCACTAATGCTATTTCTACTTTGATTAAGGATTTGTCTACAGGTAGTGGAACTCGGCCACCGAAGCTCATGGAAATGCAAGAGTATAATCAGTGGCATACCATGTTCAAGATCCATTTGGAAGGCATGGGAGTAGAAGGAGCAGAGGCTTGGAGCATGATTGTTAAAGGTTACACAGCACCGATTTTGGAGAACACAGGTGAAATGATTCCTTTGGAAAGCTTAACTGAGGACGAGAAGAAGAAATATGTGGTGGAGAAGAAGGCTTTTTCCCAATTGACACAGGCAATCACAAGTGACCTGTTGCATCAGTTTGGGACATGTACTACATCAAAGCAGCTTTGGGATAAGCTTAAGAGGAAGCATGATGGTAATGATAAGACTAGGAGCCTGAGAATGGAAGAATTGGTCAAAGAGTTTGAGAATTTTTCTTTTATTAATAATGAAACTCTAAAAGAACTAACTCCTAGATATATGCATTTGTTGTCTGAATTGTCTAGTTATGGTGTACAGATTCCAATAACTAAGCAGGTGGATAAGTTTGCAGATGCTTTACCACCACAATGGGATCAGCATGTGGAAGTTCTCAGAGAGAAGGATGCTTATCAATTCTGGACTATTTCAGAGTTTATCGAAAAGCTGGAGAACAAAGAGTTGGAGGATAGGAGGAAAGCTAGAAGGTCACAGATTCCTCAGAATCCCAGTTTGTATTTTGGAGGCACTTCAGTTCCAGTTGGTAACTCGAGCTCAGGAAGCATTGCACCACATGTTGCATGTATTTCCAATGTCATGGAATCATCAAAACCAACCACCAACTACTTGACACAAACATCATCCTACTCACAACCATCATACACACCACCACAATATAATTCCTACATTTCACCAATCTCCCCAATGCAACAAGCAGGTTTTTACACCGCTAACCATTCACAACAACCAGTAAACCATGTAACTCAACCTAATCAACAACCGGTGGTTTTGGATACATCTAACTTGGGAAATGTGACTGTGGAGGTTGCTCAGCAACACATTGCATTAGTCTCAGCAATGGTTTCATCCTACAATGGGTTAGTTGCTAGTCAGATTGGGAACAACAACTTAACCAACGAAGACTATGCACAGATAGACAAGGAAGAGATGGAACTCATTGACATTCAATGGGCTTTTGCAAGTATTATGAGAAGAGCAACAGAGTTCATCGAGAAAACTGGTAGGACTGATTTGGCAACTTCTCCCAACACAACTTATGGATTCAACAAGGAGAAGGTTACATGTTTTAATTGTGGAGAAAAAGGACACTTTAAAAGGGAATGCACCCAGCCACCTAAACAAGGTAATCGAAACCCTTTCAATGCAAATTACCAGAACCGTCAACAACAAAACCAAGTTTCTTACCAAAATAACAACAACTACCAAAACCGAAACTTTAACAACCAAAACAGACAACTAAACACTCAAAACCAGATTCAAAACCAATCTCCTAACAACACAAACCGAACAGTTGTACCTATCACTACACCTAATGAGACTCAACAGAATGCGAGTCAGAACCAAGCTTTGGTGACTCAACAGGATGAAAGGTTTGACTGGTCGGGTATGCAAATAGGAGTTGAGGAAGTGACTACTGGTGGGAATGTGGCTTGTGTTGCTTATCAGGTTGATATGGAAGAGTCGGTGGCGGTTGATGAGAAGAAAGAAACTGAGGAGTGTGAAAGTGATGATTCTGAGACTGAGATGGAAGTGGAGAATGAACCTGTTGAGGTTAAGGCTGAGGAAACGAGTTTTGGAATGGTGATTGATTCTGTTACTGATGTTCCTGAAGAGTGTAGATCAGTGTATTCAGATTCTGAGAGCGAATCAGACACAGAGGCAAGTGTTGATTCTTTAGATGATGATATTGATCAGCTGCTGGCAGAAGCTGACTTTTTGATGACGAGGAAGTCGTGCATTGCTGATGATGCTTTCACCAAGATCGATTATTCCAAGTTTTTCACTGGAAAGGAAGCTCATTTCGCGTTGATGGCCATGACTGAACCGCCAAAACCTGTAAGTTCTGAATCTAGCACTGATGTTATGAGTGATAAATATTGTGGAACATGTGATAGATTGACTGAGGAGAATAAACAACTCCGAATTTCACGTGATAGTGCTATCATGAACAGTCAATCTACTCGCAAAGAGTTGAATGCTTTCAACAAAGTATTAGATGGCTATAAAAAGGACATTTCCGACTTGAAAAACACTTTGTCATTGAAACAATTGGCAATAAACAACTATATCAATGAAATTGAAAACACCAAGTTGGAAATGGCAGCCATAAAATGCTTTGCTGAGAAAGTGAACAAAAAGTTGGAAAGTTATAAGAATGTTGCTTATGTGGTAGACCATATCATTGATGACAACACCACCAATTACAAGTCTGTACCATCTCCAGTTCTTTTTGAAAATCATAACTATCACCAAGTTATACCAGAGAGTTCGGTAAAATCAGACTCATCATCGGAAATGGAATCTAATACCTCGAGTATTGGTGATCCTTATTCCGATGTGAGACCGATTTTAGGCTTGAATGATGAGGGTGTTTATGCTGAAAGTGTGGATTCAGACTCAGAGAATGATGATACTGGTAATGACCAAACTGTTAATGCATGTGAAATTCCAAAAGAAAATCACATCATTACTACTGAACCAGTGTCACCATCTGATCATGTTCATCCGATGGCAAATGCTAATCGTGATAAAAAGTCTGAAAAGATTGATGTTAAGAAAGATAACGGTGTTAAGAATGTTGTTAAAAAGAATGAGCTGAATGAACCAAGTGACAAACCTGTCAAGGTGTTTTATCGGATGGAGGGATCTGATAAAATCATCTCTGATGAGGAATTTCCAATCAAAAACGTTAACTATTCTAAACTTGACAAAATCTGGCAAGAAAGCACTATTTGGTTTCCAAAACATGAGAGAACAAACGAAATTCCACCAGAAATTTTAAAGAAATTGTTTTCGGATGTTCCTCAAGAACCAAAGGTCCATGTCATCGAGTTCATTCGACCAAATGACAAAGCAAATGGTTTTCATGAGCCCACTTACTCGAAGGGACCACTTCCTGAGAGTTTGAGGAATCAACAGTATAATGATCAATATCCTGTTAGATCATTTGCTCCACCAAATGCTCATTATGTTTTTGAAGAATATAGAAAATGCTTTAAATGTGGAGAACGCGGGCATTTACTTGCTCAGTGTCCATATGTAAGGCATAAAAGACATGAGGTTGAAGTTAGAAATTCCATGAGAAAGCCGATTGATCATTATGTTCCACCACATAGACGGGTTGTTCCTCAACAACAACAGTTTTATAATCAAAACAATTTTCAAATGAGGAACAATCGTCCATTTCAATATGATCAAAGGAATCGGATTGCTATGGAACAATCTTGGAGAAAGCCTGTGGTGAACTCAACAGTTGATAGGCAAAAGGTTCCACAAAAACCAATTGTCAAATCAAATGTTGGACCTAAGTCTGTTAACTCAGATAAGGTTGCCAAGAAAGTTACTTTTGTTAACAATGTTCAGAAACCAATTGAGAAACCAAAATCTCAAATTCGTATTCTTAAAAGGCCTGAACAATCTTGGACACCTAATGGTACTCCAGGAGCTTCTACTTCGAAGGTAAGTGAGAAAAATGAAAGTGTTTTGAACAATCAGAAAAAGATTGATCCAAAACAGAAAGTTGTTGAAAAAGTTATTGAGGATGTTTCTTTGAAAACCAATGTTCAAAGGCCCAAGACTCAGGCTTGGGTCCCACGAAAGAACTAAATGTTTACTTTTTGTGTGCAGGGAGCTTCAGCTGGCCCTATTAGCAGTCTCTGGATTGTTGATAGTGGAGCTTCAGGCCACATGACGGGGGATCTTGCATTGTTGTTTGATGTGAAAAACATTAATGGAGGGTATGTAGCTTTCGCGGGTAATAAGCGATGATGATGATGATGAAAACAATGATGATGATGATGATGCTGAAGGTGCTGGGAGAAAACAAGGAGATGAGTTTAGCAGTGGTAGTGATCATGATGGAGGAGATGATACTTCCAGATTTACTTATGAGAAGAGAACACCAAAGAAGAAAGATACTGGAGAATCAAGTTCCAAGAAGAAAAGTGAGAACGTTGATTCAGATGAAAGTATTTTCTGGAATGAGAAGGTGAGATCTCTATCTGATGATGCTAAACAGTTGTATAAGGATATGTTGGAAAAGAGAGAGTGGACCATTGAGTTCACAGGATGCTTCGCTGAGATATTCCAAACTGATGACTTAAGATATGAGTTGGAATATGAAGATCCAGATCTTGAAGAAGGGGAATTACCTGCATCTGTGGCAAAAGAAATACTAGATGGTCTTGCACAGAGGGTAGGGAAAACTTTTGAAGAGTTTATGATGGATGAATCGATTCCAGATATTCCTGAAAAAGATATTGGAAGTCATTCAGATGATGTACAGACTCCTGAGAACAATGAAGTGGAGATGGAAGATATAACTCATGAAGAGTTCCCTCAGTACTTCAGACAAGATGATGAAAATGAAGTATTTCCTGACCTCACTGAGATACCAAATAAGTCAGCAAAATAGAAAGCTAAGAAAAGGAGTGAAGAGTTTGTGGAGAAGGTATTCGGTACTGATAAGAAAGATTCTTCTAACCAGTCTGATGAGTTGAAGAATTATTTGAAGAAATTGAAGGAAATGGATGAGAACCGACCAAAGCCTGAAGCTCAAGGTAACTTTTACAGATTTCATAATGCCAAGTTCAAAGGCAGAGCTCTCGGGTGGACTTACTTAGGCAGGCTGAAATGTATTGCTGCAAAATGGGAAACCGGAATTCTGTACTTCAACAGATTCTGTGACTTGCTTACTCTACCATACTGGGCGGTTAGAGACTTATGCAGATTCCCAATGTCAGGTGCCGAAGTAAATGGATCACATGTCGGTTGGTGCGCAGATAAATTGGTTTGGGAAAGTCGTACGAGATGGAATAGGTTTAAGCCTCATTATCCCAGACGAAAAGTGCATAGGGATATTGATCCACAAACCAATCTGAAGCGTGTTACTTTGATTTACAAAGCACCTAATGTGATGAGGAAGATACCGTTGATGCCGATGCCACAGCATTTTAGTGCTGATTTTATCTTCTGGTATTATGATTGGAGAAAGGCTGAAGCGGTGATTGTGTTGAGAGATGGAAAGGATAAATACAAGCATGTTCATGTATTTGATCCTATGTGGTTGATTAATTGCACGTTTGAAGACATCATCATGCTGTTCTACAATCCGATCTACTTTGAACCAAAAGACTTTGATCAAGCAAGAAAATACACTCAAGTGGTTGGAGTTTGTTTTGCGTATGACATCAATGCAGGAAGCAACTTGGAGGGTAAGCTTGGTAAGACAGTGAAGATAGCGAATGTGTCTAAACCAGTGAAGAAAACATTTGAGCCTCCAATGACTACTGAGCAGAAGAAACAGCTCAGAATTAAGTTGATGAACAAGACAATGGACCAACAGAGAAAACTATCCAATCAATAGTCGAGGGGGAGTTTGTTGATGCGTTTTGCGACTAAGGATTGGATAAACTTTATTAACATGTGTTAGTGATTGGCCGAAGGTAAATAATATGGGGCGAAGGTAGATAAGTTTGGGCGAAGGTAGATGGACAATGGGCGAAGGTAGATTGGAGCAGACATGAAGATACATTCGACCATTGGTTATGGGCGAATGTGGAAAAGGCTCACGTTCGACCAGTGAAAAGGGGCGAACGTGCAGTGTCTATAAATAGGTTTTGTGATTTTGATTATGTAATAGAGTTGTCAGTTGTGTCTGTATTCAAGTCAGGTTCAGAGGTTGTTTTGAGATATTGTGTGTGTGTTCTAGATTAACATAAACTGATTGTAAAAGCTTATTTGAAAGAAGTTAATCTATGAAATGATGTTGAAAATGATCTTGATTGTGTTGTGATTTGTGTTTTATCAATTTGTTCAGAACTAGGGTTTCCGCACCTGGTTTTGTGACTTGTATGATCGTATAATCCTGTTTTAGCTAAAATCTTTCGCTCACAGACGTCGTGCAACATCTCAAGGGAAGACGAAACCTACTAATGGCTGATAACCATGATCGGAGGAACAAGTGGTACGGCTTACCACTAAACTGGTTTACATAGGACTGGAGAAGGAGACTTTATGTGATGAGATCCATATAACACTGAGTTCTTATGATCAACGACGTCGCAGGCTTTGCATCTTAACGTTTTCCATTGTTAAGATTTTTTCTTACCCGCCTTCTCTTTTCTTTTTCCATTGTTAACTTAGATAAGACCGAGTTCTTATGATCAACGATAGGGTGGTTGAGGCCCTCGCATCTTTCCAAGCTAGTAAAGATCCATCTTGCTAAATCATTCGTTTCCCCTTACTTCCACATTTGAACTTTCTTATTCCTTGAACACACATGCCACAACAACAACCTGCCATCATATTTTCATGCCTTTTTATTGGTCATAAACCTCGATGACTCAAACGAAATTGAAGGAGACTGTCTGATTGCTTCGATAGTATAAATCTTTGCCATGTGCATTTGCCCCAGGCAGGATGGGGTAATGTATGTTACATGCACACTCGATGAGTTACAAATACTTGGATGGAGAACGTAACACCTTGTGGTGAAACTTAGAAATTTGTTATATAAAGACGGTTGGATCTGAGATCGACACCTACAGGAGTTAGCTACTATATGCTCAAATCTATTTAACCTACCTTACTAGCGGATCGAGTTTCTTACCAAAAGGGTTGGTCCCTCAGATTCGTGGCATGGCCACTGCAGCTCACCTACCCAGAATCTAACAAAGCTTTCAACTGGCTCACAAACACACTGACTAGGCTGTTGAGCATGGTACTTTTCCGAAGCATGGTGCTTCATCTTCTACTTTTGGTAATAGCAAGAGAACGTGGGATAGTGTGAGGTACAAGTCCTTCAACAAACAATAACCACAACGGTAACAACAACAATGGGGATCGTAGAATAGCAATTGTGATTGGCTCTGGGGTAGCTAGGACTGATAACAATGTCGTGACGGGTACGACACTCTTGCTTCTATTTTATATGATACTGGTGCGGACTATAGTGTTGTGTCATCGAAACTTAGCAAACAAATAGGGATAGTTCCTAGTCTTCTTGATACCCCGTACACCATAGAGCTAGCTGATGGGAAGCCTGTTGAGGTAACCCACACCCATTGTGACTGTAAGCTTGAGCTAGATGGGCAATTGTTTGCCATCGACCTCCTACCTATCACCCTAGGTAGCTTTGACCTCGTGGTTGGCATGGACTGGTTGTCCAAGCAACACGCTGAAATTCTCTGTCAGGAGAAGATTGTTCGTGTCCCCCTCCCAAGTGGAGAACTTTTATCTATACAGGGTGATCGTGGTGGTGCCATGGTGGGCATCATCTTATTTTTTTTGAAAGCCCAGAAGTGTATTCGTAAGGGCAGAACAACCATTTTGGCTAACATATCTGACACTCGAGCTAAAACTGAAACTAAGATTGAGGACATCCCAGTAGTCCGAGATTTCCCAGATGTTTTCCAGAAGAACTACCTGGACTTCCACCTGTTCGTCAAGTGGAGTTCCAAATTGATCTTGTACCTGGAGCAGCTCCAATTGCACGCGCACCATACCGCCTAGCACCAGGCGAACTTCAAGAACTGATTACCCAACTCCAAGAGCTATTGGATAGGGGCTTTACTAGACCTAGTTCTTCGCCATGGGGAGCTCCTGTTCTGTTTGATAAGAAGAAGGATGGGAGTTTCCACATGTGTATCGAAAGTTGAACAAAGTAACGGTTAAGCACCGCTACCCTTTGCCTCGTATTGATGACTTGTTCGACCAACTTCAAGGGTCGAGTTCCATTCTAAGATTGACTTGAGGTCAGGATATCATCAACTAAGAGTCGGAGAGAAGGATGTGGCGAAGACAGCCTTTCGAACTCGTTATGGACATTATGAGTTTTTGGGTGATGCCATTTGAGCAAACCAATGCACCGGCTGTGTTCATGGATCTAATGAACCGCGTGTGCAAGACTTATTTGGACAAATTCGTCATAGTGTTCATAGATGACATACTGATTTATTCCAAGAGCAGGGAAGAGCACGAGCAACACCTGCGGTTAATGAGGCAGGAATACATGTTGATCCCGCCAATATTGATGCTACTAAAAATTGGGAGGCTCCTAAGAGAGTCCTACAGATGTACGCTAGTTTCTTGGTCTTGCGGGATATTATCGCAGATTCATTGACGGATTCTCTAAGATCGCTCAACCCCCACTGCCTTGAGACAGAAGGGTACTACTTATAAGTGGGGAGATGCCCAAGAATCTGCTTTTCAATTATTAAAATCGAAACTTTGCAGTGCACCTACACTGTCATTACCTGAGGGTACAGAGGACTTCGTGGTGTACTGTGATGCGTCTATCCAAGGGTTAGGGTGTGTGCTGATGCAGCGTGATAAGGTGATCGCGTATGCCTCACATCAATTAAAGGTTAATGAGAAGAATTACACCACCCATAACTTGGAACTGGGAGCAGTGGTTTTTGCTCTAAAGATCTGGAGGCATTATCTCTATGGGACGAAGTGTACGATCTTCACTGACCACAAGAACCTCCAACACATATTCGATCGATGGGTCGAGCTTCTGAATGATTATGACTGTGCCATCAAATATCACCCAGGGAAAGCTAATGTAGTAGCTGATGCCCTCAATCGTAAGGAAACGAAACCCAAACGGGTGCGAGCTTTACAGCTCACTATACATTCTAATCTTCCTGATAAGATATGTGAAGCCCAGGGCGAGGCTTTGAAGGAAGAAAACATCGAGATTGAAACTTTACATGGTGCTGATAAGCACTTGGAACTGAAGACGGATGGTCTTCAATACTTCATGAAGCTCACACCTCTCGACATTCGGTACATCCTGGTTCGGACCAGATGTACCAAGATCTCAAAACTCTTTACTGGTGGCCAAACATGAAAGCTGAAATAGCCACTTATGTTAGTAAGTGCTTGACTTGTGCGAAGGTTAAGATTGAATATCAGAAACCTTCAGGCCTTCTCCAGCAACCAAAAATCCCTATGTGGAATGGGACAGGATTTCTATGGATTTCATCACAAAGCTTCCTAGAACGCCAACTAGCCATAACATGATTTGGGTTATTGTGGATCGTTTAACCAAATCGACACACTTTCTGGCAATAAAGGAAATGGACTCGCTGGAGAAACTAGCTAATCTCTACATCAAGGAGGTAGTCTCTAGGCATGGGGTGCCTACTTCTATTATATCTGATCGCGATGCGCGATTCACTTCTCATTTTTTTGACTACTCTCCAAAACGCTTTGGGAACTCGCTTAGATATGAGCACAACCTATCACCCACAGACGGATGGACAGAGTGAACGTACCATCCAAACATTGGAAGATCTGCTACCAGCGTGGTGGATTTTGGCAACAGTTGGGATAAGCACTTGCCTTTGATTAAATTCTCGTATAACAACAGCAACCACACTTCGATACAGTGTGAGCCTTTTGAGGCACTTTATGGACGCAAGTGTAGGTCTCCCATCTGCTGGACTGAAGTTGAGGATAGCCAGCTAACAGGTCCCGGACTTGTGCACAAAACTTCTGAGAAGATAGTGCAAACTAGAAACTGGATGGCTGCTGCTCGTGATCGACAGAAAAGCTACGCTGATAAGCGTAGGAAGCCTTTGGGGTCCAAGGTTGGGGACAAGGTTCTTTTGAAGGTGTCACCTTGGAAGGGGGTGATTGTTAGTGCATTATTCATGTATGTCCCTAGCTAGTGATTCGGTACAGAATATCGAAGGTTCAGATAATCAGAAAACGACCAAGACTTTAACATGTGTTAAAAGGTGCTGATTACATGTGTTAAAAGTGCTGATGACCTGAATGTGGAGTAAAAAGGGGCGAATGTGGAAAGTTTCCACATTCGACCAGTCACACTGGGCGAATGTGGAATTTGTCCACATTCGCACCATCAAAAGGGGCGAACCTGCAGACATTATAAATAGATTTTGAGTATTTGTGATAATAAGAGTGTTATCATTTGTGTCCAGGTTCTGTGCAGGTTCAGTAGTGTTTTGAGAAAGTGTTATTGTGTTTCTAGATTAACATAAACGTTGTAATTGCTTATTAATTGAAAGTTAATCTATGAAAATGAAGTTGAAAATGATCTTGATTGTGTCGTGATTAGCATCTTATCAATTTGTTCAGATCTAGGGATTCCGCACCTAGATTTGTGACTTGTATGATCATAATATCCTGTTTTAGATAAAATCCAACGCTCACAAAGTGGTATCAGAGCCTAGAGGATCATACAACAACAAGTTTGATAAGATCAGAGTTGATTTGGACATATTTTAGATCAATTATCATCTGTTTTTACAAAAACTTTCATAAAACATAGTTTTTGATCGATTTAATGGTGATTTAGTGGTCAAATTCAAGTTTTCCAAGACTTAAAGTTGCTCCAAATCAAATCCGAAACATAACCTGATTGAGATCATTCAAATCCATGAACTTTTGAAAATCTGAGATCAAAATAACCGTTTTTCAAACAATAACCGTTTTTCAAAAGTGAGATCTGACTGAACTGGGCGAACCTGGAATTTTTGGGCGAATCTGGAACCTTTTTGGGCGAACCTGGAAATTTTTGGGCGAACGTGGAATTTGAATTTTGATATTCTACATTCTGGTGATTATTTTACATTCGGCTGATACTTTTGGGCGAACGTGGAATCAAAAGGGGCGAACGTAGAATTACCAGGGGCGAACGTAGAATTTAGTGCCTAAAAATTTCGAAAAATTTTCTATCGAAAATTTGGGTAAGGCAATTTTTGAAGATTTTCTAAGTGTTGAATTTTTCCAAGTTCGTGATCATGTGGACATGTAGAACGGAAGAGGAGATCCAAGCTCTAGTAGAAGCTGAAAGAAAGCGACAACGTTTACTGAGACAAAATTCTCAAGTTGACAATAGTTGGAGATTTCCAATGACACCGAAACCAACCGATGAAATGGTACAAGTTAACAAGTGTGTTAACAAAGAAGGTGTTCATAGGAATGTTGTATGTTTAGTTCAACAAATGAGACATGATGACTCCAGTGAAGTGTCAAAGAGTGTTATCATTTGTGTCCAGGTTCTGTGCAGGTTCAGTAGTGTTTTGAGAAAGTGTCATTGTGTTTCTAGATTAACATAAACGTTGTAATTGCTTATTAATTGAAAGTTAATCTATGAAAATGAAGTTGAAAATGATCTTGATTGTGTCGTGATTAGCATTTTATCAATTTGTTCAGATCTAGGGATTCCGCACCTAGATTTGTGACTTGTATGATCATAATATCCTGTTTTAGATCAAATCCAACGCTCACAAAGTGGTATCAGAGGGGCGAACCTGAGAGTTTGAGTGGACGAACCTGAATTCTTGTTGAAATTTTTCACATTCGGGTGTTATATTTCACGTTCGACCGTTTTGTGTTGGACGAAAGTGGAATTTGTGCTGATTTGTTTTTACATTCTGGTCATTATCACCTTCGGGTAGCACTGTTTTGGACGAACGTGAGTTAGAAGGGATGAAAGTGTGTCAGTTTGGACGAACTTAGAAAGATTTGGACGAACCAAGTTATTTTCGGGCGAACCTAAAATTTTTTTTTAAAATTTTTCTAAGTGTTGTGATTTTCAGATTTTGATCATGTGGCGTTATCAGACTACTCAGGGATCAGCACCAACACAACCACAACAGCAGACAATGGACCCATGGACTGTTGCAGCTCAAAAGACGAACACGCAGTCCTCACAACCACTGAACTACATGACAACATCGAGCACGATGCCTCAGAATGTAGCACATCCGGCATTACAATCAGATTATTGGGGAGTAGCTGCAGCGGCGGTAAATACTCAAACCACTAACGCTATCTCTACCTTGATTAAGGATTTGTCTACAGGTAGTGGAACTCGGCCACCTAAGCTCATGGATATGCAAGAGTACAACCAGTGGCACACCATGTTCAAGATCCATCTGGAGGGCATGGGAGTTGAAGGAGCTGAGGCGTGGAGCATGATAGTCAAAGGATATACAGCACCGATTCTGGAGAATACCGGTGAGTTGATTCCTCTTGAGAGCTTGGCAGAGGATGAAAAGAAGAAATACGTGGTGGAGAAGAAGGCGTTCTCTCAACTGACACAGGCGATCACAAGTGACCTGTTGCATCAGTTCGGGACATGTACAACGTCGAAGCAGCTTTGGGATAAGCTGAAGAGGAAGCATGATGGAAATGAAAAGACCAGGAGTTTGAGAATGGAGGAGTTGGTTAAGGAGTTTGATAATTTTTCGTTTATTAATAATGAAACTTTGAAAGAACTAACACCAAGATATATGCATTTATTGTCTGAATTGTCTAGCTATGGTGTACAGATTCCCATGACCAAGCAGGTTGATAAGTTTGCAGATGCTTTGCCACCACAGTGGGATCAACATGTGGAGGTACTTAGAGAAAAGGATGCTTATCAATTCTGGACCATTTTAGAGTTTATTGAGAAGTTGGAGAACAAAGAGCTGGAGGATAGGAGGAAAGCTAGAAGGTCGCAGATTCCTCAGAATCCGAGTCTGTATTTTGGAGGAACGTCAGTTTCAGCTGGAAATTCGAGCTCTGGAAGTGTTACACCACATGTTGCATGCATTTCCAATGTCATGGATTCATCAAAACCAACCACCAACTATACACCACCACAATACAATTCCTACACACAACAACCACCATCATACACACCACCACAATATACTTCCTACATTTCACCAGTATCTCCTATGCAACAAGCTAGTTTTTACACCGCTAACCAAACACAACAACCATCAAACCAAATCACTCAACATAAACAACCGGTGGTTTTGGATACATCCAACTTAGGGAACGTGACTGTGGAGGTTGCTCAGCAACACATTGCTTTAGTCTCTGCTATGGTTTCATCATACAATGGATTGGTTGCTAGTCAGATTGGGAACAACAACCTGACCAACGAAGACTACGCACAGATCGATAAAGAAGAGATGGAACTCATAGACATTCAATGGGCTTTTGCGAGTATAATGAGGAGAGCAACAGAGTTTATAGAGAAAACTGGAAGGACTGACTTGGCAACTTCTCCCAACACGACCTATGGTTTCAATAAGGAGAAGGTCACATGTTTTAATTGTGGAGAGAAAGGACACTTCAAACGGGAATGCACCCAGCCACCTAAACAAGGTAACCGAAACCCCTTTAATGCAAATTACCAGAACCGTCAACAAAACCAAGTTTCTTACCAAACCAACAACAACTACCAACACCGAAACTTTAACAACCAAAACAGACAACCAAACACACAAAACCAGATTCAAAACCAATCTCCTAATCACCCAAACCGAACTGTTGTACCAATCACCACACCTACTGAGACTCAACAGAATGCGGGTCAAAACCAAGCTTTGGTTACTCAGCAGGATGAGAGGTTTGACTGGTCGGGTATGCAAATAGGGGTTGAAGAAGTAACTACTGGTGGGAATGTAGCTTGTGTTGCTTATCAGGTTGATCTGGAAGAGTCGGTGGTAGTTGATGAGAAGAAAGAAACTGAGGAGAGTGAGAGTGATGATTCTGAGACAGAGATGGAAGTGGAGAGTGAACCTGTTGAGGTTAAGGCTGAGGAGAAGAGATCTGGGATGGTGATTGATTCAGTCTCTGATGTTCCCGAGGAGTGTAAATCAGTCTATTCAGACTCTGAGAGCGAATCAGACACAGAGGGAAGTGTTGATTCTTTGGATGATGATATTGACCAGTTGCTGGCAGAAGCTGATTTCTTGATGACGAGGAAGTCGTGCATAGCTGATGATGCTTTCACCAAGATCGACTACTCAAAGTTTTTCACTGGGAAGGAAGCTCATTTTGCTTTGATGGCCATGACCGAACCGCCAAAACCTGTAAGTTCTGAATCTAGCACTGATGTCATGAGTGATAAATACTGTGGGACTTGTGATAGGTTGACAGAGGAGATTAAACAACTCCGAATTTCACGTGATAGTGCTATTCAAAACTGTCAAGCTACTCGCAAAGAGTTAAATGCTTTTAACAAAGTATTAGATGGCTATAAAAAGGACATTTCTGACTTGAAAACCACTTTGTCATTGAAACAACTTGCCATAAATAACTACATCAATGAAATTGAAAACACCAAGTTAGAAATGGCTGCCATTAAATGCTTTGCTGAAAAGGTTAACAAGAAGTTAGAAAGCTATAAGAATGTTGCTTATGTCGTGGATCATATAATTGATGATAACACCACCAATTATAAGTCTGTACCATCTCCGGTTCTTTTTGAGAATCATAACTATCATCAAGTTATACCGGAGAGTTCGGTGAAATCAGACTCATCATCAGATGTGGAATCTAATACCTCGAGTATTGGTGAACCATATCCTGAAGATGTGAGACCGATTTTGGGCTTGAACAATGAGGGTGTTTATGCTGAGAGTGATAGTTCAGATTCGGATAATGATGATAATGATGATACTGGTAGTGATAAATCTGATAATGAGTGTGAGATTCCAAAAGAAAATCACATCATTACTACCGAACCAGTATCACCATCTGATCATATTCATCCGATGGCAAAAGCTATTCATGACAAGAAGTCTAAAAAGCTTGATGTTAAGAAAAAGAATGATGTTAAGAATGATGTTAAGAATGTTGTTAAGAATGTGATTGAAAAGAATGAGCTGAATGAAACCAGTGACAAACCTGTAAAGGTATTTTATCGGATGGAAGGATCCGATAAAATCATTGCTGATGAGGAGTTTCCGATTAAAAACGTTAACTATTCTAAACTTGATAAAATCTGGCAAGAAAGCACAATTTGGTTTCCAAAACATGAAAGAACCAATGAAATTCCACCAGAAATCTTAAAGAAACTGTTTTCTGAAACTCCTCAAGAGCCAAAAATACATGTCACTGAGTTCATTCGACCTGATGATAAAGCAAATGGTTTTCATGAACCTTCTTACTCAAAAGGACCACTTCCTGAGAGTTTAAGAAATCAACAATATAATGATCAATTTCCTGTAAAAACATTTGCTTCACCGAATGCTCATTATGTGTTTGAGGAATATAGAAAGTGCTTTAAATGTGGAGAACGTGGGCATTTACTTGCTCAGTGTCCATATGTAAGGCACAAGAGACATGAAGTTGAGGTTAAGAATTCCATGAAAAAGCCGATTGATCATTACATTCCACCGCATAGACGGCCTGTTCCTCAACAACAACATTTTCAAAATCAAAACAATTTTCAAATGAGGAACAACCGTCCATTTCATTATGATCGGAGGAATCGGATGGCAATGGAACAATCTTGGAGAAAACCAGTGGTGAACACAACAGCTGATAGACAAAAGGTTCCACAAAAACCAATTGTCAAGTCAAATGTTGGACCTAAGTCTGTTAATTCAGATAAGGTTGCTAAGAAAGTTACTTTCAGTAACAATGTTCAGAAACCTATTGAGAAACCAAAACCTCAAATTCGTATTCTCAAAAGGTCTGAACAATTTTGGACACCTAATGGTTCTCCAGGAGCCTCTACGTCAAAGGTGAGTGATAAGAATGAATCTGTTTTGAAAAATCAGAAAACGATTGATTCAAAACCGAAAGTTGTTGATAAAGTCATTGAGAATGATTCTTTGAAAGCCAAAGTTCAAAGGCCCAAGACTCAGGCTTGGGTCCCCCGAAAGAACTAACTGTCTATTTTCTGTGTGCAGGGAGCTTCAGTTGGTCCTATTAGCAGTCTCTGGATTGTTGATAGTGGAGCTTCAGGCCACATGACGGGGGATTTGGCATTGCTGTTTGATGTGAAGAATATTAATGGTGGATATGTTGCGTTTGCGGGCAATAAAGGAGGTTATATAACGATGGAAGGAAGTGTGAGTAATGGAGTTGTGACTTTCGAGCGGATATCTTATGTCAAGCAGATAGACTATAATCTGTTGAGCGTCAGTCAAATATGCGACAAACAATTTTCTGTGCATTTTGATGATAAATCCTGCTACATCCTCAAACCGGGCTTCAAGATTCCAAAGGAGTGGGTTATGTTGATGGCACCTCGAGTCAACAATCTTTACATTCTTGATATGTCTAAGGCAATGACACCACAGGGACAGATAACATGCTTTCTTTCCAAGGCGACCGAAAAAGAATCAATAATGTGGCACCGCAGGATGGGGCACATTCATTTGAGGAAGATGAATCAGTTAGTGAGGAATGGACTTGTCGATGGAGTTAACGTGAAACATTTCCATCTGAACGACAAGTGTGTAAGCTGCATGAAAGGAAAACAACACAGACAATCCCATAAATTGAAGAAGGTTAACTCTGTTGAGATGCCGCTTGAGCGATTGCACATGGACCTTTTTGGACCGGTCAAGCGCAAAAGTCATCTTGGGGAGCTTTATTGTTTAGTTGTCACTGATGACTATTCACGATTCTCATGGGTGATGTGTTTGAAGAACAAAAGCGACACCTTTACCAACTTACAAGTTCTGTTCACTCGGCTGGAGAATATCTACAACTTGAAGATCAAAAGGATCAGGAGTGACAACGGGACGGAGTTTAAAAATGCAAAGATGGATGAACTTTGTGAAAGCAAAGGGATACATCATGAATATTCAGCTCCGTATACCCCGCAACAGAACGGTGTTGCTGAGAGAAAGAATAGGACTCTGATTGAGGCTGCAAGAACAATGCTCGCTGACTCACATCTTCCAGTAATGTTCTGGAATGAGGCGATTTATGCAGCAAACTACACATTAAATCGGGTTTTGACAGTGAAGAAGTTTGCAAAAACATCTTATGAGCTGTTACACCGACGAAAGCCCAATCTAGAGTATCTAGAACCATTTGGGGCGCCATGTACTATGTTGAATCCAAGCGAGAAGTTTAGTCCTAAAGCTGAAGAGGGATATTTTGTTGGATATGCAACCCCGCTCAAACGGGTATTCAACAAGCGAACTCGTCAAGTGGAGGATTGGGCAAACGTGGAAGTTCAACGTTACACTCAAAATTTGCAAGGCACGGGCCCTGATTGGATGTTTGATTACAAAGATTTCTTTGAGTCATTCAACCTAGATAGCCTGGTTGAAGAAGCTGTGATCAGATTACTTTACGAATGTGAAAACGCGGCAACTTCACCGTTAATGCGTCCAATTACCGTAAACCCCCCACCAGCTTCTAGTGATACCAGTGTTCCTACACAAGAAGAAGAGTTGTTTCAAGAAGCTTCAACTTCGTTAGACACTTCAGAATATGAAGATGAACAATTTGAAGAAGCTGTTCTTGAAAATGCTGAAGATTTAGAAGAGCAAACTGTGAACCCAGCTCCAAATCCAGATGTTGCTTCATCATCTAACACGGGTAATGATCAGGATGCTACAGAGAACTTGACTGCTCAGACGGGAGTGATTGTACCTGTTAATCCGGAATCTCGGATTCATCGTATTCACCCGCTGGAGCAAGTGATTGGAGATCCTGGTAGTGGAGTGATGACCAGAGGGCAGCTTAAAAGTGTCAATACGCCAGAGAGTTTTGGTGCTTTAGCATTGTATGCCAAAATTCAGAAATCTGGTGACCAAAATGATTGGTCGTTTGCATGTTACGTGTCCCAGGTAGAGCCAAGGACATACAAAGACGCTTTGCAAGAAGATGCCTGGGTTGAGGCAATGCAGGAAGAGTTATTGCAATTCCAGAAATTGGGAGTCTGGACGCTCACAGATTTGCCGCAGGGACGAAAGAAAATTGGCACTAAGTGGGTGTTTAAGTGCAAGAAGGATGACCGTGGAGTTATTGTAAGGAACAAAGCCAGATTGGTTGTGCAGGGTTTCCATCAAATTGAAGGAATTGACTACAACGAAATCTATGCACCAGTAGCACGAATGGAAGCTATTCGGATGTTCCTTGCGTTTGCTTCGTACAAGAAATTCAAAGTCTATCAAATGGACGTCAAGAGCGCATTTCTGTATGGTAAAGTCAAGGAGGAGGTTTATGTCGGGCAACCACCGGGCTTTGAGGACCCAATCCACCGGGACAAGGTCTACGTGCTGAACAAAGCTTTATATGGTTTGCACCAGGCTCCAAGACAGTGGTACGAGGAGCTAAGCACATACCTCATCTCCAAAGGATTCAAGCGCGGCCTCGTCGATTGTACCCTCTTTACGAAGAAGACGGGAGATGACTTGCTTCTAGTACAGATTTACGTTGATGATATTATATTTGGTTCAACTAACGAACTCTTGTGCAGGGAATTTGAAACTGTTATGCAGGAGAAGTTCGAAATGAGCGCTATGGGAGAAATGCAGTTTTTCCTCGGCTTACAGGTGGATCAAAGACCCGACGGGATCTTCATTCACCAGACAAAATATGTTGCCGACATCTTGAGCCGATTCCAGATGGAGGATTCTAAGCCGATGGATACCCCGATACAACCCAATCACGGGATTGGAGTAGACGCTAAGGGGGAGCTGACAGACCCATTTACATACAGAGCAATCATCGGATCTCTGATGTATTTGACAGCGTCTCGACCAGATATTATGTATGCAACGTGTCTCTGTGCGCGATATCAATCGAAGCCGAAACAAAGTCATCTGACGGCGGTCAAGCGTATCCTTCGATATCTGAAGGGTTGTCCATCAAAAGGACTTTGGTACCCTAATGATGATGATTTTGATTTTATTGCTTTTAGTGATGCAGATTGGGGCGGCTGTGACAAAGACAGCAAATCAACAACAGCCGGTTGCCAGTTTTTAGGGAGCAGGTTAATTACCTGGCAATGCAAGAAACAGACTTCCGTCGCACTGTCTACATGTGAAGCCGAGTACATTTCAGCTTCGAGTTGCTGTTCGCAAGTGCTCTGGATCCAACAACAGATGGTCGATTACGGTTTGCAGTTTCTTAAAACCCCTATACACTGTGACAACGAAGCCGCAATTGCTTTAACTAAAAATACTGAAAATCATTCTAAAGCTAAACATATCCGGATTAAATATCATTTTATCCGTGACTGTTATGCTAAGGAATTGATTGACATGGTCAAAATCCATACTGACTATCAACGTGCAGATTTGTTTACAAAAGCTTTTGACAGATCCCGCTTTGAATATCTTTTGAAAGTAAACAATATAAAGGAAAAACAGGACTAATCGGCTCCTCGGTTTATCATTTTTTCGTTTTTAGTTTTAGTTTTAAATTTTTGCTAATTGGGAATTTCTCTTTGCTAATTGGGAATTTCTCTTTACTATCATAATCCTCAAAGAAGTTGATGCTTTCGAGGGGGTTGTTTAATCCTCAAAGAAGTTGATGCTTTCAAGTGGATTGTTTCTTTCAAAATTTTGTTTTGTTTTTGTTTTTCAGAAAATTAAAAACCAAAAAAAAAAAAAAATTATGTTCTTTATTTTAGGGGGAGTCATTTTATCAGAAAAACCAAAAACATTGAAAAATTTTCAAAATACCTAAAAATTAGAAAAACCCAAAATGATTTCCTGGATAAAAAGAGGAAATGATAGTACATCAGTGGGGATCTGACACAGGCTAAAGAATTGCATAGTTTAATGAGACGTATGTTGATTACGTGTGATATGCTGATAGGCTTCGTAGACTTTTTATTGCGTGCATTAGTGATACAAACATAACAAACTACGCGTTTGTGGATGAACACCTCATGGGCATATGGTCTTAGTACCGTAATTTCGTTTGATAGGGTGTTTGTACAAAACTCGGAGGTTTAGGGTCGTTATGTTATTAGTTGTCTGGGGATAGCCTATCTGATCTTCTGCTGTAAGTCATTACGGACCTAGATCAGACAGGATGTCTTTATAAAAGAGCTTTATGCCAAAACCTAAAGTTACCGAATTGAGGAACTTTCCATGTTATATGATGATCAAAGATTATCTATAATATCGTATTGATCATTGATGCGAATCATGATTAATATCAGTCCTCAACCTGGTATGGTGCATATGTTACTTTGCTGCATTAATTTGCTGACCTGTATACCTCTATGCATTATATCTTGTATAATTACAGACGACGAAAGCATAATCACGCTTTACAATGAGTCTTTGTGCAGATTACTTCTTGATACGGGAGTATGTCGTGTGTGTGGGAACCACAATGTGTTAGTCTAATACATCTAATTCGTATCATTTTAAAGCATTGCGTAATTGTCTGCATGTGAGCTTATGTGGACAACAATATTAGCAATTGCCGTATCACATATTGTTTCTAATGATAATATTGAAACAAGATCAACGCTGTGTTCAGATTTCTCAGAAAACTGATATGATCCTCTTACCGGAAATCACAAAATGTTTACTGTTTTCATTTACTTTAATGCATTTTACTTTGTTGCATTTTACTTTTATTGTCAAAAAGTTACAAAATCCAAAAAGATTTTAGGTGTGTTTTAATATAAATTTCAGAAAATCCAAAAGATTTTGCATTTCTACTTTATTTTTGATATCCGGGGATGCTTGATGGTTAATTTCTGAGATTTGATAACACCATCTGGACTTTGTGACATTCAAAATGTGAAAATTTGAGTTTTGGAAGCTTAACGGATTGAAAAATGTTGAACGAGGTTCGAATTCGTGATTTGGCGAAATTTTCAGTTTTTCCAAATTCACATTCGCCCCTTAATTGGGTCGAATGTGGAAAAACTCTCTCTTTCGGCCGTTTTTTCTTTTGGGCGAAGGTGGAATTTTCACCTCCGGGTGTGATTTCCACTTCCGGGTACTATGTTTCACTTTCGTGTCTTTTATTAGGGGCGAAGGTGGACCACTGTCACATTCGTGTCTTTAAAACGGACGAATGTGATTCTTATCCACATTCGTCCATCAGAACCGGTCGAAGGTGGCACATTATATATATGTCAGTCACATTCGAGTTCTCATTCGAAAATTTTTTCAAAATTTCTCTCATAACCAGACCTTGTTGATCTTATTCTTTGTGTTTGTGCATTTCATTCCCTTGTCTTTGCTGATCATTATAAGCCTACTTTTACAGGTATTGGACAACAAACAAGATCAGATTTGATTGTTTAAGGACCGGACCTAGGGTTTTCAATCTGGGGATTTTTGATGTTTAATAATGTCTGATTTTGATTGCCGAGCAATTTACATAGGTTTTAGGGGGAGATGATGGAAGGAATTAGTATATAAACATGTTTAGTTGATAATTTGATCGATTGAACACAAATAACCCTAATTCCAATTGAAAACCAATGTAAATTGACGTTTTGATAAAATTGGTTGTAAACAAGTGTTATTCGGCATTCTTAGTACACATAGGAATCAAAATCACAAGTTAAATACAACAATGGCAAATTTTCAAAATTTGGGGGTAAAACAGATTCCACCTTCGGTTCTTAAACCGGGCGAAGGTGACAATCTTTGGACGAATGTACACTAAAATGGACGAAGGTGATTTTTTATCAAAATCATATTCACATTCGTCCATACAATTTCAAATTCGACCAACAAAAACTCACATTCGACCACTTTGATATGGGCGAATGTGCAGATGTGTTTTTGACCAAAATTTTTATATTTTTGTCGTTTTTGTGTTTTGACGCGTTTTATTGATTTTTGTGTGCAGATGGCTGAACAACCAGAGAATATTGACGCTCCAGCAGTGAATGTTGAGACTCCAGCAGAGATAGTTGTTCAAGATCCAGTTCCTGCAGCTGAAACTTCTACACCGAGCAGTTGGTCTTTCGAAAGATCGCACAACTGTTGCGCGTATTTAGGAGATGTGGAGAAGAACACAGAGTTCACTGGCATCATTGAGTTTCTGAAGAGGAGCAGGATTGTACACGCTCTAGCCACACCTACTATCATTTACAAGGACATTATTGAAGATTTTTACCAAAACGCTAAGTACGATTACTGGGAAGCTTTACAGATTAAGTTCGAGGATAGAGAAGATCCCAGGGAATTGTCGTGGACTGAACAAAAGGCGTGCTTCTTAAGGATGAAATACAAAGGTCCTATCACTGACGGATCGATGTATAAAGGGAAGCTGGGAGTGCAGTACAAGTACTTTGCACATGTTCTGATCCATGTCTTTGGATGTGTTAGTGGTGGCTATGACGTGATGAGGAAGAGTTTGAGTTCATTAATGGTTGCGTTGACACTCAACAAACCATTTAATGTTTCGGGGATGATACTTGACCACATGTTGGAGATGCTGAGGGGTATAAAGTTTAAGAAGTTCATGTTGTATCCAAGGTTTCTAATGATGATCTTTGACCACAAGTATCCAATGCTGAAGAAGGATCCGACAATGATTCTAGGTCAGGATCACATGAATATTAGAACCTTGATGAGGATGAAAGGTTATAAGGGTGTAGCTGATAATGAGAAACCACCCAATAGGAGATTGTTTGGGGCTTTGGCTCGTCCGGATTACACTGATCCAGGCAAGAACAAAGCTAGACATGATGATAGTGACTCAGATAACGACGATCCCTTAGTGTATGCTGACTCAAGCACTAAGCGGAAGCGTCAAGTAGTCAATCCTGGAGCCAAAGGGAAGGGCAAAGGAAAGGCTATTGATCAGGGAAGCACAAAGCAACAGTCTGCAAGAAAGAAATCGACTGCAAAGAAAGGTTCGAGTTTGGTGGATGAAGAGTCTGTTGATTCGGAGGAAACTGAGGTTGATGAACAGTGGGATTCAGATGACGAGAACGTGAGGACCACCAAACGTAAGGCCACTATGGTTGGTGAGTCTGAATTATTGAACCAGTCGATAGAAGAGTCTGAGAGGAGAAGGAAATCGGTTGAAGATGAAGGTTTGGGAGTTGATTTAGCTGAGCTGAGTGTTGGTGACACAGTTGTTGTGAATTTGCCTAAGAAGTCAAAGAAACAAAAGACGATGGCAAAGAAGTCGAGTGTGAAAGAACTGAGAGAGAAGGAGTTGGCTCAGTTGCTGAAAGGTAAAAGATTGCCTGATGCTGGAACACCTTCCAAGTTATCTTCGCCAGTTGCTAAGAAGCAGAAGAAAGGAAAGGAGGCAGAGACTTTACCAATCGATCAGTTTAATATCGATATGGATAAAGTGCTCGATATGTTTAGGAAGCCTCAGAAAGAGAAAGCTGTTGAAGTTGAGCCCTCCAGATCAAAGTCAAAGAAAATGACTGTTGATGATGATGTGATGAAACAGGTCAATAAAAAGATGGAGGATATGATGAAAATGCTGATTGCTCAACAAGCTGAAATCACTAAATTCAAGCAAAATGAGGAGAAGATGCTCCAGATTGTAGTTGCTTCGAAAGCGAATCAGGATGATATTAATGAAAAGATTCAGTTGTTAGAAGCTAAGAATGAGAAGCTTGAGAGGAGATGTGATAGAAACAAGAACAAGATCAAACTGATCAAGGCCGACAACAAAGAATTGAAGAAGGAAAACAAACGCTTGTGTGGTTTGATTGAAGATCTGTATAGCAGAGCACCTCAATTGAAAGAGGGTGAGGAAGATGAAGAAGATGATGAACAGAAAATTGACTATGAGTATTCTGAATCAGAAAAAGAAGATGATGAAGATGAAGAGGATGATGATGGTTCGGATAAAAGTGATGATGACAACAATGATGATGATGATGACAATGATGATGATGATGATGGTGCTGAGGGTACAGGAAAGAAGGGTGATGAGCTTAGTAGTGGAAGTGATCATGAAGGAGGAGATGACACTTCTAAGTATAGTTATGAGAAGAGAAAATCACAGAAGAAGAAAGATACTGGAGAATCTAGTTCCAAGAAGAAAGGTGAGAATGTAGATGAAAGTATCTTTTGGAACGAAAAGGTGAGATCTCTTTCGGATGATGCTAAGCTGATATACAAGAACATGTTGGAGAAGAGGGAGTGGACCATTGAGTTCACTGGATGCTTCACTGAAATATTCCAGACTGATGATCTGAGATACGAGCTGGAATATGAAGATCCAGATCTAGAAGAAGGGGAACTACCTGCATCTGTGGCGAAAGAAATTTTAGATGGTCTCGCACAGAGGGTAGGTAAGACGTTTGAGGAGTTCATGATGGATGAATCA
Source organism: Ambrosia trifida (assembly GCA_028751855.1). NCBI lineage: Eukaryota > Viridiplantae > Streptophyta > Magnoliopsida > Asterales > Asteraceae > Ambrosia > Ambrosia trifida. The sequence goes on from CM054123.1 coordinate 149,970,585, forward strand.
ATTCCTGATATTCCTGAAAAGGATATGGGAAATCATTCTGATGATGTGCAAACTCCAGAAAACAATGAGGTTGAGATTGAAGATATTACTCATGAGGAATTTCCCCAGTATTTCAGAAAGGAAGATGAAAACGAAGTATTTCCTGACTTCACAGAGATACCAAACAAGTCAGCGAAACAGAAAGCGAAGAGAAGAAGTGAGGAGTTTGTTGAGAAGGTGTTTGGTGATGAAAAGAAAGATTCTTCCAACCAGTCTGATGAGTTGAAGAATTATCTGAAGAAGTTGAAGGAGATGGATGAGAACCGACCTAAACCTGAATCTCAAGGTAACTTCTATCGTTTTCATAATGCCAAGTTCAAAGGCAGAGCTCTCGGGTGGACTTATCTTGGCAGACTCAAGTGTATTGCAGCGAAATGGGAAACCGGAATTCTGTATTTCAACAGATTCTGTGATTTGCTTACTCTACCGTATTGGGCGGTGAGAGATTTATGCAGGTTTCCTATGTCTGGTGCCGAGGTAAATGGATCGCATGTCGGTTGGTGCGCAGATAAGTTAGTTTGGGAGAGTCGCACTAGATGGAACAGGTTTAAGCCTCAATATCCCCGCAGAAAAGTTCATAGGGATATTGATCCTCAAACCAACATGAAGCGTGTGACGTTGATATACAAAGCACCAAATGTGATGAGAAAGATACCATTGATGCCAATGCCACAGCATTTCAGTGCTGATTTCATATTCTGGTATTATGATTGGAGGAAGGCAGAAGCAGTGATTTGAGTTCTGATACGAGTTCAGAACAAAGTACATCAGAACAGAGTGATAGTTCAAATGGTGATGCAAAATCTGATAATGGTAATAAATCAGATGATGAGGTAAGTGCTAGTTGTTTTAAATGTGTCAAGTTGAATTGTGAATTGAAGACACTTATTGAGGACAAACAGATACTAGCAAATGAACTAGAAAATTGTAAAAACAAAATTAAAGTTTTTGAAAAGAATGAAAAAGATTTGTTAAATAAAATTGAATCTTTAAATAAAATGTTAGAAATGAATAAAAGTGTTTCAAAGAATACTTCCACATCAGAGTTGGAAATCACAACACCTTGCGTTGTTAATTCTGATTCTGAAGTGAAACAAGTGTTTGAACAGAAAACTGAAAATGTTGAAACAACTTCAGAATCTGAATCTGAAGAAAAACCCATATTCAGTTTTCCTGAAGGAGTTGAAGGATCCTACATGATGGAAGGACATGACAAATTGATTTTAAACAAAGATTTTCTAATCGAGAATATCGAACAATCTCTACTTAAATGTATTTTTGTTGATAATCTTGATTTGTTAAATCAATTTAGAAATCAATTTGATCATCTTCATTTTGAACTCAGTCCTAACCAACATGAGAATAAAGAGGATCAAAAGAAAAATGTTGAAAATAAGAATGGTCCTAAAGAAAAAGGGATCAAAACCATACAAATCGAAAGGAAATGATCAGATGAAAAATCCTCATCAAAAGAATTCAAGAAATTTTTCATCTAGATCATATGACTATTATGATTATTCATATAAATCTCGATTTGATGGTTATTGGGGAAACAACTCACCACAGTATTCTCATGGTTATGTTGAATGGAGAAAATGTTTTGAATGTGGTGAAGTTGGACATATTGCTGCTCATTGTCCCTATTGGTATTGGGATGACGGGTATGCATGTGATTTTGAAGAGTATAGGTCTTGTTATAACTGCGGAGAATGTGGGCATTTAGTTGCTTACTGTCCGTATGTTAAACAGAAAAAGACCGAAGTGAAATTTGCTAGAAATTCAGGCAATGTCAGAAAGCCTGTGTCCTCAAAAACAATCAAGAAGAAAAAGGGGAAACAGGTTGTGTATGACAATCGTAACAAAATTGCCTTGAATAAAAATGGAGATTGTGATAGGGTTGCTAAGGTAAGGGGGAGTTCTAAGGCTAAGCCTAAGAATAACTCTAAACCTGGGTCTTCATCAGTTAAGTCTGAGAAGATTCCAAACAAAGTTCAGAAGCAGGTGTCAAATAAGAAACCTGAAAAGTTAAAAATTAAAACGATTTCAACAAAATCTAAAATAAACTCTGAACGTGTTTGGAAACCCAAATCACTTTCTAAGTCAATAGCAATTTCTACTTCAAATCAATCCATTGAAAAACCAATTGATTTTTCAAAAGGAGAATGGATTGATGTTCCGAGAATTGATGACCTTGGACGACCCATCATTGTGAAGGGGTGGGTGCCTCTCTCATGCTAATTGTTTAATAAGTGTGCAGATTGTTCCAGACAGACCTATTAGCTATTCTTTGATAAGTTGATAGTGGAGCATCTGTATACACACTATTTATTGGAGAGGTGAAGGTCAAGGAAGGGTTATTGAAGAAACAGAGAGGAGAGTGTTTGTACTTTGTTTCCAACCTGTGAAGCCGGAAAAAGTTGCAATCTCTTGCAATTGCTCTCAGGTGTTGGATTTCAATAACGATTACGACAAAATGGTTTGCTAATTTGAAAAATCTTAATGATTTTAGTAATCTGAGTGGTAAATGGTTTTTAAAACTCAGTGGGTAAACCGCATCGGATATCATTCTATTTTGTTTTTCTTCAAAAGTTTAAAAATCCAAAAATATGCTTATTTTTAGATTTTTAGGGGGAGAAAATTTCAGAAAAATCAAAATAAAAAATTAAAAATCAAAAATGAGTTTTCCTGGAGAAAAAGAGGAGATGATAGTACATCAGTGGACTGTCAGACTACTCTAAAAACAAAAATAATTTGATAAACATTGAGTAGCCACTACAATTATATATTGGTAGGCTTGAAATCAAAATTTAAAGTTCAGCATGGTGATATAAATTTAAAATCAATAACTGATAATCATGTGGATCAACGTATCGTTGGCATATGGTCTTAGTACCGAAATTTCGTTTGATAGATTGCCAAAATCGGAGGTTTCGGGTCGTTATATTGAAAGTTATCTGGGGATAGCCTAACTGATCTTTTGTCGTATTGATTTACGGACCTAGATCAGTCAGGGTATCTTATTAAAAGATCTTTAATGACAAAACCTTAAGTTACCGAATGAGGAACTTAATATGTGTGAAGATAATCAAAGATTATCTAATACATCGTATCCAATCATTGATGCAAATCATGATTGATATTAGTCTTCACCCTGGTTGAGTGCATATGTTGCTTTGCTGCATTAATTTGCTGACCTGTCACCGCTGTGCCTCATACCTTGTAACTAACAGATAACTACAGTATAATCACGCGTTACGATGAAACTTTGCGCAATTCTTGATACGGGAATGTGTCGCGAATGCGGGGACCATAGATTTTTTCAGTATCTAATATTACCATAATGTATCTAAAGTGCTGACCAAAGAATGATGATTTTGAGTTTAAGTGGACAAACATACTGGTAATGGTTGTAGGATGCTCAATGTCAAAAACAGAAATTTGATCAAAAAGAGTTATGACTGAATGTTTCAATACTGATATGATCCTCTTAACCAGAAAATTCACAAAAATATGTTAAATTTACTTTTATGCAATTACTTTGAAAAATCAAAAAGTTTTGTTTCAACTTTATTTTCGATAACCGATGTTGGGATACTGAATGAGAATGCTCAGATACTTAAAAGTTGAAAAAGATTTCAAATTTTCAAGTTTCTGGTACATATTGAAAATGTTGTATAGTTCAGGGGGAGAACTATTGAGGGTCAAAAGGGATGTGAAGAGTACTTCCGAGATTTTTTTGTCGTGTCTAACGCCGGTTGTAGTTTGTGCAGTTTTTAGAAATTTTTTCTGCAGAATCAAATACAACAGGTGCACTACTCAAGATTCATCGACAAATTGTGTAACCGAACAAGACCCAAACCTGAACATCAAGATTACCAGAACAACAGAAGTTAGTAAGAAGATAAAGAAATGATGAAGATTGAAGAAATCAAGATTATCGTCTATTTTCATCTCTGAATGAACAAATGACAAAGCCAAGATTTCTTGAGTCTGTCTGAGATTTCAAAGCTTACTGGAGAGATAGATAGGAACTTCGATACAAACGTGCATGATAGATGGAAAGTTTTCAATCAAGACTTGAAGAAATTGATAACTTTCTGTTTTGGTACATCACTAGCTAGGTCCAAGGGGGAGATTGTTAGTGCATTATTCATGTATGTCCCTAGCTAGTGATTCGGTACAGAATATCGAAGGTTCAGATAATCAGAAAACGACCAAGACTTTAACATGTGTTAAAAGGTGCTGATTACATGTGTTAAAAGTGCTGATGACCTGAATGTGGAGTAAAAAGGGGCGAATGTGGAAAGTTTCCACATTCGACCAGTCACACTGGGCGAATGTGGAATCTGTCCACATTCGCACCATCAAAAGGGGCGAACCTGCAGACATTATAAATAGATTTTGAGTATTTGTGATAATAAGAGTGTTATCATTTGTGTCCAGGTTCTGTGCAGGTTCAGTAGTGTTTTGAGAAAGTGTTATTGTGTTTCTAGATTAACATAAACGTTGTAATTGCTTATTAATTGAAAGTTAATCTATGAAAATGAAGTTGAAAATGATCTTGATTGTGTCGTGATTAGCATCTTATCAATTTGTTCAGATCTAGGGATTCCGCACCTAGATTTGTGACTTGTATGATCATAATATCCTGTTTTAGATAAAATCCAACGCTCACAGTGATACGCTTTGGAAAACGGGGAAAGTTGAACCCGCAATACGCTGGACCATTCGAGATTGTCGAAAGGATTGGTCTAGTAACTTACAGGTTGAACCTGCCTAATGGACTTAATGGGGTACACGATGTACTCCACGTATCGAATATAAAGAAATGCTTATCAGATACAACACTGGTGGTGCCACTGGAGGAGATCAGGTGGACGATCAGCTACGGTTCGTGGAAGAACCGGTGGAGATTCTTGAGCAGGGCGTCAAGAAACTCACAAAAAACACTATACCTATTGCTAAGGTACGATGGAATTCCCGTCTAGGACCGGAATATACGTGGGAGCACAGGGATAAAATGCGGCTTAGATACCCACACCTCTTTTCTGAACCTGAACCTGAACATAGATCGAACACTAAACATAAAGCAGCTCGCTCAAAGTGAATTTCGGGGCGAAATTCCTTTCAACTTGGGGATGATGTGACATCCGGGAACCAAGCACACACTTTTCTAGCTGGCTTTATTATTTACTTGCTGAATTTCGGGACGAAATTCTTTTCAACTTGGGGATGATGTGACACCCCGCATTTTCAGGTTCCTACTTTAACTGAACTCTAGTTAACTTTCATGTTCGTATGTGGCTAAACACTTAACTAGGGTTAGTTAATAGGGCATTTGAATGTGTTATGGAACAATAACATATGCTAGATGGTATTAACATACGTTATAATTAGGAAAGTCTTTGTCTTGACACACACACGAGTCATGTATCCCGAACGTTGGTGATTTGTCAAGCATGCATGATTATATGAGCAATTGAGTGATGATGAATGTGAACTAACATGTGTATGTGAATTACATGTTTATGTGAATTACTGAGTAATAGATAATCAGTACGTAAACCCTGCGAAATATTTGCACCCCATGATTAATATGATATGAGATGATAAAAACAATAGTTTTCATATAAGTTAGTATGATTAATATTATCAGGACCATTCTCGGGATTAAAACCTTGTAACGGGTCCGTTTATCAAGAAAAGGCCCATAAACCCGTAACCTAGGCCCATGATCCAATTCCTATTATATTATTGTTCAAAAAAAAATAATACGAAACCCTAGACCCTTCCTTGCGCCGTGAACCATCACCACCACAATCCTCTCAATTATCAATCATCCAACAACTTTCCTCCCTAATTCAAGTTAGTTTGGGTGTAATCTTTGAGCTTTAAGGATCATTGCATTGAAAGGTATAATCTTACATGCTTTATGATAGTAGTAATGTGCTGTGAAAATATGGATTTAATTCTGATAACATGGATTTGATTGTGATAATATGGGTTTACTATATGATTATAGGCTATTGTGGATGATTAGGGTTCATAAGAAGCATGTTATTAGAATTCTGATTTTCTGACAGATTCATTGTGACGAATTGTAGGGCTGTTATAGGGTGATTAACATGTGTAATCTGATTGTTTTCTCATGCTAAAACCTAACTTATGATGTTAGCTTTTCAAAAAGTCAAAAATCATGCGTTTTGGACTTGTTTTGATATGTATCCATGATTTTTTTTAAGTTTAAAGGTCATATCAGATTTTCGGATTTATAAATTGGGTCAACTTTAAACGGTTATAACTCGAGATTTACAAAGGTTTAAGTTATGAAATTTGGACAGTAGTTCAACATTGGAAAAACTTGGCTTTTCCAATTAGATTCACCTCGTTTGGGTCAATACACAATTTTTGGGAATTTTTCTACTAAACTGACCTGCTGTGGAAATTTTCTGGACATAGATGTGTTGTACGAATATTAATAATTTTTGTGTTTGGTTGTGAGACAAAACAAAAATATGGGTTATCAAATGAATCTCAATGAATATTCAGTAAAACTTTGGGAGTTTAATTCGTTCGTTAAGTATTTTAAATAATTCGTTTTTCACAGCGTACAATCTGCCCTGAAAACGCAGATTGTGTAAGGGATGTTTACGTGACTATTTGGAGTCTTATATGGTATTTATTTGACATGAACTTGCGTGAATACTTATATGAGATGTGTATAAGGTATTAAACTGATAGTAATCAATATGATCACCAACGGGATACGTAGGACTTACTTGTGCATGTAGAGTCATTAGGTGTCACTACGCGGTTTGAACTTTAAAAGTCTTGGACAAACGAGTTGCATGGTGTGTTGATTATACACATATACTCACCTAGTGACATTTGTAATAAGGAGTCGGTAGCTCATTTCTGTTTGAGGAATTTGGAATATTCACGTGCAACCTAAGGTGAGTTTCATTACTCTTTTCTCAAAAGCATGCTTCTCGGGTTGAGACAACGTACTTAACTTTTTCTAGTCCGGGTTGGGACTACTACATTTTAGTCCGATTTGGGACTACTTACACATCCCGGGTTGGGATGCTATGGATCCTTGTGTGGGTCGGTTTTTGCTAGTTTGCAAACTGTGTCCTTGATAAACTAAACCAACTCTATCATCTGTAAGTCCTTCACATACCGAATGAGTTGCCGGGTTATAGCAAGCGGGTTATTAGTTGATAGCGTATTAGGTCTGACAAACCTCACACCGGCTCGGGGAGTGCGGGAGTAAACTATAACTTAACAGATTTTATCATTGTTGATAGGCAATGATGTAAGTCATGCGGCTCACATTTGTGGCTACACGTGTGATACCCCGCATTTTCAGGTTAACACTTTTACTGAACTCTAGTTAACTTACATGTTCATACATGGCGAGATACTTAACTAGGGTTAGTTAAGTAGGTTTAACATATGTTAGAAGATGTTAACATATGTTATAATTAGGAAAATCCTTGTTAAACACACACACACAAGTCTTGTATCCCAAACGTTGGTGAATTATGTGGCATACGTAACAATAATACGTACAATTGAATTATGGTGAACGTGAAGTACGTGCTTATGTGAATTACATGTTTTTGTGAATTATCGCCTAACTGTAAGATAATACGTAAATTATGTAAATTACGTGCACAACATGATTAATATGTTATGCAATAATAAAAACAATGGCTTTTATACAATTTAGAGTGATTAATAATATCGGGTCCGGTATTGGACTAGAACATGACTGACGGGTCCGGTTAATGGACTAAAGGGGGCCCTAATACCCAATTGCTTGGGGAACAAGCCAAGACCTCTTATAATTAGGAGACAAAAAAAAATAAAACCCTAACCCCCATTCCCCTTTGCGCCGTGAGGAACCCCTCCCCCCTCTGTCATAGTTTTCAAGCAATCAATCAATCTTTCACCTAATCAAGCTAGTTCGTGTTTAATCTCAAGGCTCTAGGGAGTTTTAGCATTGAAAGGTATACATCTATATGCTCTTTGATGAATTATGATACTCGGAAAACATAAAAAACTCTAAAAATAACATATATATAATCGCATGTATGTATGTATAGGAGTTCATGAATGTTCTTGATGATTTGATGATGATGATTGTTGTCAGTAGCCATGATTAGGGTTTTCACATGATAATATATGTGTTTTGCTATGTTAATATGGTGTTTAATCAGTATCGTATGTGTTATACATGTATTAGGGATGTTCATGGAAAATTAGGGTTTGTAGATTACTTGGGATGCAAGTTTAAAATTCTGGCAGATTCGTTTGAACGTTTTGTAGGGGCTGTAATGGGTTGGTAAATTGATTGTTTTGATGATTTCTTTACATGATTGTAATGTACAAGGTCTTAACTTTTCATAATGGGCAAAACCATCAGATTTGGACATCGTTTGAGTCGTTTTTGGAATTTTATTTGATTAGGGGTCATATCAGATTTTCGGATTTGTGAATTGGGTTAACTTTAAATGGTCATAACTTGAGATTTACAAGGAATTAAGTTATGAAATTTTTACAGTAGGTCAATATTGGAAAAATTGAGCTTTTCCAAGTGGATTCATCCCGTTGGGACGAATACACAATTTTTGAGAATTTTTCTACTAAACTGACCTGTTGAGGAAATTTTCTGGATGTAGCTGTGTTGTACGAATTTTCATAATTTTTTGTGTTTAGTTTTAAGACAAAATAAAAATATGGGTTTACAACCGAATCCCCATAAATACTCAGTAAAAATTTGGGACTCTAATTCATTCGTTAAGTATTTTAAATAAATTGTTTTTCACAGCGCACAATCTGTCCTAAAAACACAGATTGTGTACGGGGTCTTTAAGTGACTATTTGGAGTTCTATGTGGTGTCTAATTGACATGTACTTGTGTGGAAACTTGTATGAGATGTATTTGATGCATTAAACTGATAATAATTGCTATGATCACCAACGGGATACGTAGGACATACTTGAGCATGTAGAGTCATTAGGTGTCACTACACGGTTTCGAACTTTTAAAAGTCTTGGATAAACGAGTTACATGGTGTGTTGGTTACGCACGTATACTCACCTAGTGACATTTGTAATAGGGAGTCGGTAGCATGTTACTATTCGTGGAATTTGGATTTTCACTTGCGACCTAAGGTGAGTTTCACTACTCTTTTTCTCAAAAGCATGCGTCTCAGGTATGAGACACTTTACTTAACATTTTCTAGTCCGGTTTGGGACTACTTACACATCCCGGGTTGGGATGCCATGGATCCTTATGAGGGTCGGTTACTTTGCTAGTTCGCAATTGTGTCCTTGATAAACTAAACCATTTCTATCATCTGTAAGTCCTCACGTACCGAATGAGTTGCCAGGGTTGGCAAGCGGGTTATTAGTTGATAGCGCTATTAGGTCTTACAAACCTCACACCGGCTCGGGGAGCGCGGGCGTGAACTATAACTTAATAAAACTTTATCATTGTGGATAGACAATGATGTCAGGCATGCGACACACTTATGTGGCTACACGTACATAGCAGTTCGGTATATTCGGTTAGTTATCATGAATGGGTTAGCTACCCTTGACATGCGATGAACTAGTGGTTACACGGTGCTTGGCACCAACTCAACTTACTTACTTACGTGGTTTTGGAAACCAGCGCATTTACACACTCAATTAGTTTACTTTGTGAACTCACCAGCTTTATGTTGACACACGATTTACATGCTTTTGCAGGTAGTTAGCTTCCGGTGCCAGGATTAGAAAGCACTGTACACTTCACTGCATTTGGGGTCTTGGACATACACATAAATTATATATTATGCTATTACCTTTCTCTCATATGGTTTTAATTTGGGCGCGTTGTTTTGCGCATGGTTTTTAAAAAGGTTTAAATTTGATTTACGCTTCCGCAGCTTAACTAAACTTGTTTTTTTTTTAAACGAACTAAATGGTTTGGGCATTTAGAGTTCGTTCATATGACTTATGGCTATGGGATCCTGGTATGTCATGCGCCTCGCGGTATGAACCCCGCAGTGGAAATTTGAGGGTGTGACAGATTGGTATCAGAGCCATTGGTTATAGTGAACTAGGACCGCATGTTGAGTCTAGTCTATAATCATCATAGCATAAGTACACTCACAACTTATGTGCACAACTAGCTATTAGCTACATATATCTACAACATATGATTTCAGGAGATATGTTATCTTCTAGTTCTAGACTTAATTCTTAACACGTCAATGGTGGGAACCTAGGGTTACACCAGGTGTATGCGCGTGAAAGGATCGAAAAGCTACAAAGACAATCAAACAATTTAGTTTTGGGTGCGGAATCCCCAAAACCAGCACAAAATGATAACTAATCAGATAAACACACACAAATCATCATTTTCAAACGTTTTCATTAATAATCAAACTTGAATACACGTAGAAAAGTGATTACAATCAAGGATTTGACGCAAAACAAGTTTATAAAAAGTTACAGAGAGAATTCAGAAAGTGGCGGGAAATGAATGACTCAAAGTTAACTACAAAAACTGAGTTTGCCTATTTATAGACTGCACATTCGCCCACTTTGTTCGTGCGAATGTGCAGGTTCGCCCATTGTGAACGGTCGAACCAAACTACATAATAAACAGTCTTCATTCGCCCAAAATTCTTCCTTCGCACCTTTCAAAACCCTCCTTCGCACCATCCAAAACCTTCCTTCGCACCAACGACAGAAAACAAAAACATATGATTTATCCAATCCAAAGCATTAGTCGCACATATGCACCTACAAACTCCCCCTCGACTATTGCTTGGATTGTAATCTTCTCTGTTCATCCATGATCTTGTTCATTATTCTGATGTGTCGAATAATCTTTTGTTCTCTAGTCAGTACCGGTTCCTGAACTGTCTTTTTCTTTGATTTCTTCACAGGCACAATCTTCTCAACAGTCTTTCCCAACTTCTGCTCATAATCACATCCAGCGTTGATGTCATACGCAAAGCATAGAAATACCACATGTTGGTATTTTCCTGCTTGTTCAGCATCTTTTGCGTCTGAGTAGATAGGATTATAGAATAACATAATGATATCCTCATGTGAGCAATTGATTAGCCACATAGGATCAAAAATAAGCACTTTCTTATAATCCTTCTCACCATCCTTTAACACAATCACGGCCTCTGCTCTCTTCCAATCATAGTACCACCAGATAAAATCTTTAGCGAAATGCTGAGGAATATGCAACAATGGAATTTTCTTCAGCACTCGCGGTGGTTTATACTTCAAAGTAACCTTGGGCAACCCAGTTATCTCGTTAATCTCCTTCTTGTGTTCAATCCTCTTTGGATACTGAGGTCTAAACAGATTCCACTCGGTTCGACTTTCACGGGTCATCTTCTCAGCAAAATAATCAATCTGGCTATTTGGCGCTCCCGTTAGACGGTGACGACAAATATCCCTGATTGCCCAGTAAGGAAGAGTCTTTAAATGATGAAACTTCTCAAAGTATAGAATACCTTTCTCCCATTTCACTGCAAAACACCTAAGCTCTTTGACAAACTTCCAGACCAAGACACGGCCTTTGAACATACTGCTATGAAGTTTGTAGAAGCTTCCCTGAATATCAGCTTTAGGGCGGTTATTCTCCTTCTCCTTTAGCTTCCTCAACAACTCCTTCAAACTGTCTGTTTGTTCGAACCGAGGCTTCTCATGCCCTTCAAAGATTTGATCTTCAAACATCTTGCTCTTCTCTTTGGCTATTTTCTCAGCATGGTTTAGCAATTCGTCTGAGAAAGAAAATCCACATTCTTGATTTGTTCTGAAATATTGTGGATATTCATCGCTCGTAATATCTTCCATCTCGACTTCCTCGAATGCAGGAACATCACGATCATCTGAGTGATTTCCAGCTTCTTTCTCAGGAATCTGAGGAATAAAATTATCAGCAAGTAATTCTTCTAACGTCTTACCCACTTGCTTTGCTAAATCTTCCAAAATTTCTTTTGAAATAGCTGCAGACACTTCCCCATCTTCAAGATCAGAGTCATCATATTCCAATTCGAAGAGTTTATTATCAGATTCAAATATTTCAGGAAACCTGCTAGTCATGTCTATCGTCCAGACTCGATCGGTTAACATCTGACGATACTTAGTTTTATCTTCTTCAGACAATGACTTTAATTTTTCGTTCCAGAAAATATCATCATCATCTACATTCTCTCCAGGAGCTTTCGAACTTGATTCTCCACCCTTACCTGTTTCACGCTTTTCATATGAAAACTGTTCAGCGTCATCATTATCATCATCACTATCATCAGAAGCAGAGCCGCTTTCACCTGAACCATCACTCGAATCATCATCACCATCATTATCGTCTTTCTTCTTCTTCTTAGAATCATTTCCAGCATCTTCATCTAATTCATCATCTTCCTCTTCATCTGATGGTTCATAATCAACCTGTTGTTCATCTAACTCTTTGTCTTCCTCACCAGCTTGAAGTTGAGGAGCTCGACTGTACAAGTCTTGAATCAGACTATCCATCTTCTTGTTATTCTTCTTCAGTTCTTTGTTCTCCTCCTTCAAAGCCATTATTCTTCTTGTATTCCGTTGCTCATGCTTTAGCAACTTTTTGTTTTCCCTCTTCAACCTCTTAATGGTTTTCTTCATCAATGCATTATCATCCGCTGATGTGACTACAACCTCTAACATCTTTTTGTCAGTCGATTTTAACTGTTCAATCTCACTCTGTTGTTTGTTAATGATATTCATCATTTTAGTCAGTCGTTGATTAACAGCATCCATAACATCACTATCAACAGAAACCTTTTTCTTAACATGTTGTTCAACAACTTCTTGCATTTTGCCTTTTCTCATTTTCTTCAGCACATTATCCAATGCTTCATTCACATCATCCATTGGAATTCCTTTTGTTTGTGGTGTGCTTGAAGTTGTTGTGGTTTTCTGTTTCTTCTGTGCCTGCTCAGCAACCGGTGACTTTGAACTAGTAGCTGGTGGTAAATTCTTTCCAGCCATCAACATTTCTAGTTCTTTCTTTCTCTTCAAACTTGGTTTCTCCTGTTTCTTCTTTTTCTTTGCTTGAACAGGAGAACCAGTTTCAATCTCTTCAACATTCAAAACAAAATCGTCCTCAACTGGACTCCTAACACCTTCATCTTCAGCACCAGCAGACACACCAGCCTCAGTGGCCTTGGGCATGGTAGTCTCTACAGTTTCTGCATCCGAATTCCATCTCTCGTCTTCTTGTGTCTCTTCAGAATCGACAGACACTTCATCTACTAAATGTAAACCCTTTTGAGCTTTACTCTTCTGTCTCCTTGGAGCAGACTTCTGTTTCTCCTTCTCAGGTTCAACAACCTTAATAGTCACCTCCTTCTTTTTCATCTTGCCACCCTTAGCTCCCACATTTACCACCTGTCTCTTTCTCTTTGCATCAGGATCAATGTGATGCAAAGGATTATCAGCATCAGAATTACTATCATCGTGTCTCACTTTCCCTTTCCCTGGATCATCTTTTCCTGGATCCTCATAGTCTATATTCGCCAAATGACCAATTAAACGCCTAACTGGAGGACGTTCATCAGCAGATAAGCCTTTGTATGCTTTCATCCTGGCAAGTGTGTTCAACGTCATATGCTCTTGAACTACAATCTGTTTTGGATCCTTCTTCAAGTCTTTATACTTATTATCAAACACCATCTGTAGAAACCGAGGATATAATAAAAACTTTAGTGTCCTTGTTCCATTAACTGGCTCTAGTAGATGATTCATAAGCATCCCAGAAACATTGAACGGTTTGTTCAATATTAAAGCCACCATCATCGAGCTTATGCTTTTCCTCATTAAGTCAAATCCACCCGCAGCCGATCCAAACACGTGAATTAAAACATGTGCCAAATATTTAAACTGAGGGCACAGTTTTCCCTTATGTAATGAACCATCAGTGATAGGTCCATTGTATTTCATCCTCAAGAAACACTTGCGCTGTTCCATGAATTCCAACTCTTTAGGATCCGTCTTCTCATCATTCAACTTCAACGCCTCCCTAATATCATCTTCACATACGATAATTCTCTGACCTTGGACTTTGCTTATCAAACAAGATTCGCACTTCCAGAAGTCCAGCTTAGCATTCTCCCAAAACTCTTGCATGATATCCCTGTAAATGACGGCAGGTGTAGCAATTGCGTCAAGTACTCGGCATCTCTTGAAGTAATCAATGATCTCGGTAAATTCAACGTGCTTCTTTACATCTCCCAAATACGCACAACAGTTGTGTGCATTCTCAAAGTCCAACTGTTTCGTCTTAGCTGGTTGGGAAGAAGATCCGGCTTGCTCTGTGGTTTTCTCCTGTTCAGACATGTTTAGAATCTGCAAAACAAATCAAAAACACAAGTTAGAAATCGTAAAATTTCAAAAATTGAAAATTTTGGTATAACTTCCTCATTCGCCCAATCGGGGGTGCGAATGAGTGTTTTAGATGGTTCGAATGTGACTAGTTGGTACGAATGTAAAATGTTAAACAAAAAGTTTTTCATTCGAACATTTATCTTCATTCGACCGTTCTTATATTTTCATTCGACCAAAATGGCTCCTTCGCCCACTCGTAAACAGGCGAGAGTGAAACAACATTTCAAAATTTCAATTCTGAATTTTAACCATTAAAAACATGATCATTTGATTGTATCATGTACTAAACACACCGATTAAACTTTTAAACCAAACATCAAACATTATTATTCATTCTATGTATGTTTTCAGATCAACACAAGGATTCGAATGGGGTTTTTATCAAACACATCATTCTGATGTTATTTAAACCTTGTTTGATGGATTTTCTCCCCCTAAAACATACAGAGAATGAACACACACAATCAATTGAACAATTAAACACTTTAAAGCAGGTTTTAGAAAACTAGGGTTCGAGATGTTCAAACGTCGATTAAACCCTGAATCCTTGTTGTTTACCTGTGAAAATAAGGGTAAAAGGATCAGTGCAACAAGTAGAAGACAATGGTAAAGTGTAAATAAAACGAGCAACAAGGTGACACTATGATAAAAATTCTGAGAAAAAATATAATAGGTTCGAATGTGCAGAGTTTGCTTATATAGGCAACCTCCTTCGCCCATATTGACCATACGAAGGAGATACTTTTGGCTCCTTCGACCCTATTGAAAGGGTTCGAATGAGGCAAAAGGGTTCGAATGAACATCAGTTCATGAACTCTCTCCTTCGCCCGTTCAATTCGTTCGAAAGAGCTTGAAAAATTTCTCATTCGACCAAACGAATGGACGAATGTAAAATTAAATTTTTTGAATATTTTCCAAATCTCAAAAACGAATCCCAGTTCAATTATTTCTCAACGTTTAAGCATCCAATCATCATATTTTCACATTATAAAGATCACAAAACTCAATTGGTGTACCAGGTTTTAGAAAATCGACATCAACCACCATCAGTTATCAAAAAATAAGATGAAAAAGCAAAATCTTTTTGGATTTTCTAAAGTTTATGCTAAAACACACCTAAAATCTTTTTGAATTTTGTAATTTTTGACAGTAAAGTAAAATGCGAAAATGTAAATGAAAAACTGTAAATGTTTTTGTGATTCCGGAAAAGGGATCATATCAGTTTATGAGAAATCTGATCACACCGTTGATCTTTTTGAAATTATTATCATTAAAGACAATGTGTGATCTGGCAACTGCTGATATTGTGATCCACATAAACTCACATGCAGACTTTTATGCAGTGCTTTAAACTGATACTGAGATTTATAGTATAAACGCAATTGTCTGTGGTTCCCACGCACACGACATACTCCCGTATCAAGAAGTAAATGCACAAAGACTCATTGTAAAGCGTGATTATGCTTTTGTTGTCTGTAATTGTACAAGATATAATGCATAGAGGTATACAGGTCAGCAAATTAATGCAGCAAAGTCACATATGCACTATACCAGGTTGAGGACTGATATTAATCATGATTTGCATCAGTGATCAATACGATGTAATAGATAATCTTTGATCATCATATAACATGAAAAGTTCCTCAATTCGGTAACTTTAGGATTTGGCATATAGCTCTTTTATAAAGACACCCTGTCTGATCTAGGTCCGTAATGACTTACAGCAGAAAATCAGAGAGGCTATCTCCAGACAACTAATAACATAACGACCCTAAACCTCCGAGTTTTGTACAGATACCCTATCAAACGAAATTACGGTACTAAGACCATATGCCCATGAGGAGTTCATCCACACAACAAATCGTTTGATATATATGTATCAGACACGCAGTAATAGGTCTACGAAGCCTATCAGCACATCGCACAGACTCAGACACACGCCCTATATAGCATTACATTATTTAGAATGTGTCAGATCCCTACTGATGTACTATCATTTCCCTTTATACTCCAGGAAATCATTTTAGAATTTTCTGATTTTTATAAATTTTCGAATTTACTGTTCCCAAGGATAAGCTGAAGCATTTCAAATATGTGACTGCCCAGATATCGTTTGTTCACAGAAATCTGACGGCATTAATCTAAGGGAAGAAGATATAGCAGTCAGCAAAGAAATTTTCTAATTTTTATGGATTTTAATTTTTCTGAAAAGCAGTAAAAACTTAAAAAAAAAAATGATAGACTGAGGTGGTGATCAGTCCTGTTTTTCTTTAATACCATTAGCTTTTAAAAGATAATCAAATCTGGATTTGTCAAAAGCTTTGGTAAAAAGATCTGCGCGTTGGTAATCAGTGTGGATTTTGACCATATCGATCAACTCTTTAGCATAACAATCACGGATAAAATGATATTTAATCCGAATATGTTTAGCCTTTGAGTGATTTACTAAGTCTTTTGTTAATGCGATTGCGGCCTCATTATCACAGTAAATAGGGGTTTTAAGAAATTGCAAACCGTAATCCACCATCTGCTGTTGGATCCAAAGAACCTGTGAGCAGCAGCTTGATGCTGAAACGTATTCTGCTTCACATGTGGATAGTGCAACTGCGGTTTGTTTCTTGCATTGCCAGGTCACGAGCCTGCTCCCCATAAACTGACATCCAGCCGTTGTGGATTTGCTGTCCTTGTCACAGCCGCCCCAATCTGCATCACTAAAAGCAATTAGGTCAAAATTATCATCATGAGGGTACCATAGTCCTTTTGATGGACAACCCTTCAGATATCTAAGGATACGCTTCACAGCTGCTAAATGACTTTGTTTCGGCTTCGATTGATAACGAGCACAAAGACATGTCGCGAACATTATATCAGGCCTAGACGCTGTTAGGTACATCAGAGATCCGATGATTGCTCTGAATGTAAATGGATCTGTCAGCTCCCCCTTATGGTCAACTCCAATCCCGTGATTGGGTTGTATCGGGGTATCCATCGGCTTGGAATCATCCATCTGGAACCGGCTCAAGACTTCAGAAACATATTTGGTTTGGTGAATAAAGATCCCCGTTGGTCTTTGCTCCACCTGCAAGCCGAGGAAAAACTGCATTTCCCCCATAGCGCTCATCTCAAACTTCTCCTGCATAACTTGTTCAAATTCCCTGCACAGAAGTTCGTTAGTAGACCCGAAAATAATGTCATCAACATAAATTTGTACTAGAAGCAAGTCATCTCCTGATCTTTTCGTGAACAGGGTGCAGTCAACTAATCCGCGTTTGAATCCTTTCGAGAGAAGATACGTGCTCAGCTCCTCATACCATTGCCTCGGAGCTTGGTGCAAACCATACAGTGCTTTGTTTAAAACATAAACCTTATCCCGGTGGATTGGGTCTTCAAAGCCCGGTGGTTGACCTACGTAAACTTCCTCTTTGACCACACCGTAAAGAAATGGGCTCTTTACATCCATCTGATACACCTTAAATTTCTTCCATGATGCAAACGCGAGGAACATTCTGATAGCTTCCAAGCGTGCAACCGGTGCATAGATTTCATTGTAGTCGATTCCTTCAACCTGATGAAAACCTTGAACCACCAAACGAGCTTTGTTTCGCACAATGACTCCTCTATCATCTTTCTTGCACTTAAACACCCATTTAGTGCCTATCTTCTTCCTTCCAGGAGGTAAATCAGTCAGGGTCCATACACCAAGTTTCTGGAATTGTAATAACTCTTCCTGCATTGCTTCCACCCAGGCGTCATCCAAAAGAGCATCCTTGTATGTCCGCGGCTCGACCTGCGAAACATAACAAGCAAATGACCAGTCATTTTGAAAACCAGATTTCTGAATTTTGGCATATAAAGCAAGATTGCCAATGTTTTCTGGTGCTTCAGCATTCTTCAGCTGTCCTCTTGTCATCACACTGCTACCAGGATCACCAATAACTTGTTCAAGCGGGTGTATCCGATGTATCCGAGATTCCGGAAAATCAGGTACTTGTACTCCCGTCTGAGTTGTCAAATTCTCTGTAGAATCCAGATCATTACCCACATTCGATGTTGAAGCATCAGTAGTAGATGGGTTCACTGATGGTGTCACTGTAGCATTGTCCAGAATAGCTTCACTTGTTGCATCATCGTCTTCGTATTCTGATTCGGATGAATTAAGCGATGTAGAAGCTTCTTGGAACACCTCTTCTTCCAATACAGGAGCAGTGGCATCATTAGAAGCTGCTTGGGGGTTTACCGTGATCGGACGCACTAACGGTGAAGTTACGGCGTTTTCGACCTCGTAGTATAATCGAAGTACAGCTTCTTCAACCAAGCTATCTAGATTGAATGATTCAAAGAAATCTTTGTAATCAAACATCCAATCTGGTCCTCCACCTTGTACATTTTGTGTATATCTTTGAACTTCGACATTGGTCCACTCCTCGACTTTTCTAGTTCTTTTATTGAATACCCGTTTTAATGGGGTTGCATATCCAACAAAATAACCTTCTTCAGCCTTTGGTGCAAACTTTTCCGAAGGATTCAACATTGTACATGGGGCACCAAATGGTTCTAGATACTCAAGATTCGGCTTGCGACGGTTCAACAGCTCATAAGAAGTCTTGCCAAACTTCTTCACAGTCAAAACACGGTTAAGAGTATAACAGCTCTGATACCACTTTGTATGCGCGTGAAAGGATCGAAAAGCTACAAAGACAATCAAACAATTTAGTTTTGGGTGCGGAATCCCCAAAACCAGCACAAAATGATAACTAATCAGATAAACACACACAAATCATCATTTTCAAACGTTTTCATTAATAATCAAACTTGAATACACGTAGAAAAGTGATTACAATCAAGGATTTGACGCAAAACAAGTTTATAAAAAGTTACAGAGAAAATTCAGAAAGTGGCGGGAAATAAATGACTCAAAGTTGACTACAAAAACTGAGTTTGCCTATTTATAGACTGCACATTCGCCCACTTTGTTCGTGCGAATGTGCAGGTTCGCCCATTGTGAACGGTCGAACCAAACTACATAATAAACAGTCTTCATTCGCCCAAAATTCTTCCTTCGCACCTTTCAAAACCCTCCTTCGCACCATCCAAAACCTTCCTTCGCACCAACGACAGAAAACAAAAACATATGATTTATCCAATCCAAAGCATTAGTCGCACATATGCACCTACACCAGGTGGCGCATTACTGGGAGTAATATCCTACTAACCTCATGGACGAGGAGACAACTATAGTACAAGGGAGGGAGCCCTTGCGGGCGTTGTGGCGCACGTACACAGGAAGCTACATGATGTGCATGACGTGGTACCATTAAATCAACTATGAAGGAATTCGAATACTGAGACTTATCCTATTTCACTGAGCAAGGAGACAATTAGTTTCCGTTCCTTGTTACTTGATCTTTCTTACTCCCATTCGAAACTCAGGCGGGACTAGGTTACGCATATAGAACTTATTTCTTACTTTAGTACCTTACGCCTAGTATGAGCGGGCGGACGTATGACTGCATATCCCTGTTACTCATAAGTATATGGTAGATTCGTGGGAACACATTAGATCGGGACTTGTTACACACACTCTTGGGGAGTTACGTAAAGCCTGCGATGTAATGCAACATCACAAGGGAGGATGAAACCTACTAATGGCTGATAGCCACGATTGGAGGAACGAGTGGTACAGCTTACCACTAAACTAGTTCACATAGGACTAGAGAAGGAGATTGTACGTGATGAGAACCATATAACACTGACATCGCAAAAGAGGAAGGATAAGAGATGGAAGGGGAACCTAAGCAGGACGAGCACATGGAAGTGAGGATGAAGGCTCTACTATCTAGACAGAGCATGGCGACGATTGGCTCTTACCTTTTCTTACCTATCTTTTCTTTCATTTTCCTTTGCTAACTTAGATAAGACTGAGTTCTTATGATCAACGATAGGGTGGTTGAGGCCCTCGCATCTTTCCAAGCTAGTAAAGATCTATTTTGTTAAATCATTCCTTTCCCCTGACTTCCGCGTTTGCTCTTTCTTATACCTTGAACGTACATGCCACAACAACAACCTTCCATCGTATTTTCAAGCCTTTTATTGGTTGTAAACCTCGATAACTCCAACGGAACTGAAGGAGACCGTCTGATTGCTTCGATAGTATAAGTCTTTGCCATGTGCATTTGTCCCAGGCAGGATGGAGTAATGTACACTACATGCACACTCGATGAGTTACAGATACCTGGAAGGAGAACGTAACACCCTGTGGTGAAATCTAGAATTTGTTATATAAAGACGGATGGGTCTGAGATCGACGCCTACACTACCAGGCTACAGGAGATAGCCACTATAGGC
Source organism: Ambrosia trifida (assembly GCA_028751855.1). Classification (NCBI taxonomy): domain Eukaryota; kingdom Viridiplantae; phylum Streptophyta; class Magnoliopsida; order Asterales; family Asteraceae; genus Ambrosia; species Ambrosia trifida. The sequence continues at coordinate 149,991,411 of CM054123.1, forward strand.
TCAAATCTATTTAACCTACCTTACAAATGGATCGAACTTTATACCGAAAGGGTGGGCCCCTCAGATTCGTAGCTTGGCCACTGCAGCTCACCTACAAATCTTTCACTTGACTCGCAAACTCACAGATGAGACTGCCGATCATGGTACTTTTCTGAAGCATGGTGCTTCATTTTCTACTATTGGTGATAGCAAGAGAACGTGGGATAGTGTGAGGTATAAGTCCTGCAACAACAACAACCGTAACGGTAGCAACAACAACGGGGCTCGGGGAAAAGCATTTGTGATTGGCCTGGGGAAAGCTAGGACTGATAACAATGACGTGATGGGTACGTGCTCCTTGAACAACACTCTTGCTTCTATCTTATATGATACTGGTGCGGACTATAGTTTTGTTTCATCAAAACTTAGTAAACAATTAGGGATGGTTCCTACTCTTCGAGATACTCCATACTCTATTGAACTGGCTGATGGAAAGCCTGTTGAGGTAACCCATATTCATCGTGAATGTAAGCTCGAGTTGGATGGGCAATCGTTTGCCATCAACATTCTACCTATCACCCTGGGAAGCTTTGATCTCGTGGTTGGCATGGACTGGTTGTCCAAGCAACACGCTGAAATTCTCTGTCAGGAGAAGATTGTTCGTATTCCCCCTCCCAAGTGGAGAACTTCTATCTATACAGGGTGATCATGGTGGTGCCATGGTAGGCATCATCTCCTATCTGAAGGCCCAGAAGTGTATTCGTAAGGGCTGTCCAGCCATTTTGGCTAACATATCAGGTACTCGAGCTGGAACTGAAACAAAGATTGAGGACATCCCAGTGGTCCGAGACTTCCCAGATGTCTTCCCAGAGGAATTACCTGGACTTCCACCCGTTCGTCAAGTGGAATTCCAGATTGACCTTGCACCTGGAGCAGCGCCAGTTGCACGCGCACCATACCGTTTAGCACCAGGTGAACTTCAAGAACTATCTACCCAACTCCAAGAGCTACTGGATAGGGGTTTCATTAGACCTAGTTCTTCGCCAACAGCAAGGTAACGATTAAGAACCGATATCCTTTGCCTCGTATTGATGATTTGTTCGACCAACAGCAAGGGTCGAGCTTCTACTCTAAGATTGATTTGAGGTCGGGGTACCATCAGCTGAGAGTCCGAGAAGAGGATGTGGCGAAAACGGCGTTTCGAACCCGTTATGGACATTATGAGCTTTTGGTTATGCCATTTGGGCTAACTAATGCACCTGCGGTGTTCATGGATCTAATGAACCGTGTGTGCAAGCCTTACTTGGACAAATTCGTCATAGTGTTCATAGATGACATATTGATCTATTCCAAGAGCAGGGAGGAGCACGAGCAGCACCTGCGGTTAATCTTGGAACTACTGAGGAATGAGCAGCTGTATGCAAAGTTTTCTAAATGTGATTTTTGGATTCGGGAGGTCCAATTCCTTGGGCATGTGGTCAACGAGGCAGGAATACATTTGGACCCAGCCAAGATTGACGCTATCAAAAAGTGGGGGGCTCCTAGGACCCCTACTGAAGTGCGCCAATTTCTTGGTCTCGCGGGATATTATCGCAGGTTTATTGAGGGATTTTTTAAGATCGCTCAACCTCTCACCGCCCTAACGCAGAAAGGTATTACGTATAAGTGGGGAGATGCCCAAGAAGCTGCCTTTCAGCTACTAAAGTCCAAACTTTGCAGTGCACCGATATTATCGTTGCCTGAGGGTACAGAGGACTTTGTAGTATATTGTGATGCGTCTATCCAAGGCTTTGGGTGCGTACTGATGCAACGTGATAAGGTAATTGCATATGCATCGCGACAATTGAAGGTCCATGAGAAGAATTACCCCACTCATGATTTGGAGCTGGGAGCGGTGGTTTTCGCTCTTAAAATCTGGAGGCACTACCTCTATGGAACAAAGTGCACAATTTTCACTGATCACAAGAGCCTCCAACATATATTTGACCAGAAGGTACTAAACATACGGCAACGTCGTTGGGTTGAACTTTTGAACGATTATGACTGTGCCATCAAGTATCATCCAGGGAAAGCTAACGTAGTAGCTGATGCCCTCAGTCGAAAGGAAACGAAACCCAAAAGAGTGCGAGTCTTACAACTCACCATTCACTCTAACCTTCCTGATAAGATACGTGAAGCCCAGGGTGAGGCATTGAAGGAGGAAAACATCGGGCTTGAGACCCTACATGGTGCAGATAAGCACTTAGAACTGAGAACAGACGGTCTGCAGTACTTCATGAATCGAGTCTGGATACCACGATTTGGGGATCTCAGACAATTGGTGCTCAATGAAGCACATACCTCTCGTTATTCGGTACATCCTAGTTCGGACAAGATGTATCAATATCTTAAGACTCTGTACTGGTGGCCAAACATGAAAGCCGAGATAGCCACTTATGTTAGTAAGTGCTTGACTTGTGCGAAGGTTAAGATTGAATATCAAAAACCTTCAGGCCTACTCCAACAACCAGAGATTCCGATGTGGAAATGGGATGGAATTTCCATGGACTTCATTACAAAGCTTCCTAGAACAACAACGGGCCATAACATGATTTGGGTTATCGTGGACCGTTTAACCAAATCGGCCCACTTCTTGGCAATAAAAGAAACAGATTCGTTAGAGAAGCTGACGAACTTATACATCAAGGAGATAGTCTCTAGGCATGGGGTGCCTACTTCCATTATATCTGATTGCGATGGGCGATTTACTTCTCGTTTCTGGACTACTCTCCAAGATGCTCTAGGAACTCGTCTTGATATGAGCACAGCCTATCACCCACAGACGGATGGACAAAGTGAATGTACCATCCAAACATTAGAGGATCTGCTACGAGCGTGCGTGGTGGACTTTGGTAACAATTGGGATAAGCACTTGCCCTTAATCGAATTCTCTTACAACAACAGTTACCACACTTCGAAACAGTGTGCGCCTTTTGAGGCACTTTATGGACGCAAGTGTAGGTCTCCCATCTGCTGGACTGAGGTTGGGTATAGCCAGCTAACAGGTCCAGAACTCATGCATGAAACTTCTGAGAAGTTAGTGCAAATCAGAAAAGCTACGCTGATAAGCATAGGAAACCTTTTGGAGTTCCAGTTTGGGGACAAGATTCTATTAAAGGTGTCACCTTGGAAGGGGTGATACGCTTTGAAAAACGGGGAAGTTAACCCGCGATACATTGGACCATTCGAGATTGTCGAAAGAATTGGTCCGGTAACTTACAAGTTAAACTCGTGTAATAAACTCGGTAGGGTACATGATGTATCCCACGTATCGCATTGAATCTAAAGAAATGCCTGTTGGATACAACACTGATGGTGCCACTGGAGGAGATCCAGGTGGACGATCGGCTACGGTTCATGGAAGAACCAGTGGAGATTCTTGAGCGGGGCGTCAAGAAACTCAAGCAAAACACTATACCTATTATTAACATACAATGGAATTCCCGTATAGGACCGGAATACACGTGGGAACGCAGAGATCAAATGCGGCTTAAATACCCACACCTCTTTTCTGAACCTGAACATGAACATAGATCGAACGCTAAACATAAAGCAGCTCTTTCAAAGTGAATTTCGGGGCGAAATTCCTTTCAACTTGGGGATGATGTGACATCCGGGAACCAAGCACACATTTTTCTAGCTGGCTTTATTGTTTACTTGCTGAATTTCGGGACAAAATTCTTTTCAACTTGGGGATGATGTGATACCCCGCATTTTTAGGTTAACACTTTTACTGAACTCTAGTTAACTTACATGTTCATACATGGCGAGATACTTAACTAGGGTTAGTCAAGTAGGTTTAACATATGTTAGAAGATGTCATATGTTATAATTATGAAAATCCTTGTTAAACACACACACACACACACAAGTCCTGTATCCCAAATGTTGGTGAATTATGTGGCATACGTAACAATAATACGTACAATTGAATTATGGTGAACGTGAAGTACGTGCTTATGTGAATTACATGTTTTTGTGAATTATCGCCTAACTGAAAGATAATACGTAAATTATGTAAATTACGTGCACAACATGATTAATATGTTATGCAATAATAAAAACAATGGCTTTTATACAATTTAGAGTGATTAATAATATCGGGTCCGGTATTGGACTAGAACATGACTGACGGGTCCGGTTAATGGACTAAAAGGGGCCCTAATACCCAATTGCTTGGGGAACAAGCCAAGCCCTCTTATAATTAGGAGACAAAAAAATAAATAAAACCCTAACCCTCATTCCCCTTAGCGCCGTGAGGAACCCCCCCCCCCCCCCTCTGTCTTAGTTTTCAAGCAATCAATCAATCTTTCACCTAATCAAGCTAGTTCGGGTTTAATCTCAAGGCTCTAGGGAGTTTTAGCATTGCAAGGTATACATCTATATGCTCTTTGATGAATTATGATACTTGAAAAACTTTAAAAACTCTAAAAATAACATATATATAATCGCATGTATGTATGTATAGGAGTTCTTGAATGTTCTTGATGATTTGATGATGATGATTGTTGTTAGTAGCCATGATTAGGGTTTCCACATGATAATATATGTGTTTTGCTATGTTAATATGGTGCTTAATCAGTATTGTATGTGTTATACATGTATTAGGGATGTTCATGGAAAATTAGGGTTTGTAGATTACTTGGGATGCAAGTTTAAAATTCTGGCAGATTCGTTTGAACGTTTTGTAGGGGCTGTAATGGGTTGGTAAATTGATTGTTTTGATGATTTCTTTGCATGATTGTAATGTACAAGGTCTTAACTTTTCATAATGGGCAAAACCATCAGATTTGGACATCGTTTGAGTCGTTTTTGGAATTTTATTTGATTAGGGGTCATATCAGATTTTCGGATTTGTGAATTGGGTTAACTTTAAATGGTCATAACATGAGATTTACAAGGAATTAAGTTATGAAATTTTTCAAGTAGGTCAATATTGGAAAAATTGAGCTTTTCCAAGTGGATTCATCCCGTTTGGATGAATACAGAATTTTTGAGAATTTTTCTACTAAACTGACCTGTTGAGGAAATTTTCTGGATGTAGCTGTGTTGTACGAATTTTCATAATTTTTGTGTTTAGCTTTAAGACAAAATAAAAATATGGGTTTTCAACCGAATCCCCATAAATACTCAGTAAAAATTTGGAACTCTAATTCATTCGTTAAGTATTTTAAATAAATTGTTTTTCACAGCGCACAATCTGTCCTAAAAACACAGATTGTGTATGGGGTCTTTAAGTGACTATTTGGAGTTCTATGTGTTGTGTAATTGACATGTACTTGTGTGGAAACTTGTATGAGATGTATTTGATGCATTAAACTGATAATAATTGCTATGATCACCAACGGGATACGTAGGACATACTTGAGCATGTAGAGTCATTAGGTGTCACTACACGGTTTCGAACTTTTAAAAGTCTTGGATAAACGAGTTACATGGTGTGTTGGTTACGCACGTATACTCACCTAGTGACATTTGTAATAGGGAGTCGGTAGCATGTTACTATTCGTGGAATTTGGATTTTCACTTGCGACCTAAGGTGAGTTTCACTACTCTTTTTCTCAAAAGCATGCGTCTCAGGTATGAGACACTTTACTTAACATTTTCTAGTCCGGTTTGGGACTACTTACACATCCCGGATTGGGATACCATGGATCCTTATGAGGGTCGGTTACTTTGCTAGTTCGCAATTGTGTCCTTGATAAACTAAACCATTTCTATCATCTGTAAGTCCTCACGTACCGAATGAGTTGCCAGGGTTGGCAAGCGGGTTATTAGTTGATAGCGCTATTAGGTCTTACAAACCTCACACCGGCTCGGGGAGCGCGGGCGTGAACTATAACTTAACGAAACTTTATCATTGTGGATAGACAATGATGTCAGGCATGCGGCACACTTATGTGGCTACACGTACATAGCAGTTCGGTATATTCGGTTAGTTATCATGAATGGGTTAGCTACTCTTGACATGCGACGAACTAGTGGTTACACGGTGCTTGGCACCAACTCAACTTACTTACTTACGTGGTTTTGGAAACCAGCGCATTTACACACTCAATTACTTTACTTTGTGAACTCACCAGCTTTATGTTGACACACGATTTACATGCTTTTGCAGGTAGTTAGCTTCCGGTGCCAGGATTAGAAAGCACTGTACACTTCACTGCATTTGGGGTCTTGGACATACACATAAATTATATATTATGCTATTACCTTTCTCTCATATGGTTTTAATTTGGGCGCGTTGTTTTGCGCATGGTTTTTAAAAAGGTTTAAATTTGATTTACGCTTCCGCAGCTTAACTAAACTTGTTTTTTTTTTCTGAAAACGAACTAAATGGTTTGGGCATTTAGAGTTCGTTCATGTGACTTATGGCTATGGGATCCTGGTTTGTCATGCGCCTCGCGGTATAAACCCCGCAGTGGAAATTTGAGGGTGTGACAACACGTACATCAGCAGTTCGGTATATCGGTGTTAGTTATCATGAATGGGTTAGCTACCCTTGACATGCGATGAACTAGTGTTTACACGGTTCTTGGAACCAACTCAATACTTGTTTACGTGATTTTGGAAACCAGCGAATTTACATACTCATTTACTTTACTTAGTGAACTCACCAACATTGTTTGTTGACCCATGATATACATGCTTTTGTAGGTAGTTAGCTTCCGGTGCCAGGATTAGAAAGCACTGCACACTTCACTGCATTTGAGTCTTGGGCATACACCTAAATTACAGATTATGCTTTTACATTTTCTTTCGTATGGTTTTAATTTGGGCGCGTTGTTTTGCGCATGGTTTTTAAAGGTTTAAATTTGGTTTACACTTCCGCGGCTTAACTAAACTTAGTTTATGAAAACGAACTAATTGGTTTGGGCATTTAGAGTTCGTTCATATGACTTATGGCTATGGGATCCTGGTATGTCATGCGCCTCGCGGTATAAACACTGCAGTGGAAATTTGAGGGTGTGACATCAAGTACGTCACTTGTTCCTTGCAAGATGAGGCGTTGACATGGTGGAACTTACAAGTGCAGACCTTGGGTGGTGAAGCTACCTACAATCTCTCATGGATTTAGTTGAAGGCGATGCTGATGGACAAGTATTGCCCACGTAGCGAGCTTCAGAAGTTGGAGACCGAGTTCTGGAATCTGTCCATGAACGGGCGGATATCGCTGCCTATACCACCCGATTTCATGAACTTTCTCGATTGGTTCTACACATGGTTACCCCCAAGTACAAGAGGGTAGAAAGATACATTTGCGGACTTTCTCCTAAGATTCGTAGCATGGTCACCACTGTTGATCCATCTTCCATTAAGCATGCTGTCACCCTTGCTCACAGCCTTACCGACGATGCGGTACGCATGGGTTCACTGATCCAGAAGGAACTAGACAAGGGTGAAAGCTCTGGACACAAGCGCAAGTGGTCCAACTTCAGGAAGGGGAAGAGCGCAGAAAGTCATACCAACAAGAAGCCCGAAACCATCAAAGCCTTCGTTGCCGCCGCTACTGAAACTCGCAAGCCATACAATAGGCCCCACCCAGTCTGCAACAAATGCAAGTATCATCATGTGGGGACATCTGACAGTATCAAGTGCGAGAAGTGCAAGCGGATGGGGCGTTCCACAGTGCAATGCCAGGCTAAAACGGTTACGAATTCTGATGATAAACCAGGATGTTTTGAGTGTGGAGCTACCGACCATTTCAAGAGGGACTGCCCCAGGCTGAGGGGTCAAGCTCGTGACAGGGATTTTGTCATGGGTGTAGACGATGCACGTGAGGACCCAGCGTTGTCACGGGTACGTTCCTCGTTAACAATCATACTGTTTCAGTACTTTTTGATACCGGTGCCTATCTAAGCTTTGTGTCAACCTACTATAAACGGACCCTCGGATTAGAGTCAAATAAGTTGCACAAACACTACTAGATAGAATTGGCCAATGGTAAGACAATTAAGTCCGAAGAAGTAGTTAAGGATTGTAGGTGGAAACTAGGAGAACATGATTTCTGTATTGACCTTTTACCGATCGAACTTGGGAGTTTTGACATAGTCGTGGGTATAGATTGGTTGTTGAAGAACCGATCCGAGATTATCTACTTTAAGATGGTAGTCTGGATTCCACTGTCCAATGGTGAGGTTCTCTTCATACAGGGGAGTGCCGGAAGGCCCCATTACGACTTAAATCTTGCATGAAGGCTCATAAGTGTTTGCGGAAAGGTCATTGTGCATTCCTGGCACATGTGATCGAGAAGAAGCCAGAGGAGAGGAATATCGAAGACATCCCTGTCGTTCCAGATTTTCTAGAAGTCTTTTCCGAATATTTACCAGGATTGCCACCCATGAGGCAAGTTGAGTTTCATATCGATCTCACTCCAGGAATTGCTCCAGTAACCTGTTCGCCTTATCAGTTGGCTCCATCTGAGATGCAAGAACTGTACAACCAGCTGCAAGAGTTGCTCGACAAAGGATTCATCCAACCAAGTTCTTCACCTTGGGGAGCTCCAGCATTGTTTGTCAAGAAGAAGGACAGATCATTTCGCATGTGCATCGCCTACAGAGAGTTGAACAAGCTTACTGTGAAGAACCGTTACCCACTTCCCGGGATTGACGACCTGTTCGACCAGCTGCAGGACTCCAGTTTCTACCCGAACATTGATTTGAGGCCATGTTATCACCAGTTGCGCATTCATGCGGAGGACATTCCTAAGACCGCTTTCAGAACGCGGTATGCCCATTATGAGTTTCTAGTTATGGCATTTGGCTTGACAAACGCACCGGCTGTGTTCATGGATTTGATGAATAGGGTGTGTAAGCCTTACCTAGAGATGTTCGTGATCGTGTTCATTGACGATATTCTGATCTACTCACTTACTCAAGAGGAACATGAGCAGCATTTGAATGTGATTCTAAATCTACTCAAGGCTGAGAAACTGTATGCCAAGTTATCCAAATGTGAATTCTGGATTCGTGAAGTTCACATCCTTGGACACGTGATGAACGAGAAGGGTATACATGTTGATCCAGCCAAAGTAAAAGTGATAAAAATTAGGCTAGGCCCAGTACCCCCAATAGAAGTTCGGCAATTTCTAGGGTTAGCTGGCTATTACTGACTATTCATTGAGATTTTTTCAAAGATAGCCCAGTCCCTAACTGTAACACCCCAACCGATGGCGGAAACATCGGGCTGCCACGTATTGAATGATTGCTCAGTAGCTCATGGTAAATAATAATTCTCATTATATGATTTAGATGAATTACATACAATAGTTCTAGAATTTGTACATCAAATTGAATAAAACTATACACATATCTTCAAGCATCAATTCAAATCTTCAAGCAAATAGAACCTGAAACATGTTAAGTTGAAAATGTTTTGGGTCAACAAAAGTTGGTGAGAATTACATAGGTTTTTGATAATTGAGTAAAAATGAATGTGCAATTCATGTGTCATGTCAATCTAGTCCATATGTGAGAACATACTAGAAATAAATCGAGTGCCTAATCAACCCTGATGACTGTTATAAAATGATACATACCATACGCTCATGGTCCAATATGTTATACGATAACAAACACCCACGCTACCTTTGTAGGAGGCACGTATCTGGGTGGGATTGTCAGTCCAATAGATCTATCAATGTATACCGCCGGCTGATCAATGTTAATGATTATGCTAGAATGGTGCTTACTCTAATCATGCTCAAGACATAATGCAACATAGAAAACACATAGACACATTGATGATTGAATTGCAATGATAATGTTATAACATGTTTCACCCCAAAAATGGTGATAAATAAAAGGGGCTATGTAAAACTCACCTTGGTAAAATGTTATATCTGTTGAGAAATGTGTTGACCAAATGTATCAAGTATCACCCTAAAATGAGGTAATAAATATGTCTAAGTCTATCAGGTCTACAAATGTATAAGTTCTAGGGCTTCGAATTGGGGATAAATGCTCGTTTGATTAATATTAAAATTATTCGCCAATTGAGAGAAATTTAGTAAATAAATAACTAAAAATCTTTTTATAAATGTTAAATCTAGGATGGTCACAAGAATGTGTTTAAAGTATAAAAATAATTTTTATGAAATTATTTTCTTTAAAATAGATTATTAAATCTATTTATACAAATTGCCAAAACTTAACTTTAATATTCAAAAATACTAAAATTAAAGAATTATTAGTTTAAAAATTATATTTCTGTTCTAAATGATCAGAAATAATTTGTGTAAAATTTTGGTGCAAAAATATTAAAAATTGAATTTATTATGATTTAACTATGATTAAAACTAACAAAAATTGATTAAAAATATTAAATAAATGATTTTACTGAATTAAAAATTATTTCAGTAAAGTTTAACATTGTATAAACATTGGGTAATTTTTGTAGAATTTAATAAAGTTGTTTTGATATTTTAATGGATTTTTATAAATATAATAGTATAAAATTGATTTAATTATTATAAATATTAAATAAATGAATTTTTGAAAAATAAAAATTGTGAATAACACTTTTAATCAGATTTAGTAAATATAATTTTTTTAGAATTTATAAAATAGTTTTAATATTTAAAAACGAATTTATAAGATTAAAATGTTCTATATATATATTAATTGATTTGTTTGTTTGAAAATGAAAAAAGAATGTCATGCCCGGGACTCGAACCCGCGTGACTCGGCTGTGGGACACCAGACACAACCATCTGGCCCAAGCCAGTGGTTGTGTTTGGTTGTTTATTAATATAAAATAAATACATAAAGGTGTTCTTCCCCAAAACCCCAATTACAAGCCCTAGATCTACAATCAGGCAGTTATCACAACATTAACCCAATTAAACATAGGGCTAATGTTGTTCAGACGCCGATTAACAAAACCCACCATAAAAATTACACTTACAAACACTTATGATCTCGATTTGATCGGTCAAAATTGAAAACTTAAACATACGATCGTGCACCGTAAACAGAGGATAATTAGGAGGATTTGGAGGTGGAGAAAGGTGTAATGGCGAGTTGTGAATACTCGTGGATGATCAATTTATAGTATGAAGTCCAGGTTGATTGAATTGGTATGCGTTGACTCGTCATTGAATACATACGCGTATAGAGTTTAATTGGGTATAATAGATTGTCAATAAACGTGTATTATGGTCTTAGATGGGCCGGCTCTCTAGGTCTTGGGCCTGAATCCAGGTGGGCTGAGAACTTAGGCTTCAAATAAGGGTGGGTTATATGTGGTAAGAATCCAAACAATGTAATAGTTATTATTATTATTATTATTATTATTATTATTATTATTATTATTATTATTATTATTATTATTATTATTGTTGTATAGGGGTTCAAAATATCACCAAAAATAATAGGGCTTGTCGTTTTAGTCCGTAACGTATAAATGATTAAATACGAAATGTTACAGTCTCCCCTACTTTTAGGAACTTCGTCCCGAAGTTAAGGGAAAACCAGGGTTACAATTGGCCAACTACCGAAAACTTTGATACACTACCTTAACGTACCTGTAAATTCATGATTACGTTCCGGACCGTAATAACCAATTTACCTTACATTAGGGTTTTGCGTCCTTTTATGACTTTCCGATTGTTGAGCAGGTCTGATAGTCTCCACCAGTCGTTGAGCAGGTGGTAGGGCCTCTCCCGACTGTTGGAAAGACATGATGACCTCTACCAATCGTTAAGTAGGTTGTTTGGTAGTCAACTAATTGTTGTACAAGTAAGCAAGTATAGATATAGTAATCAATTCACTCTCAAACAAACATGCACACAGATGTTATGATAATACTTGAATTTATTACTTGAATCAAAGGTGTCATTACATAGAATTAAAAGCAAACAACATTTAAATGGTGGAACTTGCTGTTAAGTAGCTGGAGGGTCTTGATCTCGGTTTAGTTTAGGGCATCGGTTACAGTAGTGATTTGGGTTTTCACATTCATAGCATTGACCATAGTTGTGATTACCAGGACGATTAGGATTAGTAACCTGAGCTGGGTTAGGGATAATCGCAGCCAGTCGGGCATCAACACCTTTGTTGTTTTTGGTTGTGGTTGGTGTTGTGGTTGTTGTTACTTTCCTCTTGGTTTTCACCACTGTTATTGCGAGTGCTACGACGTGGAGACATGATCCGTAAGGGACACAATAAAGGTTCAATGTGGCATGAAATGAATGTGGTGATATAAGGAATGTAATCATTTATTCATTAATTAAAACGAATAAACGAAAACGTTGACTTATCAAAGATTCTAGATTCTAATAACATATGAAGACATGCATTAGCCTATAAGTGAACACTCATCCCGAGAATTCCCAGGTAGGCATCCGGGTCCCTCGTCTGATTGGGATATATGCGCAATGCCAGCCTAGACAGAAGACTCAGAATACAGGCGTTCACCCTTCCAGATTGCACGTGTTCGTTATTAAGATCTAGAACTTCGACGAGATCTCAAGGGGGTTCAGGTTAAACCTGAGGAATTTGTCCTATTAGTCTAAGAGTAGATCCACTGATGGAGAGCAACCTTCTTGTAGAGATGAAAGTAGGGATATATAGTAGGAGGGAGATAGAGAATAGCAAGTAAAGGAAGCAAGTACTTGTTAAATCCTATGGTTATAGACTAGATTATTTTTCTAATAACCTAATTCCCTATAACCATGGCTCTGATACCAATCTGTAACACCCCAACCGATGGCGGAAACATCGGGGTGCCACGTATTGAATGATTGCTCAGTAGCTCGTGGTAAATAATAATTCTCATTATATGATTTAGATGAATTACATACAATAGTTCTTGAATTTGTACATCAAATTGAATAAAACTATACACATATCTTCAAGCATCAATTCAAATCTTCAAGCAAATAGAACTTGAAACATGTTAAGTTGAAAATGTTTTGGGTCAACAAAAGTTGGTGAGAATTACATAGGTTTTTGATAATTGAGTAAAAATGAATGTGCAATTCATGTGTCATGTCAATCTAGTCCATATGTGAGAACATACTAGAAATAAATCGAGTGCATAATCAACCCTGATGACTGTTATAAAATGATACATACCATACGCTCATGGTCCAATATGTTATACGATAACAAACACCCACGCTACCTTTGTAGGAGGCACGTATCCGGGTGGGATTGTCAGTCCAATAGATCTATCAATGTATACCGCCGGCTGATCAATGTTAATGATTATGCTAGAATGGTGCTTACTCTAATCATGCTCAAGACATAATGCAACATAGAAAACACATAGACACATTGATGATTGAATTGCAATGATAATGTTATAACATGTTTCACCCCAAAAATGGTGATAAATAAAAGGGGCTATGTAAAACTCACCTTGGTAAAATGTTATATCTGTTGAGAAATGTGTTGACCAAATGTATCAAGTATCACCCTAAAATGAGGTAATAAATATGTCTAAGTCTATCAGGTCTACAAATGTATAAGTTCTAGGGCTTCGAATTGGGGATAAATGCTCGTTTGATTAATATTAAAATTATTCGCCAATTGAGAGAAATTTAGTAAATAAATAACTAAAAATCTTTTTATAAATGTTAAATCTAGGATGGTCACAAGAATGTGTTTAAAGTATAAAAATAATTTTTATGAAATTATTTTCTTTAAAATAGATTATTAAATCTATTTATACAAATTGCCAAAACTTAACTTTAATATTCAAAAATACTAAAATTAAAGAATTATTAGTTTAAAAATTATATTTCTGTTCTAAATGATCAGAAATAATTTGTGTAAAATTTTGGTGCAAAAATATTAAAAATTGAATTTATTATGATTTAACTACGATTAAAACTAACAAAAATTGATTAAAAATATTAAATAAATGATTTTACTGAATTAAAAATTATTTCAGTAAAGTTTAACATTGTATAAACATTGGGTAATTTTTGTAGAATTTAATAAAGTTGTTTTGATATTTTAATGGATTTTTATAAATATAATAGTATAAAATTGATTTAATTATTATAAATATTAAATAAATGAATTTTTGAAAAATAAAAATTGTGAATAACACTTTTAACTCAGATTTAGTAAATATAATTTTTTTAGAATTTATAAAATAGTTTTAATATTTAAAAACGAATTTATAAGATTAAAATGTTCTATATATATATTAATTGATTTGTTTGTTTGAAAATGAAAAAAGAATGTCACGCCCGGGACTCGAACCCGCGTGACTCGGCTGTGGGACACCAGACACAACCATCTGGCCCAAGCCAGTGGTTGTGTTTGGTTGTTTGTTAATATAAAATAAATACATAAAGGTGTTCTTCCCCAAAACCCCAATTACAAGCCCTAGATCTACAATCAGGCAGTTATCACAACATTAACCCAATTAAACATAGGGCTAATGTTGTTCAGACGCCGATTAACAAAACCCACCATAAAAATTACACTTACAAACACTTATGATCTCGATTTGATCGGTCAAAATTGAAAACTTAAACATACGATCGTGCACCGTAAACAGAGGATAATTAGGAGGATTTGGAGGTGGAGAAAGGTGTAATGGCGAGTTGTGAATACTCGTGGATGATCAATTTATAGTATGAAGTCCAGGTTGATTGAATTGGTATGCGTTGACTCGTCATTGAATACATACGCGTATAGAGTTTAATTGGGTATAATAGATTGTCAATAAACGTGTATTATGGTCTTAGATGGGCCGGCTCTCTAGGTCTTGGGCCTGAATCCAGGTGGGCTGAGAACTTAGGCTTCAAATAAGGGTGGGTTATATGTGGTAAGAATCCAAACAATGTAATAGTTATTATTATTATTATTATTATTATTATTATTATTATTATTATTATTATTATTATTGTTGTTGTATAGGGGTTCAAAATATCACCAAAAATAATAGGGCTTGTCGTTTTAGTCCGTAACGTATAAATGATTAAATACGAAATGTTACAGTCTCCCCTACTTTTAGGAACTTCGTCCCGAAGTTAAGGGAAAACCAGGGTTACAATTGGCCAACTACCGAAAACTTTGATACACTACCTTAACGTACCTGTAAATTCATGATTACGTTCCGGACCGTAATAACCAATTTACCTTACATTAGGGTTTTGCGTCCTTTTATGACTTTCCGATTGTTGAGCAGTTCTGATAGTCTCCACCAGTCGTTGAGCAGGTGGTAGGGCCTCTCCCGACTGTTGGAAAGACATGATGACCTCTACCAATCGTTAAGTAGGTTGTTTGGTAGTCAACTAATTGTTGTACAAGTAAGCAAGTATAGATATAGTAATCAATTCACTCTCAAACAAACATGCACACAGATGTTATGATAATACTTGAATTTATTACTTGAATCAAAGGTGTCATTACATAGAATTAAAAGCAAACAACATTTAAATGGTGGAACTTGCTGTTAAGTAGCTGGAGGGTCTTGATCTCGGTTTAGTTTAGGGCATCGGTTACAGTAGTGATTTGGGTTTTCACATTCATAGCATTGACCATAGTTGTGATTACCAGGACGATTAGGATTAGTAACCTGAGCTGGGTTAGGGATAATCGCAGCCAGTCGGGCATCAACACCTTTGTTGTTTTTGGTTGTGGTTGGTGTTGTGGTTGTTGTTACTTTCCTCTTGGTTTTCACCACTGTTATTGCGAGTGCTACGACGTGGAGACATGATCCGTAAGGGACACAATGAAGGTTCAATGTGGCATGAAATGAATGTGGTGATATAAGGAATGTAATCATTTATTCATTAATTAAAACGAATAAACGAAAACGTTGACTTATCAAAGATTCTAGATTCTAATAACATATGAAGACATGCTTTAGCCTATAAGTGAACACTCATCCCGAGAATTCCCAGGTAGGCATCCGGGTCCCTCGTCTGATTGGGATATATGCGCAATGCCAGCCTAGACAGAAGACTCAGAATACAGGCGTTCACCCTTCCAGAT
Source organism: Ambrosia trifida (assembly GCA_028751855.1). Classification (NCBI taxonomy): domain Eukaryota; kingdom Viridiplantae; phylum Streptophyta; class Magnoliopsida; order Asterales; family Asteraceae; genus Ambrosia; species Ambrosia trifida. The sequence continues at coordinate 150,007,385 of CM054123.1, forward strand.
TGCACGTGTTCGTTATTAAGATCTAGAACTTCGACGAGATCTCAAGGGGGTTCAGGTTAAACCTGAGGAATTTGTCCTATTAGTCTAAGAGTAGATCCACTGATGGAGAGCAACCTTCTTGTAGAGATGAAAGTAGGGATATATAGTAGGAGGGAGATAGAGAATAGCAAGTAAAGGAAGCAAGTACTTGTTAAATCCTATGGTTATAGACTAGATTATTTTTCTAATAACCTAATTCCCTATAACCATGGCTCTGATACCAATCTGTAACACCCCAACCGATGGCGGAAACATCGGGGTGCCACGTATTGAATGATTGCTCAGTAGCTCATGGTAAATAATAATTCTCATTATATGATTTAGATGAATTACATACAATAGTTCTAGAATTTGTACATCAAATTGAATAAAACTATACACATATCTTCAAGCATCAATTCAAATCTTCAAGCAAATAGAACTTGAAACATGTTAAGTTGAAAATGTTTTGGGTCAACAAAAGTTGGTGAGAATTACATAGGTTTTTGATAATTGAGTAAAAATGAATGTGCAATTCATGTGTCATGTCAATCTAGTCCATATGTGAGAACATACTAGAAATAAATCGAGTGCATAATCAACCCTGATGACTGTTATAAAATGATACATACCATACGCTCATGGTCCAATATGTTATACGATAACAAACACCCACGCTACCTTTGTAGGAGGCACGTATCCGGGTGGGATTGTCAGTCCAATAGATCTATCAATGTATACCGCCGGCTGATCAATGTTAATGATTATGCTAGAATGGTGCTTACTCTAATCATGCTCAAGACATAATGCAACATAGAAAACACATAGACACATTGATGATTGAATTGCAATGATAATGTTATAACATGTTTCACCCCAAAAATGGTGATAAATAAAAGGGGCTATGTAAAACTCACCTTGGTAAAATGTTATATCTGTTGAGAAATGTGTTGACCAAATGTATCAAGTATCACCCTAAAATGAGGTAATAAATATGTCTAAGTCTATCAGGTCTACAAATGTATAAGTTCTAGGGCTTCGAATTGGGGATAAATGCTCGTTTGATTAATATTAAAATTATTCGCCAATTGAGAGAAATTTAGTAAATAAATAACTAAAAATCTTTTTATAAATGTTAAATCTAGGATGGTCACAAGAATGTGTTTAAAGTATAAAAATAATTTTTATGAAATTATTTTCTTTAAAATAGATTATTAAATCTATTTATACAAATTGCCAAAACTTAACTTTAATATTCAAAAATACTAAAATTAAAGAATTATTAGTTTAAAAATTATATTTCTGTTCTAAATGATCAGAAATAATTTGTGTAAAATTTTGGTGCAAAAATATTAAAAATTGAATTTATTATGATTTAACTACGATTAAAACTAACAAAAATTGATTAAAAATATTAAATAAATGATTTTACTGAATTAAAAATTATTTCAGTAAAGTTTAACATTGTATAAACATTGGGTAATTTTTGTAGAATTTAATAAAGTTGTTTTGATATTTTAATGGATTTTTATAAATATAATAGTATAAAATTGATTTAATTATTATAAATATTAAATAAATGAATTTTTGAAAAATAAAAATTGTGAATAACACTTTTAACTCAGATTTAGTAAATATAATTTTTTTAGAATTTATAAAATAGTTTTAATATTTAAAAACGAATTTATAAGATTAAAATGTTCTATATATATATTAATTGATTTGTTTGTTTGAAAATGAAAAAAGAATGTCACGCCCGGGACTCGAACCCGCGTGACTCGGCTGTGGGACACCAGACACAACCATCTGGCCCAAGCCAGTGGTTGTGTTTGGTTGTTTGTTAATATAAAATAAATACATAAAGGTGTTCTTCCCCAAAACCCCAATTACAAGCCCTAGATCTACAATCAGGCAGTTATCACAACATTAACCCAATTAAACATAGGGCTAATGTTGTTCAGACGCCGATTAACAAAACCCACCATAAAAATTACACTTACAAACACTTATGATCTCGATTTGATCGGTCAAAATTGAAAACTTAAACATACGATCGTGCACCGTAAACAGAGGATAATTAGGAGGATTTGGAGGTGGAGAAAGGTGTAATGGCGAGTTGTGAATACTCGTGGATGATCAATTTATAGTATGAAGTCCAGGTTGATTGAATTGGTATGCGTTGACTCGTCATTGAATACATACGCGTATAGAGTTTAATTGGGTATAATAGATTGTCAATAAACGTGTATTATGGTCTTAGATGGGCCGGCTCTCTAGGTCTTGGGCCTGAATCCAGGTGGGCTGAGAACTTAGGCTTCAAATAAGGGTGGGTTATATGTGGTAAGAATCCAAACAATGTAATAGTTATTATTATTATTATTATTATTATTATTATTATTATTATTATTATTATTATTATTATTATTGTTGTTGTTGTATAGGGGTTCAAAATATCACCAAAAATAATAGGGCTTGTCGTTTTAGTCCGTAACGTATAAATGATTAAATACGAAATGTTACAGTCTCCCCTACTTTTAGGAACTTCGTCCCGAAGTTAAGGGAAAACCAGGGTTACAATTGGCCAACTACCGAAAACTTTGATACACTACCTTAACGTACCTGTAAATTCATGATTACGTTCCGGACCGTAATAACCAATTTACCTTACATTAGGGTTTTGCGTCCTTTTATGACTTTCCGATTGTTGAGCAGTTCTGATAGTCTCCACCAGTCGTTGAGCAGGTGGTAGGGCCTCTCCCGACTGTTGGAAAGACATGATGACCTCTACCAATCGTTAAGTAGGTTGTTTGGTAGTCAACTAATTGTTGTACAAGTAAGCAAGTATAGATATAGTAATCAATTCACTCTCAAACAAACATGCACACAGATGTTATGATAATACTTGAATTTATTACTTGAATCAAAGGTGTCATTACATAGAATTAAAAGCAAACAACATTTAAATGGTGGAACTTGCTGTTAAGTAGCTGGAGGGTCTTGATCTCGGTTTAGTTTAGGGCATCGGTTACAGTAGTGATTTGGGTTTTCACATTCATAGCATTGACCATAGTTGTGATTACCAGGACGATTAGGATTAGTAACCTGAGCTGGGTTAGGGATAATCGCAGCCAGTCGGGCATCAACACCTTTGTTGTTTTTGGTTGTGGTTGGTGTTGTGGTTGTTGTTACTTTCCTCTTGGTTTTCACCACTGTTATTGCGAGTGCTACGACGTGGAGACATGATCCGTAAGGGACACAATGAAGGTTCAATGTGGCATGAAATGAATGTGGTGATATAAGGAATGTAATCATTTATTCATTAATTAAAACGAATAAACGAAAACGTTGACTTATCAAAGATTCTAGATTCTAATAACATATGAAGACATGCTTTAGCCTATAAGTGAACACTCATCCCGAGAATTCCCAGGTAGGCATCCGGGTCCCTCGTCTGATTGGGATATATGCGCAATGCCAGCCTAGACAGAAGACTCAGAATACAGGCGTTCACCCTTCCAGATTGCACGTGTTCGTTATTAAGATCTAGAACTTCGACGAGATCTCAAGGGGGTTCAGGTTAAACCTGAGGAATTTGTCCTATTAGTCTAAGAGTAGATCCACTGATGGAGAGCAACCTTCTTGTAGAGATGAAAGTAGGGATATATAGTAGGAGGGAGATAGAGAATAGCAAGTAAAGGAAGCAAGTACTTGTTAAATCCTATGGTTATAGACTAGATTATTTTTCTAATAACCTAATTCCCTATAACCATGGCTCTGATACCAATCTGTAACACCCCAACCGATGGCGGAAACATCGGGGTGCCACGTATTGAATGATTGCTCAGTAGCTCATGGTAAATAATAATTCTCATTATATGATTTAGATGAATTACATACAATAGTTCTAGAATTTGTACATCAAATTGAATAAAACTATACACATATCTTCAAGCATCAATTCAAATCTTCAAGCAAATAGAACTTGAAACATGTTAAGTTGAAAATGTTTTGGGTCAACAAAAGTTGGTGAGAATTACATAGGTTTTTGATAATTGAGTAAAAATGAATGTGCAATTCATGTGTCATGTCAATCTAGTCCATATGTGAGAACATACTAGAAATAAATCGAGTGCATAATCAACCCTGATGACTGTTATAAAATGATACATACCATACGCTCATGGTCCAATATGTTATACGATAACAAACACCCACGCTACCTTTGTAGGAGGCACGTATCCGGGTGGGATTGTCAGTCCAATAGATCTATCAATGTATACCGCCGGCTGATCAATGTTAATGATTATGCTAGAATGGTGCTTACTCTAATCATGCTCAAGACATAATGCAACATAGAAAACACATAGACACATTGATGATTGAATTGCAATGATAATGTTATAACATGTTTCACCCCAAAAATGGTGATAAATAAAAGGGGCTATGTAAAACTCACCTTGGTAAAATGTTATATCTGTTGAGAAATGTGTTGACCAAATGTATCAAGTATCACCCTAAAATGAGGTAATAAATATGTCTAAGTCTATCAGGTCTACAAATGTATAAGTTCTAGGGCTTCGAATTGGGGATAAATGCTCGTTTGATTAATATTAAAATTATTCGCCAATTGAGAGAAATTTAGTAAATAAATAACTAAAAATCTTTTTATAAATGTTAAATCTAGGATGGTCACAAGAATGTGTTTAAAGTATAAAAATAATTTTTATGAAATTATTTTCTTTAAAATAGATTATTAAATCTATTTATACAAATTGCCAAAACTTAACTTTAATATTCAAAAATACTAAAATTAAAGAATTATTAGTTTAAAAATTATATTTCTGTTCTAAATGATCAGAAATAATTTGTGTAAAATTTTGGTGCAAAAATATTAAAAATTGAATTTATTATGATTTAACTATGATTAAAACTAACAAAAATTGATTAAAAATATTAAATAAATGATTTTACTGAATTAAAAATTATTTCAGTAAAGTTTAACATTGTATAAACATTGGGTAATTTTTGTAGAATTTAATAAAGTTGTTTTGATATTTTAATGGATTTTTATAAATATAATAGTATAAAATTGATTTAATTATTATAAATATTAAATAAATGAATTTTTGAAAAATAAAAATTGTGAATAACACTTTTAACTCAGATTTAGTAAATATAATTTTTTTAGAATTTATAAAATAGTTTTAATATTTAAAAACGAATTTATAAGATTAAAATGTTCTATATATATATTAATTGATTTGTTTGTTTGAAAATGAAAAAAGAATGTCACGCCCGGGACTCGAACCCGCGTGACTCGGCTGTGGGACACCAGACACAACCATCTGGCCCAAGCCAGTGGTTGTGTTTGGTTGTTTGTTAATATAAAATAAATACATAAAGGTGTTCTTCCCCAAAACCCCAATTACAAGCCCTAGATCTACAATCAGGCAGTTATCACAACATTAACCCAATTAAACATAGGGCTAATGTTGTTCAGACGCCGATTAACAAAACCCACCATAAAAATTACACTTACAAACACTTATGATCTCGATTTGATCGGTCAAAATTGAAAACTTAAACATACGATCGTGCACCGTAAACAGAGGATAATTAGGAGGATTTGGAGGTGGAGAAAGGTGTAATGGCGAGTTGTGAATACTCGTGGATGATCAATTTATAGTATGAAGTCTAGGTTGATTGAATTGGTATGCGTTGACTCGTCATTGAATACATACGCGTATAGAGTTTAATTGGGTATAATAGATTGTCAATAAACGTGTATTATGGTCTTAGATGGGCCGGCTCTCTAGGTCTTGGGCCTGAATCCAGGTGGGCTGAGAACTTAGGCTTCAAATAAGGGTGGGTTATATGTGGTAAGAATCCAAACAATGTAATAGTTATTATTATTATTATTATTATTATTATTGTTGTTGTTGTATAGGGGTTCAAAATATCACCAAAAATAATAGGGCTTGTCGTTTTAGTCCGTAACGTATAAATGATTAAATACGAAATGTTACAGTCTCCCCTACTTTTAGGAACTTCGTCCCGAAGTTAAGGGAAAACCAGGGTTACAATTGGCCAACTACCGAAAACTTTGATACACTACCTTAACGTACCTGTAAATTCATGATTACGTTCCGGACCGTAATAACCAATTTACCTTACATTAGGGTTTTGCGTCCTTTTATGACTTTCCGATTGTTGAGCAGGTCTGATAGTCTCCACCAGTCGTTGAGCAGGTGGTAGGGCCTCTCCCGACTGTTGGAAAGACATGATGACCTCTACCAATCGTTAAGTAGGTTGTTTAGTAGTCAACTAATTGTTGTACAAGTAAGCAAGTATAGATATAGTAATCAATTCACTCTCAAACAAACATGCACACAGATGTTATGATAATACTTGAATTTATTACTTGAATCAAAGGTGTCATTACATAGAATTAAAAGCAAACAACATTTAAATGGTGGAACTTGCTGTTAAGTAGCTGGAGGGTCTTGATCTCGGTTTAGTTTAGGGCATCGGTTACAGTAGTGATTTGGGTTTTCACATTCATAGCATTGACCATAGTTGTGATTACCAGGACGATTAGGATTAGTAACCTGAGCTGGGTTAGGGATAATCGCAGCCAGTCGGGCATCAACACCTTTGTTGTTTTTGGTTGTGGTTGGTGTTGTGGTTGTTGTTACTTTCCTCTTGGTTTTCACCACTGTTATTGCGAGTGCTACGACGTGGAGACATGATCCGTAAGGGACACAATGAAGGTTCAATGTGGCATGAAATGAATGTGGTGATATAAGGAATGTAATCATTTATTCATTAATTAAAACGAATAAACGAAAACGTTGACTTATCAAAGATTCTAGATTCTAATAACATATGAAGACATGCTTTAGCCTATAAGTGAACACTCATCCCGAGAATTCCCAGGTAGGCATCCGGGTCCCTCGTCTGATTGGGATATATGCGCAATGCCAGCCTAGACAGAAGACTCAGAATACAGGCGTTCACCCTTCCAGATTGCACGTGTTCGTTATTAAGATCTAGAACTTCGACGAGATCTCAAGGGGGTTCAGGTTAAACCTGAGGAATTTGTCCTATTAGTCTAAGAGTAGATCCACTGATGGAGAGCAACCTTCTTGTAGAGATGAAAGTAGGGATATATAGTAGGAGGGAGATAGAGAATAGCAAGTAAAGGAAGCAAGTACTTGTTAAATCCTATGGTTATAGACTAGATTATTTTTCTAATAACCTAATTCCCTATAACCATGGCTCTGATACCAATCTGTAACACCCCAACCGATGGCGGAAACATCGGGATGTCACGTATTGATGATTGTTCAGTAGCTCATGATAATACATATGTTTAAATAATCCTTTATTACATTACAATATTGAATTACATTAAAGTCTACATCAAATAATTAAACAAAGCTTAAAACTTCAAATATCTCCTCATGCTAGCTCTCGACTTCATGCATCAGTATTTCCTGTTGAGTTTGGAAAAATGGGGGGGTCAACTAGAAGTTGGTGAGAATACATAATCCATGTTAAGCATATAGTTTAAGTATAAAAGTTTAGCAATTCGTATGTCTATCGTAAATTTAAGTCTACATGAATAGTATAATATGTTGACATAATCAAACCTCCGACTAGTTTAGGTCCATCCCGTCATCTACGGTTCACCTTAGTAATATGTTGAACGATAACAATCACCCACGTTACCTATGTAGGAGATACACGTATCCGGGTGGGGTTGTCAATCCAATAGATCTATTATTGAGTATCGCCGGCTTGGCCATAGCTAATGATTATGTAAATGTTGAAACTCGTTGAAACTCGTTGAAACTGTTGACTAATTCATGAGGCAATAAAGTTTACTACTAGACATGCATGTTGAATTGCTTAAATAATTGTTGCAAGTATAAAGAATCGCATAAACATGGTTACGTAAACTCACCTTAGCAAAGTAGTAAGTCTCGAGAAATAGAATATGTGTAGCCCCAAAGTTGCCAATTACAAGAGCTTATAATCAAAGCTCCAATTGTAGAAGTAATAGACTATAGAAGAAAGGTATGAGGGAAAGTTTAATCGGATTGAAACAATCGATTTAGAGGTGCAAAGTATAATGGGTCATAGGTGGGTTTTTATACTAGTTTTGGATTCAATTAGCCATTAAAATTGGTCAACACCATAAAGTAAGGTTTTATGATGAATTGACTATTTGACTAAGACTTTGACTGTTTGACTAAGACTTTGACTAGGACTTTGACTATTTGACTCAAGGCTTTATTTAAATAAATAAAAATCTTGTATGTGAAAAAAAAAAGAATTTAGAATCATATTATTATTATTATTATTTATATACATTTATGTATGTATATAAGTTGTGAGTTAGGATAAATAAAGACTTAGGCACATTTGTATAATATTAATGATAAAGGTGTAATAAAAAATATATATATATATATAAGGGCTTTTTATGTATTAAAATTTTGGGGAAAATTTTGCACTGTTACATATGTGGACATGAGACATTAAGGTTCAAGATCCATTAAGCCCTCATGTTATACATCATACCATAACCATTAGCTTTGGACTTAGCCATGAAACACCGGGATAGATCTATTGGGTTGACACCCCCCACTCTTGGTGAATCGCTATGAACGGATGACAAATATCAAAAGAGTGCATGTATTTCACATTTATTCATTGTCTTAAGTGTACAATGGGCGAGGCACAACATGTCAAGGCTTGGTTATGGGCTCATGTCGGATCACATGTTAATTATTGCCCTAGCTAGGCAACGATTTAGTCAGTTTTGGATTACATGCCCATTCATTAAAACTCGTGAACTCACCAACTTTGTGTTGACCTATATTTTTACATGCATGTTTTTCAGGTAACTAGCATGAAGCGTAGAACTTGGGAGGTCACGTGCGAGCATCATGGGATACCATCTTTTGAACTGTTGTTGTAATGTTTTTACACATTAACAATTTCCTACATTGGTTTTAGTCAAGACAATTTAACTTAATGTTTTGTAAAACTATATTGTATTATGGAAGTCCGTCTTTTAAATTAATCGATGCTTGCGTGACCTTTTGTGCTTGGTAAGCATTTCAGTCGCATCCCTTGTTTCTGCCTAGACGGGGTTTGATAGAGTGATATCAGAGCACGAGGTTATAGCGAGCGGAGATTCTTTTGAGTCAAACTATAATCTAAAAAAAAATTTCAAAATGTTTTCCAAATAAATAAATACAATATTTATCCCTACGTGATACGCAAGTTCCATGCCAATTCAACTTAATGTTTTGTAAAACTATGTTGTCTTATGGAAGTCCGGGACATGATTGGGCATCATGACACAGAGGTAGGGTGTTCGTGGGAGGGTTCAGGAGGTCAAGGATGACTTGTACTTGAAAGGTAAGACCAGGTATCCGATACTTTACTGACTGCTGCTTTCCCACCCCCGTCTCCGTAGGATATCATATGTTGTACTTATAGTAGTATTTTAAGAACTTGTGAGGCGGTATGCCATTTATTTTGTATGTAGAAACAAAATCAAGTATGTTAAACTTTCTATGAAAAGTTCGATATTTTGATTCCTATATTGCTGTTGTGTTTGTGTCGTGCATTTGTGGTCATGTCTTGTCGTTTGTGTTGATTCTATAGTTGTTCGATTGGTGCATATGTTGGCAATATTATACAGTAATATGTGTCTCAGTCTTTTAAAATTATGTATTAGAAGAACATGCCTCCCAAAAGAACTACTCGATCGACTTCTGCAGAATAAGCTTTTCCGACCACCTCAGCGGACCTAGCCAGGGTAATTGCACAGGCTATCGCGCAACATGAAGCGAACCGCACCGAATCCAGTGGCGGTTCGGGTGCAGCTGGCCGACGCAGATCCCAGGAACCTGAGACTGGTAAAGCTTTTGCCTATTCCTTCTTAGTCTTGACCTTGATCTTGATCTTACATTAATCCTCATGTTGATAATCCATCCTTTCTGACACCGCAGAAGTAGAAAACACCGTGCGTGGGTGTTCTTACAAGACTTTCATGGCTTGTAAGCTCAGGAGTTTTCGTGGTTCAGAAGGAGCGATTGGTATTGTCTGTTGGATTGAGAAAACTGAGTCAATGCTCGATATCAATCGTGGCTCGGAAGAGCAGAAGATCAAGTACGTCACTTGTACCTTCCAAGATGAGGCGTTGACATGGTAGAACTTACAAGTGTAGACCTTGGGTCGTCAAGCTGCCTACAATCTCTCATGGACTGAGTTGAAGCAATGCTGATGGACAAGTATTACCCACGTAGCGAGCTTCAGAAGTTGGAGACCGAGTTCTGGAATCTTTCCATGAATGGGGTGGATATCACTGTCTATACCACCAGATTTCATGAACTTTGTCGATTGGTTCTACACATGGTTACCCCCGAGTACAAGAGGGTAGAAAGATACATCTGGGAACTTTCTCCTAAGATTCGTAGCATGGTCACCACTGCTGCTCCATCTTCCATTCAGCATGCTGTCACCCTTGCTCATAGCCTTACCGACGATGCGGTATGCATGGGTTCACTGACCCACAAGGAATCAGAAAAGGGTGAAAGCTCTGGACAAAAGAGCAAGTGGTCCAACTTCAAGAAGGGGAAGAGCATAGAAGGTCATACCAACAAGAAGCCCAAAACCGTCAAAGCCTTCGTTGCTGCCTCTACTGAAACTTGCAAGCCATACAATGGGCCACACCCACTCTACAACAAATGTAAATATCATCATGTGGGGATATGTGACAGTATCAAGTGCGAGAAGTGCAAGCGGATAGGGCATCCCACAGTGCAATGCTGGGCTAAAACGGTTGCGAATTCTGATGGTAAACCAGGATGTTTTGAGTGTGGAGCTAACAATCATATTACTTCTGTACTTTTAGATACCGGTGCTGATCTAATCATTGTGTAAACCGACTTTAAACGGACCCTAGGATTAGAGTCAAATATGTTTCACACACACTACTCGATAGAATTGGCCAATGGTAAGACAATTAAGTCCGAAAAAGCAGTTAAGGATTGTATGATGAAACTAGGAGATCATGAATTCTGTATCGACCTTCTACCGATCGAACTTGGGAGTTTTGACATAGTCATGGGTATGGATTGGTTGTCCAAGAACCGAACCGAGATTATCTACTTTGAGAAGGTAGTCCGGATTCCACTATCCAACGGTGAGGTTCTCTCCATACTGGGGGAGTGCCGGAAGGCCCCACTACGACTCATATTTTGCATGGAGGCCCATAAGTGTTTGCGGAAAGGTCATTGTGCATTCCTGGAACATGTGATTGAGAAGAAGCCAGAGGAGAGGAGAGGAGAATCGAAGACATCCCTGTCGTTCAAGATTTTCCAGAAGTCTTTCCCAAAGATCTACCAGGATTGCCACCCCTGAGGCAAGTTGAGTTTCATATCAATCTCACTCCAGGAGTTGCTCTAGTAGCCTATTAGCCATATCGCTTGGCTCTATTTGAGATGCAAGAACTGTCCAACCAGATACAAGAATTGCTCGACAAAGGATTCATCCGACCAAGCTCTTCACCCTGGGGAGCTCCAGTACTATTTGTCAAGAAGAAGGACGGATCGTTTCGCATGTGCATCGACTACAGGGAGATGAACTAGCTTACTATGAAGAACTGCTACCCACTTCCCAGGATTGACGACATGTTTGACCAGCTGCAGGGCCCCAGTTTCTACTCAAACATTGATCTGAGGTCAGGTTATCACCGGTTGCACATTCATGCAGAGGACATTCCCAAGACCGCTTTCAGGACGCAGTATGGCCATTATGAGTTTCTGGTTATGCCATTGGCTTAACAAACGCACCGGCTGTGTTCATGGATTTGATTAACAGGGTGTGTAAGCCTTACCTCGATACGTTCGTGATCGTGTTCATTGATGATATTCTGATCTACTCACGAACTCAAGAGGACCATGAGCAGCATTTGAAGGTGATTCTAAATCTACTCAAGGTTAAGAAACTGTATACCAAGTTATCCAAATGCGAATTCTGGATTCGTAAAGTTCACTTCCTTGGACACGTGGTGAACGAGAAGGGTATACATGTTGATCTAGCCAAAGTAGAATCGATCAAAAATTGGCCTAGGACCAGTACCCCAACAGAAGTTCGGCAATTTCTTGGGTTAGCTATCTATTACCGACGATTCATTGAGAATTTTTCAAAGATAGCTCAGTCCCTAAAAGTCTTGACCCAGAAAGACAAGAAATTCGAATGGGGAGATCAACAAGAATCAGCTTTTCAGCTTTTGAAGCACAAGCTATGCAGCGCACCAACTATCTCACTACCAGAGGGAACTGATGATTTTATGGTCTATTGTGATGCATCCCACCAAGGTATCGGTTGTGTCTTGATGCAGAGAGATAAGGTCATTGCCTATGCCTCTCGTTAACTCAAGGTGCACAAACGGAACTACACAACACATGATTTTTTTTGGGTGCAGTAGTGTTTGCGCTCAAGATTTGGAGACACTACCTGTGGCTGATGTATTAAGCCGAAAGGAATGTGTCAAGACGTTACGAGTTCGCTCATTAGGCATGACTATTCATACCGATCTCACTGCTCGTATTCGCGAAGCTCAGCAGGAAGCTCTTAAGTACAGTATCCTTGAAGTGAAGCTCTATACAGTCAGGTTAGTCAGCTGGAGACAAAGCCTGATGGGACAATGTATTTCTTGAACAAAATATGGGTCCCTTTGTATGGAGAATTGCGTGATTTGGTTTTAGATGTAGCACATAAGTCCAAGTGCCTGATACGCCCTGGTGCAGACAAAATGTACAAGGACCCCAAAGAGTTCTATTGGTGGCCTAACATTAAGCATTGTATTGCGGCGTATGTCAAACATTGCCTAACCTGTTCAAAGGTCAAGGCTGTGTACCAGAAGCCTTTAGGCATGCTTCACCACCGGAGATTCCTGGATGGAAATGGGATCAGATCTCTATGGACTTCATCACCAAATTACCAAAGACACCTCGTGGTCATGATGCAATTTGGGTAATTGTCGACCGTCTATCAAAGTCTGCACATTTCTTGCCGATCAAAGAAACAGACAAGATGGAGAAATTGTCCAGATTATACATCAAGGAGATTATGACAAGGCATGATGTGCCTATCTCCATAATCTCTAATCGTCATAGCAGTTTCACTTCGAGGTTTTGGGAGTCGTTGCAGGAAGCGCATCGCCGCAGTCAGGTCAAGATAGTCAAGGTACGTTGGAATTCCAAGCACGGACCCGAGTACACTTGAGAGCGTGTGGATCCGATGAAACGCAAGTACCCACATCCCTTCCAAGAGACCACCAGTTTAGATGACCAACATTGAAAATTTCGCAGACGAAATACCTCTAACAAGGGGAGGATGTGACACCCGTCGAAATCACAGGTCATGTCCGTACACTTAGCTACACATACACGCTGTGCATGACATTACATTTTTCATGTTTCATTGCAATTGGGCCATACACGGTTCCAACAAGTTCATTACAATGCTTACAGTCTAGCATTAGGCCCACTAGTTCATACAATTTTATAACTAGTCGAACAATTATCATGAGCTATAGAGAGATCTCACCAAAACCCTAGTTTGGGGAATTCACACAATTGAACATACCATTACAATTGTGTTCCAACCAAGAACAAAAACTAACAATGTCAATACACAAGGATTGTCCGAACATAATGCCCATAAACGACTAGTAATACAACTAGTTTAGAAGTATAATGAACACACAATTATATATTATTTTGGGTTACATAAACTTGTACAAAGATCTTCCTTAGCATTCAATTATAATATATGACTATACATTTGTACAAGATATGAATTATATTGTTCAAAGAAAATATATATGTATGTGTGTATATATGTGACGGCACACGCACATATCCAAGTGTGTATGTGCTTTCCAATGTTTAGACTCTTACACATTTATGATCTATCGTTTCACCTATTTTCCTATATATTTAGTATACACCTTTAACACTTATCCATCCCATGAGCATTTGACTTGCCATAAATACCCACCTCCACCCATACATACATATCGACACACACACATACACTCTACACAAAACACTAAGATTCTTGATAACAACTTTCACCAACATGGAAATGGGACTTTTTGAGTAAAGTCAAATCTGAGGCAACGACCACGCTTAAACATGTCCCGCCATTTATAACACACTCTTGCAAGCATTGCAAGAATGTTCCAGCCATATAAACATAGGCAAGAACTGGTGTATGTGTTCCCTGAATGTTATGGCAACATCAAACCATGAAATCTTTTTCTTAAGCTAAATACATTACAATTCTTTTGCAAATTCACTATTTCAATTCTACTAGGACCATCTTTATGTTATAAAGTTTCAAAGCTGAAGCCCCAAAAGTACCTGCTTTTAGAAAACAATAACTTTGAATAAGGAATTAATATAGGGTTGCAAGATGAGTGAGATAAATATGAAAGAAGGGGACTTACAGGTACAAGCATTGTCCACCTTGCTAGAATACACTCTTGCAAGACAAATGTTAAACGTAGCGACGCATGAGGTACGACACCGAGCGCGGGCTAAATAAGACCTAGTATATATTGAAATCAAATAGTTGTTGTAGGATATCGACATACATGTATAAGTAACTAATTCGTTAAATATCATATTTAAGGATTCTTAGTGAGTAAGCTAGAGAAGGAGATAATATAAAAAATAATATCTACTAGAATTGTCATCATGTGCCACCTATTTTTGTGAGCAGCCATGTTTAATACTAGTTTACCACCATTCCTATTAATTGCCACCTATTAAAATTATGCCAACTATAAGTTGGTACATATACATCGAGCACGATTTATACAAAGTATTAGTAGGGATACAAACATACGTACATATTGAAATACGGTAGTGATGACATTATGCTTTGGTGGTGATGATGGTAAATATACAGTAACACATGTGGTCGGTTAGTGGAAACTACAGTCAAAAGATATAGTCAAGTAGCAAGTACGAGGCTTGTGTAACTAATCTATCAGTATTGGAACCTGTTGGGTGTTGTTAATAGTTGTTTTTGGAGTACGAGTAGGAAGACTCTACATCAACATGCCATAAATAGTTTTGAGGTATGTTTTGTTTAGTTAATTATTAATTTTATTAGTATTATTTGTAGTAGTTTAGTCTTATTATTTTTAGGTATTATGATTTCTAATTTAGGGGTGGATAGTGGGTAGCCTAGCCTTAGTTTGGCATGGACTGATCACCCATACTTAAACAAGGCATCATTAACCAATATCCAACCATGACAATAATTAGTTAGGTGTACTATTACCTAACCTAGGATGATGTAAATGTGTCAGTGTCACACCCCGCCTAGCGGAAACACGGGAATGCAACGATCGAAAGTTTTCAAGCACAAGGTTCAAGCAACACACATTTATTTAAAAATAGTACCACCATAAAGATGGAATTCGTCATGGTTTTATTGAAAATTAAGCATAGTGTAAGCACATGAACATTGTCTTACGGAAATTGAAAACATAACATCTTGAAGCTGACAAAAGCCATCAAAGTGATACCACGGTGTGCATGCTAGAACCCTTCCCTCAATCCCCTGTGGCCCTCCATTAGTTACCTAAAACACATGCATAAAGGATTTTGTCAACAATAATGTTGGTGAGTCTATGGGTTTTGAATGTACTGTGAAATGACCGTGTCATCCGTGTTTGACCAATCATGAGCTAGCTAAGCAAATGATCACTGTGAGAACCATGAGTCCTGTAACCAAACCTCGTGACTGTGGTTCCTTGTGCATTGTACACTAAAGGCAATGTATGTATAGTAGAATACTAACACTCTTTTGCATGTGGCAGGTTAGCGCGACTAACCAAAAGTGCGGGTGTCAACCCAATAGATCTATTAGAGTGTTCCATGGCTAAATGTCTAGCTAATGGTTACAGTGAACGATGTACGAGGACTAGTGAGGTTATGAACCAATATGTCTCATGTTCCACATGGTAGTCATGCTAGAATGTACACACACTTGAAATTGACACAAGTATTGATGCATGTATTTCCCCCAAAATGTAAAATAGTAAAATGGGGCCATAGAAAACTCACATGTTTGAGTCGTGTGGGGACTAGTGAGCTAGTAGATGATCACCGTCCTGACAAATGATACCCTATGATCATTATAGACATGGTAAGTCATCCCAATGTTGTTTATCATACAAATTGTTCACCCGACACTTGTGGACCATTGTGTTTAGTGTGTTTCATTGTTCATGATACATGTTAATGTTCTAACAAACATATAGGTCCAAAACTTTGTTGTTTCGAAATGTAATATCCATGGTGATCCATATTGGGCCTCACATGGGGTATTTGGGTCGTATATTGACACCAAATCATCATGTGTGGTGGATTTTTGAAAAATATTACTTAACATAGGTGTAGAACCTTTTCAAGTCCATTCAGAGAGTTAACACATGTTTCGGCATGACTAAACTTATGTTAAATGATCATGGCCGAATCAAATGCGCTTATTGGTGCGTGAATTTGTTGGTTTTGTGGTTCACTAGTGATTGACATAAGCTTGTTGAGTCCAAGCCGTGGACCTACATGTGTTTTAATGACTTAGGCCGATCGATTATTGTCTAGGTGCAACATCATAGCAATGTGAACACATATTACATCTATTTACATGAGTGTGCATTGTATAGGTGTATGTTAGGTCGATTGCTTATGATCACGGGTTAAAGGGGGGTCGAGTGATCATACAAGCCGATTATAGAGTTAGTTAAAACAAGATTATATGCACAAATGCTAGTATAGGGAAAATGTGCCTAAGATTTATATCAAAGTTTATTGTTTTAAGAATCTATTCCCTTGTCAAGTGTCGTGTGCCTAATCATGATGTTATAAGGCCGAGCATTTGGATCAAAGAGTGCATATTTGAAGGAAAGAAGCTTAAAGTGTAATGGTTTTTTACCTAGGAGGCTTAGAGAGTCGAGTGTATGCTTCCTTGTTCCTTGACCTCTTCGGCTTGGTGCTTACTTTGTCTTGGCCGATTGTGTTGAGTAAGAGAGAGTGAGTGTTTGTGTTTAGAGTTGGTGCAAGGAATGAGGGTGAGGGTGGGTGTTTATATAGATGATCGTTTGGCAAGGGAGTTCTCTTGGGATGTTGTAATGTGTAAAATGTGTTACTACTTTGGTGTAAGGGAGGTATAGGTCATAAACAAACAAAAGAGGGGACTTGTATGAATGAGCCGAAATGTTTACTTCTATCAAAAAGGATGGGGTTGACTTGAAGCATCTAATTTTCATAACCTTGTTTGATTACCATAAGGGTGAAAATGCTTAACTTACAAGCTTCTAGATGGCTTTCCTCATGCACCTTCGGCCGATACAAGGCTATTAAAAGAATTTCATGGATTTTTGCAAAGTCTTTCGATGAGAAGACTAGTCATGAAAGGGGAAAGGTTGACATTGGTAGTTAATTAGTTGGTTTTTGGCTTATATATATTTGTATGCAAGTTCTATGTCTCCTTGTTGACTCTAGTCCATCTATATCCATAGATTGGAGGGTTCATTGAGCTATCACACTCTTGTCTCCTTTCTTGGGGGCCGAATCTTAGTCATGAATGTGTGGACTTGATAGTGACTTGTCTTAGAACATTCTTGTAGTAGTTAATAGTTCCAAGGTCCTAGGTTGTCTTAGTGATGGTGATGTGTGCTTGTCATGCTTGGCCGATTACTTGGAGGTGTGTTCGGGTAAGGGGAAGTCAAAAGGAAGTGTGGGAGTTTAAGTAGAGGTCCTATTTTGGTATAAGAGAGTGTTTTGTCTCCATTAGTAGGCATGTGGGTGGATTAGTGTTTGTCTTTAGCTACTACCAATCATGTATGAGCAAGTGTGTTTATCTCTTTGGCTTGTTTCTCTTAGGCCGATTTCTAGAGGTGGTCATATGTAGAAGGTGGTTAGCTAGGGGTCTTAAGCTCTATGTTTGTCTTGATATCTAAATGTGTCTAAGTGGTAGCATCATGTGTTAGCTCTTGCTTTCCATCTGTTTTAGATGGTCCGATTTCTTGTAAGTGGCTAGTGATAGATGTGTACCTTGTGTAGTGTCCTAGTGTGTTTGTCATCACATGGATGGGTAAAAACTTTCGGCCAATTGAATAGAACAAGTGAGGTATCCTACGAGTTCTTTGTTTGTTTGTATGAACATTATATACAAGGCAAGTGTATGTGATCCATGGAGTCTTATGACTAAGATAGCTCTATCATGATCCTAGACTTAATATTTCTCATGAGTTAATCGTCCTACACATGTTAATAGGGTTGTGGATGCAGATTGTGTTTGTTACATAGTTTCTAGTGCACCTTTGATATAGGAATATCATCTGGTTTCATAAAACTAAGAGGTGGTTAAATTCTATGCCTCTTGATGATGATATTAACATGTATTTTGTTTCACATGTGTCATTGCTACACTTGTGCATATATTACTATGTCTCACGATGCATATCTACATTTTACTATGCTTTCCTGCCACCACCTGTTATGTTACTATGCCGTTGTATTGCTAGTCTAGTTTGTTGCTTATTTTTTGTTTTGAGCCGAGGGTCTCTCTGGAAGCAGCCTCTCTGCCTTTTCGGGTAGAGGTAAGGTTTGCCTACATCTCACCTTCCCCAGACCCTACGAATAGCTATGCCATTTGTGGGATCTACTGGGTATGGTTGTTGTTGTTGTTGTTGTTGTGTCATGGATTTGTTGAATGGTTTCCCATGATGCTCTTTGTGTTCACAATCATGTGTTAAAGGTGCATTAGCATGTGTTAGAGGGCATAACCTCTTGTAATGCTTGTTTTGATGGTGTGTACGGGTGTTGTATGACTAAACAAGTGCATTATGTTTAGTTTTCTGTTTAACTAATGCTCTACTAACCTGAGGGAGGGTGGTATAGTGTATGCAAATTGTCTAAAAATGCACATATAATGACTCAATAAATGAAAGATGTACGGTCGTTGACCTGTTACGTTGACTGTTGTCACATTCTCCCCTTGTTTTGGGAACTTCGTCCGCGAAATCGAGTTTCCCTACTAGTGTTAGTATTTTCAGGGAAAAGAGTTGGGTACTTGTGTCTCATTTGGTCTTCGCGTTTCCATGTAAACTCGGGACCACGCTTTCCATCTGACTTCACAAGTTTAGTGCGGCTCCTTCTCGATTATTGGACTTTCCAATCAGTCACCTCGATTGGCTCCTCGACGAAGTGCAGCTGATCATCGATGTGAAACACGAGAATGCAAGGATGGAAAGTTTTCAAGCACAAGGTTCAAGCAACACACATTTATTTAAAAATAGTACCACTATAAAGATGGAATTCGTCATGGTTTTATTGAAAATTAAGCATAGTGTAAGCACATGAACATTGTCTTATGGAAATTGAAAACATAACATCTTGAAGCTGACAAAAGCCATCAAAGTGATACCACGGTGTGCATGCTCGAACCCTTCCCTCAATCCTCTGTGGCCCTCCATTAGTTACCTGAAACACATGCATAAAGGATTTTGTCAACAATAATGTTGGTGAGTCTATGGGTTTTGAATGTACTGTGAAATGACCGTGTCATCCGTGTTTGACCAATCATGAGCTAGCTAAGCAAATGATCACTGTGAGAACCATGAGTCCTGTAACCAAACCTCGTGACTGTGGTGCCTCGTGCATTGTACACTAAAGACAATGTATGTATAGTAGAATACTAAAACTCTTTTGCATGTGGCCGGTTAGCGCAACTAACCAAGAGTGGGGGTGTCAACCCAATAGATTTATTAGAGTGTTCCATGGCTAAATGTCTAGCTAATGGTTACAGTGAACGATGTACGAGGACTAGTGAGCTCATGAACCAATATGGCTCATGTTCCACATGGTAGTCATACTAGAATGTACACACACTTGAAATTGACACAAGTATTGATGCATGTATTTCCCCCAAAATGTAAAATAGTAAAATGGGGCAATAGAAAACTCACCTGTTTGAGTCGTGTGGGGTCTAGTGAGCTAGTAGATGATCACCGTCCTAACAAATGATACCCTATGATCATTATGGACATGGTAAGTCATCCCAATGTTGTTTATCATACAAATTGTTCACCCGACACTTGTGGACCATTGTGTTTAGTGTGTTTCATTGTTCATGATACATGTTAATGTTCTAACAAACATATAGTTCCAAAACATTGTTGTTTCGAAATGTAATATCCATGGTGAACCATATTGGGCATCACATGGGGTATTTGGGCTGTATATAGACACCAAATAATCATGTGTGGTGGGTTTTTGAAAAATATTACTTAACATAGGTGTAGAACCTTTTCAAGTCCATTCATAGAGTTAACACATTTTTTGGCATGACTAAACTTATGTTAAATGATCATGGCCGAATCAAATGCGCTTATTGGAGCTTGAATTTGATGGTTTTGTGGTTCACTAGTGATTGACATAAGCTTGTTGAGTACAAGCCGTGGACCTACATGTGTTTTAATGACTTAGGCCGATCGATTATTGTCTAGGTGCAACATCATAGCAATGTGAACACATATTACATCTATTTACATGAGTGTGCATTGTATAGTTGTATGTTAGGTCGATTGCTTATGATCACGGGTTAAAGGGGGGTCGAGTGATCATACAAGCCGATTATAGAGTTTGATAAAACAAGATTATATGAACAAATGCTAGTATAGGGACAATGTGCCTAAGATTTATATCAACGTTTATTGTTTTAAGAATCTATTCCCTTGTGAAGTGTCGTGTGCCTAATCATGATGTGATAAGGCCGAGCATTTGGATCTAAGAGGGCATATTTGAAGGAAAGAAGCTTAAAGTGTAATGGGTTTTTACCTAGGAGGCTTAGAGAGTCGAGTGTGTGCTTCCTTGTTCATTGACCTCTTTGGCTTGGTGCTTCCCTTGTCTTGGCCGATTGTTTTGAGTAAGAGAGAGTGAGTGTTTGTGTTTAGAGTTGGTACTAGGAATGAGGGTGAGGGTGAGGGTGGGGGTTTATACAGGTGATCGTTTGGCAAGGGAGTTCTGTTGGGATGTTGTAATGTGTAAAGTGTGTTACTACTTAGTGTAAGGGAGGTATAGGTCATAAACAAACAAAAGAGGGGACTTGTATGCATGAGCCCAAATGTTTACTTCTATCAAAAAGGATGGGGTTGACTTGAAGCATCTAATTGTCATAACCTTGTTTGATTACCATAAGGGTGAAAGTGCTTACCTTACAAGCTTCTAGATGGCTTTCCTCATGCACCTTCGGCCGAAACAAGGCTATTAAAAGAATTTCATGGATTTTTGCAAAGTCTTTTGATGAGAAGACTAGTCATGAAAGGGGAAAGGTTGACATTGGTAGTTAGTTAGTTGGTTTTTGGCTTATATCTATTTGTATGCAAGTTCTATGTCTCCTTGTTGACTCTAGTCGATCTATATCCATAGATTGGAGGGTTCATTGAGCTATCACACTCTTGTCTCCTTTCTTGGGGGCCGAATCTTAGTCATGAATGTGTGTACTTGATAGTGACTTGTCTTAGAACATTCTTGTAGTAGTTAATAGTTCCAAGGTCCTAGGTTGTCTTAGTGATGGTGATGTGTGCTTGTCATGCTTGGCCGATTACTTGGAGGTGTGTTCGGGTAAGGGGAAGTCAAAAGGAAGTGTGGGAGTCTAAGTAGAGGTCCTATTTTGGTATAAGAGAGTGTTTTGTCTCCATTAGTAGGCATGTGGGTGGATTAGTGTTTGTCTTTAGCTACTATCAATCATGTATGAGCAAGTGTGATTATCTCTTTGGCTTGTTTCTCTTAGGCCGATTTCTAGAGGTGGTCATATGTAGAAGGTGGTTAGCTAGGGGTCTTAAGCTATATGTTTGTCTTGATATCTAAATGTGTGTAAGTGGTAGCTTCATGTGTTAGCTCTTGCTTTCCATGTGTTTTAGATGGTCCGATTTCTTGTAAGTGGCTAGTGATAGATGTGTACCTTGTTTAGTGTCCTAGTGTGTTTGTCATCACATGGATGGGTAAAAACTTTCGGCCGATGGAATAGAACAAGTGAGGTATCCAACGAGTTCTTTGGATGTTTGTATGAACATTATATCCAAGCCAAGTGTATGTGATCCATGGAGTCTTATGACTAAGATAGCTCTATCATGATCCTAGACTTAATATTTCTCATGAGTTAATCGTCCTACACATGTTAATAGGGTTGTGGATGCACATTGTGTTTGTTACATAGTTTCAAGTGCACCTTTGATATATGAATATCATCCGGTTTCATAAAAGTAAGAGGTAGTTAAATTCTATGCCTCTTGATGATGATATTAACATGTATTTTGTTTCACATGTGTCATGGATTTGTAGAATGGTTTCCCATGATGCTCTTTGTGTTCACAATCGTGTGTTAAAGGTGCATTAGCATGTGTTAGAGGGCATAACCTCTTGTAATGCTTGTTTTGATGGTGTGTACGGGTGTTGTATGACTAAACAAGTGCATTATGTTGAGTTTTCCGTTTAACTCATGCTCTACTAACCTTGGGGGGGTATAGTGTATGCAAATTGTCTAAAAATGCACATATAATGACTCAATAAATGAAACATGTACGGTCGTTGACCTGTTACGTTGACTGTTGTCACAGTCAGGACGCTGAGTGATTACCTGGCTATACTAGCAAGTGTTGAGAAACTGTTAAGCACTCATTATTAACAGGTGAGTTATCATGTTTATTTATAAAACTGTGATTGTATACTTGTCCCGTTTGAACTGGTGATAATATAAAAGTGCGGTAATGTGAATTATCGGAAGAGGTATATTTGGATCCTTATATGCTGAATGGGATGAGTTGAAACTAGCTGAAAAGAAGATAGGGTTCCTCGTATGCATCTCGACACTTCCATACCTATGCGATATCAGGGGGTCTGACAAGCCCATCTGCTGGTGGTTGTGAAAAGGTCATGAATGGCATAAGGTTGCCCTTGTCCCAAAATATCATAACCCATGTTGCATGCATGGTCAAATGTATTTTTGTAAACTGTATAACATGAGCTCATCAGTTTATAGCTGACGTCATTTTAAGTATACATGTCACAGGTAATCAGTTAGCTAGTAGGATTAAAGAGAAGGAAAGTTAGACATGAAGACCTAGAAGTTGCTAGATTTGGACTAGGTAATTAAATAAAGCTTTGCACTCAGATGTTATAAGTTTTAATGAAATTTAAGTTTTGCTTCCGTTGTAAGTTGTATCAATTGTGCATGAATACCCGGGTTACGGGTGGGGTGTTACAGTTAGTATCAGAGCCTAAGGTTTTAGCGAATTAGTATTGCACTAAGAATACCTAGGCTTTAACCAGAACATCTTAGGGACCAGGATGACTAAGACACGGACATTAAGACTTGATTATGTTAGTTGCCCTAATAATATTTTAGTATGAATAGTGAAACCTGTAAGTTTGATTACTTGGAATTTGACTACTAAGTAATAAAGAGACTTAATAGACAGGTTACTAAGAATATTGTCATAGGCCATGATTACTAGGTTATACTTGTATGATAAATATATGTATTATAAGTGAGGTATTGACAAGTATTGACAACACGTAAGGTCGGTAATACACCCATATTTAAATAAATAAATAAATGAGTATGAGGTATCGCATTATAATTGGGGTATTCTAGATCAATGGATAAGTAATGAGGTATTGAGGCTCGGGAAACCGCGGTGAGCCTTTTCAGTATGGGTTGCCCAATAGTAAAATACACTTATAATAGGCAGTAAGCCACCGTCTGCCTTATATAATGGCAGTATGCCAGCCCAGTACAGGAACTAGTTTTGTTTGATTTGAAAGGTGGAGGGCATGTATTCCCACACCTGTAAAAGTAAATGTGGACACACTTAGGTAATTAAGGCAGGTGCCAACCCAAGTTTGTGTTACTTGAATAATTATTGAACTGAGAGCACATGTTATTTTATATGACACGATCACATATTTAAAGAAGATAAGTATACATTATGGTAGATCATAAAATGAAAATAACCTATGTACTAACTTAATAAGGTGTAGATAAATACTATGTCTGTAAATAAAGGACCACACTCTATTGATAATAGAAATTATGGTCCTTTGAGAACGAAAACTCTATCCTAGAATGTCACATTATAAGGAAGGGGGAAGGTATTGTTAGGTGAGGAAGAAATACAAAGGATTGCCCTAAAGGTAGGTAGGGCTATGACTACCACCTAACCAAAAACCAATCCAGAGAAACCAGAGAATAAGCTAAAAGAAAGTTCCTTGTCGTAAACAACTAGGATTATAGATGAGGAAAGTAGAAAAAAAGGGAAAAGTAAGCAAAAAGAGTGTATTAACCTATAGGGAGTGATAAAGGCGTACAACTGGTTAAGTATAATGGCATATTTTTAGGTATTTGCGACTGCGTTAAAGCAGTAAGTGTGACACCCGTCGAAATCACAGGTCATATCCGTACACTTAGCTACACATACACATTGTGCATTACATTACATTTTGAATGTTTTATTGAAATTAGGCCATACAGGGTTCCAATAAGTTCATTACGATGCTTACAGTTTTGCATTAGGCCCACTAGTTGATACAATTTCATAACTAGTCGAACAGTTATCATGAGCTATAGAGAGATCTTACCAAAACCCTAGTTTGGGGAATTCACACAATTGAACATAACATTATAAGTGTGTTCCAACCAAGAGCAAAAACAAAAAATGTCCATACACAAGGATTGTCCGAACACAATGCCCATAAACGACTACTAATACAACTAGTTTATAATGAACACACAATTTCATATTATTTTGGGTTACATAAACTTGTACAAAGATCTTCCTTAGCAATAAATTATAATATATGACTATACATTTGTACAAGATATGAATTATACTGTTCATATATATATATATATATATGTGTGTGTGTGTGTGTGTGTGTATGTGTATATGCGACGACAAACAAACATATACAAGTGTGTATGTAATTTCCAATGTTTAGACTCTTACACATTTAGTATACACCTTTAACACTTATCCATCCAATGAGCATTAGACTTGCCACAAATACCCACCTCCACCCATACATACATATCGACACACACACACACATACACTCTACACAAAACACTAAGATTCTTGATAACAACTTTCATCAACATGGAAATGGGACTTTGATCAAACCATCATGACTTTCCCTAATTAGCCTACACAATCTTCCACCAAGATTCACCCAACAACATGCTTTAGTCACCTCCATCACATTCCTAGACATTACACCAAAATGAAAAACATCTTATGACACTTAGGAAAGCATAATGTTGAGTTAATACAATTGCCATTCCACACTTTCCATGCAAGATCCTACCATATCCAAACTAGGACATCCTTCATCTATCAAACACCAAGATTATTATGCATCAAATCTTAGTAAGTTGACTAAACCATAACCTCCCAACACCCTCAAATTTTTGGCCCCCATTCCCCAAGAAAGACATGCACACTTCAAGTCCATAATCTTTCATAATCCAAGACTTACACTAGAATAGAAATATTCCTTTACCTACAGATCCAAGGAGAGTTGACATACCCAAAATAGCATGACTCTTGCACTATATAAATGAGACTTAGGAGCAACAAATGAGATCACACAACCCCTCACACCTTTCCCTCTTTCTCTTATCTCCACCCATACTGCCGAACACCACTACCACTCGGCCCTCACCACCACTGAACCACCGCTCCACCATTGAAACCCACCCCTCTCTACCCTATACACTTAACCAATGATCGTTACTTTCAAGGGACTTTTAGGGGTACAAGGAGCATAAACAAGGTGTACAAGGCCCATAACTCCCTTATTTCTTAGACACTAAGAGGTATAATATTATTTTAAACTTGTGTTTCATTTTCCTTCTTACACTAAGTTGTTCACTAGAATGTTTTCCCAAGCTCATTAACATAAGACATGATGTGGATAATTATAAATCATGTGTGACATGTTAGATCAATAACAAGACTTACAAGGTATATATGTTTTCAAGAAAAGTAATGTTTTAACATGGGATATGATTATTTTCACAAAAAGTTGCTAAACTTATGAAATAATAAGTTAAAGATACCAAGATGCCATGGATCTATACACATGTCAAGTTAAAGGTTGTAAGACCTATAGCACATGAACACATACACCACCCAAAGGGTATAAAAATAATTATTTTTACATGTAAAAGTGGTGTTTTCACAAAAGGTAATGCTATCTTTTCTACCCAAGACACTAGTTTACATAAAGAGAGTATATCTTATCACCCAAAACATGAGGTTCATATTTTGAGTAAAGTTACACCTAGAGACCTTAACATTGAACATTAGTGTTAAAGGCAAACATTGTAACTTTTGGGAAACAAAGTGTTGAGTACACAACTCCCTAACTCATAGGCATATCTAACGTAAAAGGGTTAAGTTAGAAGGACAAACATAACAAGAGAACAACTTGTAGACAGTACAAGTGACATAGACCTAAAATGTCCCTTTTTACATAGGACACGTAGGTCGATCTCTCTAGCTCCAAGCTCATTAGTTCATTTACAGACACATCCACGAGGTGAGTTTTTCACGGCCCCTTTTCATTGTTTTACATTTTTCGGGGGAAAACATGCATACAGTTTTCAGTTACAATCATGACTATTATGTGAACATGAGACATTAAGGTTCACTATCCATTAAGCCCTCATGTCATACATCATACCATAACCATTAGCTATAGACTTAGCCATGAAACACAGGGATAGATCTATTGGGTTGACACCCCAACTTATGGTCAGTCGCTCTGACCAGATGACAGATATTAAAAGAGTGCTAGGTCGCGTGCGAGCATCATGGGATACCATCTTTTGAACCATTGTAGTATAGTTTTTAAACATTAACAATTTCCTACAATGGTTTTATTTGAGACAATTTAACTTATTGTTTTGTAAAACTAAGTTGTCTTATGGAAGTCCCTCTTTTAAATAAATCGATGCTTGCGTGACCTTTTATGCCTGGAAATCATTTCAGTCGCAACGCGTGTTTCTGCCTAGGCGAGGTGTGACAAAGTTGTATCAGAGCACGAGGTTATAGCGAAATATAATCTAAAAAAAATTGTTTTCGAAATGTTATCCAAAGAAAGAAATACAACACTTATCCCTACGCGCTACGCAAGTTCCATGCCAGTTACATACTTCACACACTAGTATACATATTAAGTACACCACATGATTACTAACACACATGTGTGCTATTGATTTCCAGGATCATTGTACACCACGACGACCTCATTATTATATCGGATTAGGAAGATGAGCATGTACCGAAGAGTCCTCTAGCAGACGACATTCAGCAGGGTTATGAGCCTGATTCCAGCGACTCAGACGTTGAGGAGGATCACATTCAGGTTGATCATGTTGTTTCTGATGACAAGGATGTTGTGCCTGCTGGCGAGGCACAGGAGGAGGAGGATGCACCCCCACCGCAGCCATAGATTCGGGTGCCATCTGTCCGTCCTTATCGCCCGTGTCCGGGTGGGGTACGTATGATGTACGCCCCTCGGAAACGTGTCCTTCCTCCACCGGCTCTTATCGCTCCAGCTGAGATTTCTGCCCAGGTCGACCCTAAGCCTCTAGCACCATCCAATCCCCATCCCCCAGCTCCCGAGGCACCAGAGCTACCTAGGAAGAAGATACTTCGGAGATCCCATGCTCGCAAGAGGATCTACCTGCCGACTGTTGATGGATTTTTAGCCTACTCTGATGAGGATACTGACGGCGAGGCCCCTTATACTTTCGAGATCAGTGGGCCATCCTAGCCACCATCTGACACTCCGTTATCCACTGGCTTTGAGCCAGCACCCATGCGCCACACCCACTACATTGTTCAAGACATGATTGGGCGTCATGACACAAAGGTAGGGGTGTGGTGTGGGAGGGTTCAGGAGATTGAGTGTTAGGATCTGAGTTTGATTGTTTTGATTGTTTAACTAAATATGGTAATAATGAAATGAAAATAGAATGAAAGTGCAGCGGAATAATAAACTGTTAATCAAAACAAGAGAGTAAATGTTTTTAGATCGAAAGCTTTCATTTATCCAAAAGATTACAATCGTACAAATTACTCCCCCTCAGCCTGATCACACAGTGTTTGTTTGAGAGAATGTTTGTGTGTGTGATGCAATAGAACAGTACAAGCACTGTTCTATTTATAGACAGACTCAAAGCACTGATGACCTAAGCTGACGTCACCTAAGACAGTGACCTCTAACAGAATAACAAACATAAACATCTGCCTATTACAAACTAATGTTACATTGAAAGCACTGATATTAAACAGCTGTTGTAGGAAAACTCTGATGGTCTTGTATCCACTGCTGAAGCCTAAGTGCTGTTGGTTCCAGCAGTGCTTTGGTCTTCAGTACTTGTATCAGCAGTTGTTCTTCATCAGACCTTTGGTCAGCAGTTGTTCTTCATCAGTTGTTTATTCAGCAGTTCTTTGTATCAGCAGTTGTTGAGCAGTTGTTTGGATAGAACAGTTGCTAGGGTCAGCAGTCTTTTGGGAGATGTAAGTTGTAAAGACTGTTTATTCAATGGATCAAACTGTTAGCATATTTTGGCTTTCTAATCATCTGTTCTTCTCCAGGTCAGCAGACCCAACAATCTCCCCCTAGAACAGATGATGCCAAAACTCAGCTTTATTTATTGATCTTTATTCCTCATCAGACTTTCTCTGATTTGACCTTTGAATTGTAATTCAAAGTTCAGAGCAAATAAGTCTTCTTCATCTCTTTCTAGGTCCAGATTTAGCAATGTTTGGTGATCTTCTGCACATAGGTTGTAAGCATCATCCATGTTGATCTTCTGAACCCTTCCATCTGACCTGAGCAATGTCAATTCGTGGTTGTCTTTATTGACTTTCCACTTTAGAATTTTTGAGTCAGTGGATTTGCTGAGCTGAAGTTTTATTCTTGATGAGTTGGGTGAAGGTGGTCTTCCAATGAGTTCTCTAAGCTTCTCTGTTGTAGGATCAGAGAAGAAATGGACTTGATTGAAGAGCCCTTCCTTAATGAATGTATCAGCAAACTTTCTTTGATCTTCCTCTGACATTTCCTTCTGTTTCTTGAACTGTCTTCTTGCAGCAGTTGTTAGGTCAGAGGTGTCAAGTAAGTTGTCCAAGGTAAAGGTCTGTTGGGGTCTCTTCATCATTGGCTCATCAGTGTAAATTGGTTTTCTTGTAGGCTGGGATCCTTCTTCCTATTTTCTTCCAGACTTTTGTAGGTCTCAACCAACCTTAACTCAGACCATCTGGAAACTGACCTCATTTCCCCATAGTTGGCAGCTACAATCTCTTGCCTCATCCTTTTGAACTTCAAGGCTCTGACTGGATCTCTGCCTTTGCCAAAGTTAGGAGTAGAGACTTTAGCCTTGGGGTCTTTGGCCATTTCTTCAATTCTGAGTAGTTCTTCTCTCAAAGCATGTGTAGTCCAACCATTGAACTGCTTTTTGTTTGCTTTGTAAGGCTTGGTTGCCATAATCTGTTCCAGAAGAGATTCCCTTACCTTCTTTTCCAAGTCTACAATGAGAGGCATGGAGGACATGGAATTGCTCAGGGTCTTAGCAAAGTCTTCAATCCTTCTGAGTTTGCTAAGCTCTGCTGATTGGATGCCATGAGCAGTCCTGTCATCCTTCCCTTTGCATTTCTCCCTGATGATGGCATCCACCTGTTCACCCTTGTATTTCAGATAAGTATCAATGTTGAGGGGAACAGGGAAGTTTGGGAGAGATGGGAAGGATCTGTCTGATGGCTGTTCAGTATTGTAGAAGGATTGTAATTCCCCCTTGAGTAGATCAAGTTCAAGGGGATACTGAAAAACCAATGGTGTAATGGTTGGTGGTGGTCTATGGGATCTGAACTTGGATGTGTGTGGTGAGAATGATGTGATTGGAATGGCTGTGATAGGAGGAGTGGATTGGGCAGTTGAGGTGGTGTTTGGTGCTGTGTTTATGTTTTCATCATGTACAACAAAGGTTGATTTTCTCTTCCTTGTGTACATGATTTTTGGTGATGGTGATTTGGTAGCAGTGGTTGGATTAACATCTGTTGGCCTTTTAATAGAACCAGCAGATGTTGGGGTTTTGGCTGGTGATGTAGGTTTGGTGGTTGTTTGTTCATGTGTGTGTGTTGGTTTGGGTACAGTGGTTTGGGAAGAAGTGTTTTGGGTAGTTTCAGTGTTTTAAGTGGCAGTGGTTTCAGTAGCAGTGGTTTTGTCAACAGAGGTGTTTAATTTAGATGGTGGTTTTCTAACATGCTTAGCAGGTCTTTTCATCCTTTTAGAGGATCCCACATCTTCTATCTCCTGCTGTTGTTCTCTCTTGAGATTCACCAGCAACTCTGCTTTAGCTTCCAAGGTGTCAGCCCTTTTTTGTTTGGCCTGAGCAGCCTTTTCAGCTGCTATGTTTGCAGAGTCATCTACTGCTTTATTCTTCTCAGTGGTTTGTTGTGGTGGTGCTGTTGGTGTTGCTTGTTGTTGTTGTTGTTGTGGAGCTGATTTGGTAGACTCTGGTTTCTTGGCAGACTTGGCTTGGCCTTTTTGAGGACAACCAAAAGGATCTAGTTTTGGTAGCCTATCTCTGCCACTCTCCCCCTTTTTGGCATCATCAGCCGTGAAAGCATCATCATTTTCATCCCTGAGGATGGTGGTAGGGGCAGAGCCAGTAGTCTTCAGCAGGTGGTCCTTGATGGCTTTAATATCTGCATGGGTATCTTTGTACCTTGCATCTACCATATTCCTGATCTCAGCCATGTAAGTCTCATGTGTCTGATCAGCCAGTTTTCTGTGAGCTATGATGATGGGGGAAACTGATTTCCATAACTCACTGGCTATATCAGCTGTTGATGGTTGGCTCTTGGAAGGGTCTGCAATTGAGCTCAGTATAAGCTTGACATCAGATTTGATGTCAGCTACAGAGGTTTCAATTACAGAAACTCTGTCCGTCAATTCTTGGTATTTTGACCCATCTCCTAAGTTAATAGGATCATCTGAGTCCCTACCAGTGGTAGTTCTACCTGATTCAGTCCTAATAGGTGAATCAGATGCCCCTTTTTCTTGGTACTGGGGACATCCAACTGTTTTTGGAGACACTATAGTGGCTTCAACAGTTGTTGCCTTCAAGGGAGTCTTAGCTATGTAATCACTGTCCTGATGTGAGACAGTGGTCTCTACATCAGTAGTGGCTGCTCCACTTGAAAACTCACCTAGAGTTTCAGTGAACTCAGGTGGTATAACCTCCTCTTCTGTTTGTGGGATAGCAGATTGTATATTCTCAGGACCAGTCACTTGTTGGAGTATACTCTCAATGACAGGTGGAAGAGAGGAACTGGGATCTTCCTGAGATTTGGCAATTGCTTCAAACAGAGGTTGCATGGTTTGTGGGACATGATGTGATGGTGAGGGTGGGGGAGTAACAAGAGAATTAGCCCTGGGAGAGGGGCTTGTGAACATTTGGTCAAGTGACTCAACTGTATCATGATGTGTGTCCCCTTGGCTTACAACATGATCATTTTGAGAGGATTCATGAGGAGTTTGGTCAGGTGGAGGTATATCCAACTGTTGTGAGGAAGTAACAACAGTGGTTTCAGGTTGCTTTTGTGGTGCAACAGAGGTTTCTTCTGGTACCTCAACATCCAGAAGCCTCATTTATGGTTGAGTGGTGGTTTTTGTGGATGGATGTTTCTTTTTGGAAGTGGCTGGTGTGGGTTTCACAGCACTGGATGTAGTGCCATGATCACCAGGAGCAGTGGGCTCAACAACAGAGGTTTTGACAATAGTTGTTGTCTTTGTCCTCTTTGTTTGTGTTTTAGAAACTTTTGACACTTTAGACACTTTTTCTTGGGTGCTTCCACCCAGCATTCTTGTGAAAGTTTCATCAGTTAAGCTTTTCATTTGCATAGCATCACCCTTTTTGAAAACCTTTTCAGGTAAAACATTTTGTAAGATTACACTAAGAATTCTTGGGTAAATAAGAAAAGCATTGTTTGACCCAGACTTGACAGCTTTCACATTTGATACTAAGTCCATGAACAATCCCTGGGAAAGATTGAAGTCAGAGTTTGACAACATGGCATAACCCAGATATTGCATCCTTAATGGAATTTCATTAAAGGATGTGGACTTAGCAGAGACACAAAGAAGAAGAGTATGGAAGAAAAATTTCATGACTGGAGGGAAAAACTTTTTGAAAAGAGTTGATCCAGTCATCTGACCATCATACCCTCTTTCTTGGAACTCAGTGTGAAGCTCTGTTTTAGTAAAGGAGTCCTTACCTGCCAGGTCATTCCGTGTGAAGGTTGTGGATATGGTTTCAGGGGTAATGACAATACTGGTTTCTCCAATTTTGGAAATAATGGAAGTAGGCTTTTTGTCTTGGAGTAGAAACTCAGCATTCAACCAAAATTCTTGGAGTGTATCAAGATAAATGGGGGCGTTAGCGGTTAAGATGGGTAAGTATTTGGAGTTGAGGAAAATGTCGATGGTGGAATGAAATGACGCATTGTCATCTGTTTTAATCAGATAGGGGAGACAATTGTGGGCAGCTTTGGCTTGAAGATCCATTGTAATGGATTTTCGAAGGTGAAGATGATTGAAATTTGATGGAGGGTTTGAGAATGAAGACGGTGGTTTTCAGTATTTTGAATACAATGAGACAGTGTAACGTCTGTTGTGGTAAAACAGGGTTTTTATAGGCTCAATGAAACCGCTGATGTGGCCAAACCTCTGCTTATATGAGCAGACGTGGCAATCATCTGATGGATGAAACATCAGGTGGATAACAGCTGTTTTTGGCAAACAACTGATACAAACAGCTGATGGATCCAATTTTTTTTTTTTGTATATAGATATAGTATAAATATATATAAGGGGACAGTTGTTTTATCTGAACAGATGTTCTGAAACAGATTTTTCAACTAACAGTTGTTTTATCTGATCAGATGTTTTGAAACAGACTTTTCAACCAACAGTGGATATGAATGAAACAGTGGTTGTTTTATCTGATCAGATGTTATAAACAGATTTTTCAACCAAACAGCTATTTAACAAATTTTGATTTTCTGAAACATTTTATTATGATTTATTGAAAAATTTATTTGTTTAATCCATGTTTAACATACCAATTCTGGAAATCAGATTTGTAAAGGTAGATGTGTCTAAAGCTTTTGTAAACACATCTGCCAACTGATCCTCTGTTGGAACATGGTGCAGAGAAATCAAACCTTTTTCATAGCTGTCTCTGACAAAATGATGTCTTATGTCAATGTGTTTGGTAGTGGAATGAGAGACTGGATTCTTGATGATATTTTCAGCAGCTTGGCTGTCCAACATGAGTGGAGTCTGAAGTGCAGTTATCCCAAAATCCAGTAGTTGATTTTGAAGCCATATGAGTTGGGCTGTACAGCTTGCAGCAGCAATATATTCAGCTTCAGCTGTTGAAGTTGAAACAGCTGCCTGCTTTTTGCTTTGCCATGAAACTAAGGCATTCCCTAGAAATTGGCACCCTCCTGAAGTGGATTTTCTTGTGGTGTGACAGCCAGCAAAGTCACTATCTGAATAACCTGAAAGCTCAATGTTTCCATTAGCAGGATACCAGATACCAAGTGTGGGAGCACCTTTGAGGTATCTGAATATCCTTTTCACAGCAATAAGGTTTGACTTTCTGGGTGAAGCCTAGGATCTGGCACAGACACAGGTAGCAAACATAATGTCTGTCCTAGATGCAGTTAGGTACAGTAAAGACCCAATCATACATCTATAATGTGTTTGATCAACCAGTTCATCCTTTTCATCAATAGTGAGTAGCTTGACTGTACTCATGGGTGTACTACATGGCTTACAGTCATTCATCTCAAATCTGGTTAATAAATTCTTTACATATTTGTTTTGGTGAATGAATGTGCCATTTTGCAGTTGTTTCACTTGAAGACCAAGGAAACACTGAAGCTCACCCATGGCACTCATCTCAAACTCTGCTGTCATGAGTTTTCTGAACTCTTCACACATTTGGTTACATGTGGATCCAAAAATGATGTCATCCACATATATTTGAACAATCATTAAGTGTTTCCCTTTCCATTTAAGAAATAAAGTTTTGTCAATTTTACCTCTTGTGAAGCCAATGGATAAGAGAAATGTGGAGAGAGTTTCATACCAGGCCCTTGGTGCTTGTTTGAGTCCATACAAAGCTTTGTTGAGCTTGTAGACATAGTCAGGATGGAATGTGTCTTCAAAACCAGGTGGCTGACATACATAGTCCTCCTCCTGAATTTTGCCATAAAGGAAAGCACATTTGATGTCCATCTGATACACCTTTATGTTGTGGTTGACAGCATAGGCTAAAAAGAGTCTGATGGCTTCTAGTCTTGCTACAGGAGCAAAAGTCTCATCATAATCTATTCCTTCTTCTTGTCTGAAGCCTTGAACCACAAGCCTGGCTTTATTCTTGACAACAATACCCCTTTCATCAGTCTTGTTTTTGAAGACCCACTTTGTTCCTATAGGACAAACATCCTTAGGAAGTGGTACAAGCTCCCATACTTGTTGTCTTTTGAATTGAAGGTGTTCTTCTTGCATGGCTTCTACCCAACTGTTGTCTTTCAGTGCCTCTTGGTACTTGACAGGTTGTGTGAGGGATAAGAAACCTGCAAAAAGACAGATATTTGAGGATTGGCTTCTTGTGAGCACACCCTCTCTGATGTTGCCAATGATCTGGTCTGGTGGATGAGCTCTTAAATAAATAAGATCTCCCTGATATGGAACAATGGCATTTTGAGGTGATGGACAGAGGTTTGGTGACTCTGTTGGTGTAACATCTGTTGGTACTTCTGTAGTGCCATCAGATGTTTGGAATGGTAATGGAGGAATGGGTCCAAGTGGTGTGAAACTTGACTGACTTTTGTCAACAGATGATTGACTTTTGTCAACAGATGATAGATCAGTGGTTGTGAGGGGTGAAGCAGTGGTTTGAGGATAAGACTGGCCAATAGTGGTTGACACAGCTGTGGCAGAGTTTTGACAATTGTTTTGAACAGCTGCTTCCTCTGAGGCTGAATAGACTTTGTAGTGACTGGGGATCACAACATCTGTTCTGTAATCTTGCTGTGGAGACTGTGGAATACCTGCATTGTTAGCTTTAACAGTGATATCTTCAAATTTGAATTTATCTAAATCAAATAGTTCAGCAGGGTTTGCAGGGATTTTTAGAGATGAAAGTTCATTGAACTTTACATTCAGAGTTTCTTCTATTGTGTTAGTCCTTGTGTTAAACACTTTGTAGGCCTTAGCAGTAGAAGAATATCCCAGAAAATAACCACAGTCTACTTTGGCTGCAAATTTTGAAATGGAATCTTTGAGATTTAAAATGAAACATGGGCAGCCAAAGATTTTGAAGAATGAAATTAATGGTTTGATTTTGAACAAAATTTCATAAGCAGTTTTTTGATGTCTGGGGTTGATCAAAACTCTGTTTTGAACATAGCAAGCAGTGTTTACAGCTTCTGCCCAAAAGGACAGTGGCAAGCCAGAATCTGCTAGCATGGTTCTTGCAGCTTCTATAAGAGTTCTATTTTTCCTCTCAACCACCCCATTTTGTTCTGGTGTTCTTGGGATGCTGAACTGCCTCACAATCCCTTTTGACACACAGAAGTCATCCAACTCCTTATTTTTAAACTCTGTTCCATTGTCACTCCTGAAGACTTTTACTAGCAAGTCATATTGTTTTTCAACTTTGGTGACAAAGTCCTTCAATATACCTGCAGTCTCATCCTTAGAATGTAAAAAGTAAGTCCATGTAAACCTAGAAAAATCATCAACTATGACAAGACAAAATCTCTTTCTTCTTAGACTCATGATTTTAACAGGGCCAAACAAATCCATGTGCAACAGTTGTAGACACTGACTAGTTTTGGACTCATCAATGGATTTGTAGGAGCTTTTATGTTGTTTCCCTTTTAAACAAGAAACACAATGCTCATCACATTTAAATTCTTTTGATGGTAAACCTCTAACAAGGCTTTATTTGGAGAGTGTGTTGATAGTATTAAGGTTGGTGTGACCCAATCTCCTATGCCACAATTCTGTCTCCTTAGTGGAGGCAGCAGAAAACAGACAGACATTTGCCATAGGATTGTCCTTTAACAGATCAACAACATACACATTGCCACTTCTATGAGCAACAAGTTGTGCTTTGATCTCAGCAATAATGGTATCAATCTTTTTCACCACTTCTGGCCCAATAATCTTACAAGTTTTCTTTGTGAAAAATGAGCAATAACCTTTGTCACTCATTTGTGAAACACTCAGAAGATTAAACTTGAGATTATCAATAAGATTGACATTTTCAAACTTGAGTTTTCCAGCTTGTACAGTCCCTGAACCCAACACCTTACCATTTGAATCATTTCCAAAGGATATATCACCCCCTCCATGAGCCAAGAAGTCCAGAAGAAGGGCTCTACATCCTGTCATGTGCCTGGAGCCTCCACTATCTACATACCAAAGACTATCTAAACAAGCAGAAGCTCCCTGCACATCAATAAATGATTAGTTTTGGTGAGTGTCCAAAGCCAAGTTGGCTTTGGATGGGTCCTCAGACCTTTCAGACTCAAGCTTTGGAAAATGATCAGTGGTTTGGACCAATTTCTGAATTAAGGTCAACAACTGCTGCTGACCATTTGCCAGTGCTTGGATGTCAACACTTGGGGCAGCAGTTGTTTGATCACTTCCTGACAGATGATAATACCATATGGATTTCTGTTCACTCTTGGTTTAGAGGGTCTTTTTGGCTCCTCATAAACATGTGGCAGACTGTGACATGGAGGTTGACCATAACCTCTTGGGTATTTGCTTGTGGGTGGAGCATCTGTTACTTGGACATCTCTAGAAGCAGATGTTTCAAGCCTTTTTGTAACAGATGTTTGGACAGGGGTGAAGGTCTGTTTGGGCTTTCCTTTTGAAGTACTAACCACAGGGTTTGCAAGAGTTTTGGCTTTGTATTCTTGTATTTTAACATCAAAATTTTTGAGATACAAGCACTCTTTGGTCTTGTGATTCTTTTTCCCACATATTGAGCATGTGGCTTTGGAATCACATTCACTTGTTCCTTTGTTAATGTCATATGCTTTTAGAAGAAAACAGTTTTTGGTGACATGATTCTTCTTTTCACAGAAATCACAGAACAAGTTGACAGTCTTTTCTTTCTTCTTGCCCTTTTCAGCCTTCTTTTCAGCAGATGTTTGAGCATCTGCTGGAAGATTTTTCAGGGGAATGACTTTGGCCAAGGGAATGACCTTTACCTGAGGAGCTGTCTTTCCCTCAGGTGTTTTAAAATCAACAGGTTTAAAATTCTCAAGAGTATCACACTCATCAGACCAAGTAGGTTTAAATTCATATTTTTCAAGTTCAGCAAAAGATGAGGAACCTTCTGGTTTTTCAAGAACAATTTTCTTACCATTTGGTTCAGTGATTTTAATCTCTTGACCCTGCAGGTTTGTTGGTATTACCTCAACAGACTTTTGACTCTTTTTATCAGTGTTTTCAAAAGCTGGAGCAGTGGTTTCAAAACCAAAGCCAAACTTCACATGACTTTTAGTTTGTTTGTTGAGTAACATTTCAAAACCTCTACATGATTCCACCCATTTCTCACATTCAACTTGGGTAAGTTTTTCAACTTCACATGATTTTAAGCTCACTTTTACAACTTTGATATTTTGCTATCATAGTTTGGAGCTGGTCTTTGGTTATGGTTGCTTCATGTTTTAAGCTGCTTATTTCAGACTCTTTTGCAGTTAAACTTGTTTTCAAATCTTTTGTAAGTTTTTCAAATTTAACTTCATCATCCAAAATTTTCTTTCTAAGGTTTTCATTCACCTCTTTGATGTTAGCAAATGCTATCACACATTTGTCAGAACACAACTCTTTAAGAATTTGAGGAGATACCTTAGCAGCAGCCATCAAAGCACAATCACACTTGCACTCACAGTCATCAGATGCACCCCAGGGATCTGTGAGATTCACAACCTCTTCTTCAGGTTTTTCACCTGTAACAACTTCACTAACAACATCATCAGTCACAACATCAGATTCAGTTACCACCTCCTCAGATTCAATCTCATCCACCATGGCCATGAAACAAAAATTTTCTGGTTCATTTTCAGCTTTGGCAACTAGTGCAAAATTCTCATCTGTTAGCTCATCAGATAGACTGCTCCATTCAACAAAGCCTTGTGTAAAGAAGCTCTGTTGACTGGTCTCTGCAGGAGCAGAGGATGGAGCAACAGTCGTTTGCACAGGTGCTTGAGCAACAGGTGTTTGCACATAGTGGATCTGAGGAACAGTGGTTTGGACATACTGGACAGGAACAGTGTTTGAGGACTGTGCAAAATGAGCAGTGTTTTGCACATTTGGTCCAGGGGCATTATAGGAATTCTGATAAGTGTTGGTTTGTGGTCTTTGATTTGGATAGGTTATCATAGGTGTACCATGTTGACCCCTACATTCCCTAGCAAAATGACCAAGTCTATGACATTTGTAACACTTTATCTTTGATTTATCCAGCCCAACCTTAGATCTGCCAGTCAACCCTGGAAACCTTCTCCCAGTTTTCTTGTAAC
Organism: Ambrosia trifida; assembly: GCA_028751855.1. NCBI lineage: Eukaryota > Viridiplantae > Streptophyta > Magnoliopsida > Asterales > Asteraceae > Ambrosia > Ambrosia trifida. Next base: position 150,046,200 of record CM054123.1, read on the forward strand.
AATTATTAGTTCTTACACTGAGAAGGGCCAATTGGTGCATAATGTCCATTTCTTCCAAATCATCAGGGTCAAAGTATTTCAGGTCATCATACTCAAAGGATATATTGTCAGATGTCTGGATATCACCACCACTTGCTGTGAAAGCATAGTTTGGTGAATAAGAATCAGAGTTAAAACCTGAGTTAAAACCTGAAGTTATGTCAATGAAATGATCATAACTCTGATCCTTAGAGTTTCCAGGCACCTCATCATGACCCAAAAGTGTTGTATTCCCAAATACATAGTCATCAGACACTTTTCCAGAGTCCTGGAGCTTCTTTTTCTGGTTAAGCTCTCTCTCATAGGTCAAGAGCTTACCATGAAGCTGGGTCAGTGATAGGTCTTTGAATCCAATTGATTTTCTCATCACAATAGCAATAGTGTCCCATTTGTGTGGTAATGATCATAAAAACCTATGGTTCAAGGTTGAATGAGGGTATGTAAGACCAACCAATTTTAGTTCACTAATTAAGCAATTAAACCTCTCAAACTGTTGAGTTAATGACTCTCCTTTGACATGACTGAATGTTTCATATTGTTGGTTAAGTATTTCACGATTGTTTTCAATAACCTCCTCAGTCCCATCAAACTGTTCTTTCAGTGCATCCCACAACTCCTTTGCACTGTTACAATGTAACAACCCAGCATATATATCATTGGGCAGAGCCATGGCCACAATACTGAAGGCCTTAGCATCTAGCTCAATTTTCTGAAAATCCTGGTCGGAGTAGTTTTCAAGTTTCTTTGGCTCAAACAACTTGGGATCTTCAGTTTCGGCACAGTCGGAACATGTAGTCCGAAGATAACCGACTTCCAATACCCAGTGTTTTGTTGAGCTAGAACATGGCTCATCCGACGTTGCCAGATATTGTATTCAGATCTGACAAGCATCGGTGGCTTGTTGTTCGTGCCAGTTTTATGTGGATCGTGATTGATTGATGCCATTCTCTGATTTTTCAAAAAAAACAAGGTCTGTTTAAAAACGGTTGAAACGAAATTCAACTATTACTCTGTTTTCAATCTAACAGACAAACGATATCAATAATTGTGAGCTGATTATTAAATTGATTTGTTAGATCGAATTTAATTGACCAAGCTCTGATACCAATTGTTAGGATCTGAGTTTGATTGTTTTGATTGTTTAACTAAATATGGTAATAATGAAATGAAAATAGAATGAAAGTGCAGCGGAATAATAAACTGTTAATCAAAACAAGAGAGTAAATGTTTTTAGATCGAAAGCTTCCATTTATCCAAAAGATTACAATCGTACAAATTACTCCCCCTCAGCCTGATCACACAGTGTTTGTCTGAGAGAATGTTTGTGTGTATGATGCAATAGAACAGTACAAGCACTGTTCTATTTATAGAGAGACTCAAAGCACTGATGACCTAAGCTGACGTCACCTAAGACAGGGACCTCTAATAGAATAACAAACATAAACATCTGCCTATTACAAACTACTGTTACATTGAAAGCACTGATATTAAACAGCTGTTGTAGGAAAACTCTGATGGTCTTGTATCCACTGCTGGAGCCTAAGTGCTGTTGGTTCTAGCAGTGCTTTGGTCTTCAGTACTTGTATTAGCATTTGTTCTTCATCAGACCTTTGGTCAGCAGTTGTTCTTCATCAGTTGTTTATTCAGCAGTTCTTTGTATCAGCAGTTGTTGAGCAGTTGTTTGGATAGAACAGTTGTTAGGGTCAGCAGTCTTTTGGGGGAAGTAAGTTGTAAAGACTGTTTATTCAATGGATCAAACTGTTAGCATATTTTGGCATTCTAATCATCTGTTCTTCTCCAGGTCAGCAGACCCAACATTGAGGATGACCTGTACTTGACAGGTAACGCAAGGGATTCAGTACTTTACTGACTGGCCAAGTTGGGCACACCCGTATATGAGGCAGAGCAGGGATGAACCACAGTCAAGGAGCGTGGTGTAGAGCTCGAGGCCAGAGTTGATGATCTTGAGGTGAGGATGATTGCCGCTGTTGCAGCCTTGTCTGCTGCTTTCCCACCCCCTTCCCCGTAGGATATCATATGTTGTACTTATAGTAGTAGTCTAAAAACTTGTAAGGCGTTATGCCATTTATTTTGTATGCAGAAACAAAATCAAGTATGTTAAACTTTCTATGAAAAGTTGGATATTTTGATTCCTATATTGTTGTTGTGTTTGTGTCGTGCATTTGTGGTCTTATCTTGTTGTTTGTGTTGATTGTATATTTGTTCGATTGGTGCATATGTTGACAATACTATACACTAATATGTGTCTCATTCTTTTAATCTTATGTATTAGAAGAACATGCCTCCCAAAAGAACTACCCGATCGACTTCTGAGGAATAAGCTTTTCCGACCACCTCAACGGACCTACAAGGATAATTGCATAGGCTATCGCGCAACATGAAGTGAGCCACGCCGACTCCAACGGCGGTTCGGGCGCAGCTGGGCGACGCAGAACCCAGGAACCTGAGACTGGTAAAGCTTTTGCCTATTCCTTCTTATTCTTGATCTTGATCTTGATCTTACATCAATCCTCACGTTGATAATCCATCCTTTCTGACACCGCAGAATTAGAAAACACCGTGCATGGGTGTTCTTACAAGACTTTCATAGCATATAAGCCATGGAATTTTCCTGGTTCAGAAGGAGCAATTGGTATTGTCCGTTGGATTGAGAAAACTGAGTCAGTGCTCGATATCAGTGGTTGCTCGGAAGAGCAGAAGATCAAGTATGTCACTTGTACCTTCCAAGATGATGCATTTACATGGTAGAACTTACAATTGTAGACCTTGGGTCGTGAAGCTGCCCACAATCTCCCATGGACTGAATTGAAGGCAATGTTAATGGACAAGTATTGCCCACGTAGCGAGCTTCAGAAGTTGGAGACCGTGTTTTGGAATATGTCCATGAACGGGCGGATGTCACTGCCTATACCACCCGATTTCATGAACTTTCTTGATTGGTTCCACACATGGTTACCCCTGCTGCTCCATCTTCCATTAAGCATGTTGTCACCCTTGCTCACAGCCTTACCGACGATGTGGTACGCATGGGTTCACTGACCCAGAAGGAACCAGACAAGGGTGAAAGCTCTGGACACAAGTGCATGTGGTCCAACTTCAAGAAGGGGAAGAGTGCAGAAAGTCATACCAACATGAAGCCTGAAACTGTCAAAGCCTTCGTTACCGCCGCTACTGAAACTCGCAAGCCATATAATGGGCCCCACCCACTCTGCAACAAATGTAAGTATCATCGTGTGGGGACATGTGATAGTATGAAGTGCAAGAAGTGCAAGCGGATAGGGCATCCCACAGTGCAATGCCGGGCTAAAATGGTTGAGAATTCTGATGGTAAACTTGGATATTTTGAGTGTGGAGCTACCGACCATTTTAAGAAGGACTGCCCCAAGATGAAGGGTCAAGCTCATGACAGGGCTTTTGTCATGGGTGCAGACGATGCACGCGAGGACCCAGCGTTGTCACGGGTACGTTCCCCGTTTACAATCATACTACTTTTGTACTTTTTGATACTGGTGCCGATCTAAGCTTTGTGTCAACTGACTGTAAACGGACCCTCGGATTAGATTCAAATAAGTTGCACACACACTACTCGATAGAATTGGCCAATGTTAAGACAATTAATTCCGAAGAAGTAGTTATGGATTGTACGTAGAAACTAGGAGAACATGAGTTATGTATTGACCTTCTACCGATCGAACTTGGGAGTTTTGACATAGTCGTGGGTATGGATTTGTTGTCGAAGAACCGAGCCGAGATTATCTACTTTGAGAAGGTGGTCCAGATTCCACTGTCCAACGGTAAGGTTCTCTCCAAACAGGGGGAATGACGGAAGGCCCCACTACGACTCATATCTTGCATGAAGGCCCATAAGTGTTTGCGGAAAGTTATTGTGCATTCCTGGAACATGTGATCGAGAAGAAGCCAAAGAAGAGGAAAATCGAAGACATCCCTGTCGTTCGAGATTTTCCAGAAGTCTTTCCCGAAGATCTACCAGGTTTACCACCCCTGAGGCAAGTTGAGTTTCATATCGATCTCACTCCAGGAGTTGCTCCAGTAACGTGTTCGCCTTATCGGTTGGCTCCATCTGAGATGAAAGAACTGTACAACCAACTGCAAGAGTTGCTCGATAAAGGATTCATCCGACCAAGCTCTTCACCCTGGGGAGCTCCAGTACTGTTTGGCAAGAACAAGGATGGATCGTTTCGCATATGCATCGACTAAAGAGAGATGAACAAGCTTACTGTGAAGAACCGTTACCCAGTTCCCAGGATTAACGACCTATTCGACCAGCTGCAGGGCTCCAGTTTCTACTCGAACATTGATCTGAGGACAGGTTATCACCAGTTGCGCATTCATGCGGAGGACATTCCTAAGACCGCTTTCAGGACGCGGTTTGCCCATTAGGAGTTTCTAGTTATGGCATTTGGCTTGACAAACCCACCAGCTGTGTTCATGGATTTGATGAACAGGGTGTGTAAGCCTTACCTCGAGAAGTTTGTGATCGTATTCATTGACGATATCCTGATCTACTCACTTACTCAAGAGGAACATGAGCTGCATTTGAAGGTGATTCTAAATTTATTCAAGGTTGAGAAACTGTATGCCAAGTTATCCAAATGTGAGTTCTGGATTCGTGAAGTTCACTTCCTTGGACACGTGACGAGAAGGGTATACATGTTGATCCAGCCAAAGTAAAAGCGATAAAAAATGGGCTAGGCCCAGTACCCCAACAGAAGTTCGGCAATTTCTAGGGTTAACTGGCTATTAAGGACAGTAAAATTGGAATTGAAGCTCTATACAGTCAGGTTAGTCAGCTGGAGACAAAGCCTGATGGGACAATGTATTTCTTGAACAGAATATGGGTTCATCTGTATGGAGGATTGTGTGATTTGGTTTTAGATGAAGCGCACAAGTCCAAGTACTCGACACACCCTGCTGCAGACAAAATGTACAAGGACCTCATAGAGTTCAATTGGTGGCCTAACATTAAGGGTTGTATTGCTGACTATGTCATAGATTGCCAAACGTGTTAAAAGGTCCAGGCCAAGTACCAGAAGCCTTCAGGCATGCTTCACCAACAGGAGATTACAGTTTGGAAATGGGATCAGATCTCTATGGACTTCATCACCAAATTACCGAAGACACCTCGTGGTCATGATGCGATTTGGGTAATTGTCGACTGTCCAACAAAGTCTGTACATTTCTTGCTGATCAAAGAAACAGACAAGATGGGGAAATTGTCCAGATTATACATCAAGGAAATTGTGACAAGGCATGGTGTGCCTATCCCCATAATCTCTGATCGTGACAGCCGTTTCACTTTGAGGTTTAGCAGTCGTTGCAGGAAGCACTTGGTTCTCGCTTAGACATGAGCACCGCTTACCATCCCCAAACAGATGGACAGAGCGAATGAACCATTCAAACACCGGAAGACATGCTTCGTGCGTGTGTAATTGATTTTGGAGTAAATTGAGATACACATTTGTTTTTGATTGAATTTTCCTACAATAACAGTGATCCCACTAGCATCAAAGCTGCCCCTTTCGAAGCGTTGTATGGACGCAAGTGTTGATAGCCCGTGTGTTGGGCTGAAGTAGGAGAAAAGCAAATGACAGGTCCTGAGCTCATTCAGGAGACAATCAACAAGGTCTTCCAGATCAGGGACAGACTTAAAGCTGCCAGGAACAGGCAGAAGAGTTATGCTGACAGGAGGCGTAAACCCTTAGAGTTCCAGGTGGGCGATAGAGCTCCACTCCAGGTATCTCCATTGAAAGGAGTACCCAGGTTTGGGAAGCGAGGGAAGCTCAATCCTACGTACATAGGTCCGTTTGAGATTCATGCACGAATCGGACCGGCCGCTTACAAGCTCAAGTTGCCCCAAGAACTCAGTAGTGTTCATGACACGTTTCATGTTTCGAATCTCAAGAAATGTCTAGCTGACGAGTCATTGATTATCCCTCCAGAGGAGATCCACATTGACGAACAACTCCATTTCATAGAGAAGCCAATTGAGATAACATACTGGAAGGTTCAGAAACTTCGCCGCAGTCAGGTCAAGATAGTTAAGGTACGTTGGAATTCCGAGGGCGGATCCGAGTACACTTGGAAGCGTGAGGATGAGATGAAATGCAACTACCCACATCTCTTCCAAGAGACCACCAGTTCAGTTGACCAACACGGAAAATTTCGCGGACGAAATTCCTCTAACTGGGGAAGAATGTGACACCCGTCGAAATCACAAGTCATATCTGTACACTTAGCTACACATACACGTGCATGACATTACATTTTTCATGTTTAATTGCAATTGGGCCTTATAGGGTTCCAACAAGTTCATTACGATGCTTACAGTCTAGAATTAGGCCCACTAGTTGATACAAGTTCATAACTAGTCGAATAGTTATCATGAGCTATAGAGAGATCTCACCAAAACCCTAGTTTGGGGAGTTCACACAATTGAACATAACATTACAATTGTGTTCCAACCAAGAACAAAAAAAAACAATGTCCATCCACAAGGATTGTCCGAACACAATGCCCATAAACGACTTGTAATACAACTAGTTTAGAAATATATAATGAGCACACAATCATATATTATTTTGGGTTACATAAACTTGTACAAGATATGAATTATAATGTTCAAAAAATTATATATATATGTGTGTGTGTATATGCGACGACACACACACATATATTCAAGTGTGCATGTGCTTTCCAATGTTTAGACTCTTACACATTTATGATCTATCATTTCACCTATATTCCTACATATTTAGTATACACCTTTAACACTTATCCATCCATTGAGCATTTGACTTCCCACAAATACCCACCTCAACCCATATATACATACCGACACACACACACACATACACTCTACACAAAACACTAAGATTCTTGATAACAACTTTCAACAACATGGAAATGGGACTTTGATCTAACCATCATGACTTTCCCTAATTAGCCTACACAATCTTCCACCAAGTTTCACCCAACAACATGCTTTAGTCACCTCCATCACATTCCTAGACATTACACTAAAATGGAAAGCATCTTATGACACTTAGGAAAGCATAATGTTAACTTATTACAAATGCCATTCCACACTTTCCATGCAAGATCCTACCATATCCATCCTAGGAAATCCTTGATCTAGCAAACACCATGATTATCATGCATAAAATCTTAGTGAGTTGACTAAACCATAACCTCCCAACACCCTCAAATTTTTGGCCCCCATTCCCCAAAAAAGACATGCACACATCAAGTCCATAATCTTCCATAATCCACCCCTCTCTACCCTATACACTTAACCAAAGATCACCACTTTCAAGGGACTTTTAGGGGAACAAGGAGAATAACTAAGGTGTAAAAGGCCCCTAACACTGTCACACCATGACTTTTCTCTCGTCGGTTGTGACGTTTAGTAGCTTCACCACGCTGTGGAAAGTTGCATCTAAGACTCTTATTTCCCGAACGCCATTTCTAACCCTTTAGGATCCCCGATCCCAAGACGTCACCTACTCCAACCGTGCCGTTACCAAAGTTTAAACCTGAAAGACATACTTAAAAAGTCAACATATAATGCTGGTGAGTTCATAAGTTTTATAAAAGAGTTGTTATAAGTCTGAAAAGATCATATCCGTTACTACTAGGTTATGAGAACGTTAGCTAGACGTTAAGTGTTTTTACTACTCCGGTTGGGAACCCATTACTAAACCGGTAGAAGTGTTGAAGCCAGCCCAGACGGACAGGATTACCGATGCCTCGGCAACCCTAAAGTGTTAGAGACAATATGCACCCGCCCGGCTCCCAGCCGTCAGGTGGGGTTTGTAAGGCCCAATAGATCTATCCAAATTTTCCTCGTCGTGCATCCCCGCACATTCATGGTTTCCCCCTGGGACTTTTCATAAAAGCCATATAGTAATGTAAAGTAACCATAGTATAAGATGACCTTTAGTAAGTAAGTATGTAGCATGTTTCTTCCCCGAATGTAAAACCAGTAAAAGTAGGGCTGTGACACTCACGCACCCATTTCATTTTTCAAAAACTTGTTCGTTTGGAATTCCTCAGGTTTTCATAAAAGAAGCATGTCTTCCACCCCGAAAACATTTATAAAACAGTAAAAAGTGGGGTCATGAACTCACCTTAATTTCCTTGCTAAGTTAGCAAACAAAGACTGAATCCTCGATCGACTTCCTTGTGCCCTAATTACCAACAAAGGACACCTTAACAGTCTATCACAAATAAGCCTAGTTTATTATCCGGATAATAGATAGCTTATCCAAGTATCTAGACTAGTGGGTATTAACCCGAGTCTTAAGCATTTTAACTCGTCGAACCGATCGTGACTTAAATATGTTTTATGCGACTTAATACTCAAGTTAATCACTTGCTACTATTCGTGTATAAACCACGTTGGACCAATATTATGAAACGTATAACTTATCCTGAGTCATAGCTCATTTTGTAATTCATATAAATGTATCTATCTTATATAATTATATTTTAGGAAAAATGCCCTTTGATAAAAATGTAAGTATAGTTATTTAAACTGATTAATAATAATGTCGCTTCTTTTCCAAATCCATGTCTTTAAAGGTTTCGAACATAAATTTCTATATAATTCTTTCTCAAATAAGCGGAGCGTTTTGTAATTCAAAATCATTTAAATAGCAATGTTTTAGTTACCAAATTCTTTGAAGATCGACACAATTGACGCTCAGTAAATAATATGTATTTGTTTTGGAAATATTGTTCGACGTTTTTCTTTAAATGTTGCAAGAAATCATTTGTCGAAAACCTTTTGCGATATTGTAGAAAACTACATTTCTCAAAATACTTGAAGGTTGCTTATAATGAAATATAAAAGAAATATCGCCTTCGTTTATGCTTATAAATTTTATAAAATTTCGGCAGAGTCTCCTCTGTTTTTGTACGAACCAGACAACACATGTTGTCTAAAGATTCCCAAAATAAACTTCAAAACACAAGACTACAATTTGTTTATCCGCAATTCCCAATCAAACAAGACTTATATGTTTCAACGCTTTTATATTTATATACTTATATAGTCCAACCAATTTAGTTCGATATCGATATTATAAGTCACGCATTTTAACCACTATTACCAATCGTTCGATTTAATATATAGTTACCGTTTACTATTAAAGTCGGTTCGTTTCACGATTGATGACCCGTTATTATTTTAGATTGCGTTCGTATTTATAAATACAACACAAAAATAACCACAAAGTTAATTATACCGAAAGTAGGAGCGTTGACTAAGTTGCTCAGCAGTTTACCTAGTTGACCGTGACCCCCTTGACTTGAACCGAATCAGATCTGACCCGTTGACAAGGTTTGACCAAGCCCGAACACGAACCCGAAACCTAATCTGACCCGATTGACGAACCCCGCAGCAGGCCCAAGACCAACCGGCTCACCCTCAGCCATGAACCACCATCACAGCCATCATCCTACTGGACCACCACGAGCACCCGACCAGAACCCCAAACCAAACCCGGACCCGACCCGAAACCACCACCGCTACCTTCTGCAACCACCACCATCTCCGGCCAACCACCACCAAGATTTGACCCGACTTAAATCCCGAGTCGAACCTGACCAACTACCCAACCTCGAACCAAACCCACCTGACCCGAGCCCAAGACCCCCAGCCAACACCATGTCTAACCCGTGACCCATGACCACGGTTCAACCAGACCAGACCCGAGACCTTAACCGGACTAGAGCCATAACTAAACCCATCAAACCCAACTCCAAAATCCGGCACTCTGCTACCACCTGCCGCCTCCACCATCAGCCCCACGAGCCAAACCCCCAAACAGCCCCTGCATGAACCACCATGACCCTACCGGCCACCTGCCTCGAACCCTCAACCACAAACCAGAACCAAACTGGGCTTGAAACTGACCCGAGACTTAACAAACCCAACCCGACACAGGTGTAATCCGGCCCCCCACTGAGAACCCATCGAACCCGCAACCAATCTGCCCGATGGGCCTAAAAACCAAGCGTCGCCACCACCGAGCAGTGTGGTGGCCGGCCGCTGCAAAAGGGAGGAGGGAGAGGAATAGATCGTGAGGTAGAGAGAGAGGGAGAGTTTGCGTTTTAGAGAGAGAGTAGAGAGAGAGAGAGAGGTTTTATGACTGCCAAATGAGGAAGAAGAAGATAAGAAATGAGACCTTTTATAGTTAGGGTTAGGTTAGGTGGGTTATTACCGCGTATCGAACCCGTTTTAAACGTAAACGTCTCGGTTTCTATTTAGGCTCCAAAATTAATTATAAAAATTTGTCGGTTTTGTTCGAAATTAAAAATAATAACAAACCGAGCAAAAATATAAATATTTTTGATGTCCGACGCGTGTTTTCAGAACACGCGTTTAAATCGCGTTAATGTAAGCGGTCCCAGTTTCGATTGTTAAAACGATCAGTAAACTTCCGAAACATTATAATTAACACTATTTGTAATAAATATTTATTTTTAATCATAAAAAAATCAAGTCAGTGTAGATCGAAAATTGCCGGTTGTCACAAACACCCTCATTTCTTAGACACTAGGAGGTATAATCTTATTTTTAAACTTCTGTTCATTTTCCTTCTTACGCTAAGATGTTCACTAGCATGTTTACTCTTGTAACTAAACCAAGTAAAATGAGTGAGTTCATGCTTTAAAATACATTATGTTAGTTCGTAAATGTATGTATTTACACACACTCTATGGGCCGAAACATATGTATATGTACAACATCATGATGGCAGGAAGTTTTATAAGAAAATGTGAATGTTTTCCCAAGCTCATTAACATAAGACATGATGTGGATAATTATAAATCAATAGTGACATGTTAGATCCATTACACGACTTGCAAGATATATATGTTTTCAAGAAAAGTAATGTTTTAACCTGGGATATTGTTATTTTCACAAAAGTTTCTAAATTTATGAAATAATAAGTTAAAGATACCTAGATACTATGAATCTATACACCAGTCAAGTTAAAGGTTGTAAGACCTATAGCACATGAACACATACACCACCTAAAGTGTATAAAAATAAATTTTTTTACAAGTAAAAGTGGGGTTTTCACAAAAGGTAATGCTATCTTTTTTACCCAAGACACTAGTTTACATAAAGATAGTAGATCTTGTCAAACAAAGCATGAGGTTCATATTTTGAGTAAAGTTACACCGAGAGATCTTAACATTGAACATTTTTATTAAAGGCAAACATTGTAACTTTTGGGAAACAAAGTGTTGAGTACACAAATCCTAACTCATAGACACATCATACCTAAAAGGGTTAAATAACTTGTAGACAGTACAAGTGACATAGACCTAAAATGTCCATTTTTACATAGGACACGTAGGTCGATATCTCTAGCTCCAAGCTCATTAGTTCATTTCCAGACACACCCACAAGGTGAGTTTTTCACGGTCCCTTTTCACTGTTTTACATTTCCAGGGGAAAAACATGCGTACAGTTTTCAGTTACAATCATGACTATTATGTGAACATGAGACATTAAGGTTCAAGATTCATTAAGCCCTCGTGTCATACATCATACCATAACCATTAGCTATGGACTTAGCCATGAAACACCAGGATAGATCTATTGGGTTGACACCCCCACTCTTGGTCAGTCGCTCTGACCGGATGACAGATATCAAAAGAGTGCTTATATTTAACATTTATTCATTGTCTTAAGTGTACAATATGTCAAGGTTTGGTTATGGGCTCATGTCGGATCACATATTAATTATTACCCTAGCTAGGCAAAGATTTAGTCGGTTTTGGATTACATGCCCATTCATTAAAACCCGTGAACTCACGAACTTTGTGTTGACCTATATTTTTACATGCATGTTTTTCAGGTAACTAGAATGAAGCGGGGGACTTGGGAGGTCGCATGCGAGCATCATGGGATACCATCTTTTGAACTGTTGTTGTATTGTTTTTACACATTAATAATTTCCTACAATGGTTTTATTCGAAACAATTTAACTTAACATTTTGTAAAACTATATTGTCTTAAGGAAGTCAGTCTTTTAAATTAATCGATGCTTGCGTGACCTTTAGTGCTTGGTAATCATTTAAGTTGCATCCCGTGTTTCTGCCTATACGGGATATGATAGAGTGATATCAGAGCACGAGGTTATAGAGAGCTGAGATTCTTTTGAGTCAAACAATAAACTAAAAAAAATTGTTTTCAAAATGTTTTCCAAAGAAATAAGTAAAACACTTATCCCTACGCGATAGACAATACCATGCCAGTTACATACTTCACACACTAGTAGACATATTAAGTACACCACATGATTACTGACACACACGTGTGCTATTGATTTCCAGGGTCATGGCACACCACGATGACCCCATTATCATCTCGGATTATGAGGATAAGAATGTACCGGAGAGTCCTCTAGCAGACGACATTTAGCAGGGTTATGAGCCCGACTCCAGTGACTCAGACGTTGAGGAGGATAATATGCAGGTTGATAATGTTGTTTCTAATGACGAGGATGTTGTGCCTGCTAGCGACGCACAGGAGGAAGAGGAGGAGGATGCACCTCCACCGCAGCCAGAGCCCCAGTCGACCCTGAGCCACCAGCACAAGCTGATCCCCTGTTCCCAACTCCCGAGGCACTAGAACCACCTAGGAAGAAGCTACTTCGGAGATCCATGCTCGTAGGGGGATATACCTACCGACTGTTGTGGATTCTTAGCCTACTCTGACGAGGATACCGACAGCGAGGCCCCTTCTACTTTCGAGGTCGGTGGGCCATCCAATTCACCCTCTAACACTCCGCTACCCACTGGCGTTGAGCCGAAACCCGTGTGCCACACCCACTACTCAGAGGTAGGGGTGTTGCGTGGAAGGGTTCAGGATATCGAGGATGACCTGTACTTGACAGGTAAGACCAGGGATCCGGTACTTTACCAACTACTGCTTTCCCACCCCATCCCCATAGGATATCATATATTGTACTTGTAGTAGTAGTTTAAAAACTTGTGAGGCGGTATGCCATTTATTTTATATGCAGAAACAAAATCAAGTATGTTAAACTTTGTATGAAAAGTTCGATATTTTGATTCCCATATGGCTGTTGTGTTTGTGTCGTGCATTTCTGGTCATGTCTTGTCGTTTGTGTTGATTGTATAGTTGTTCGATTAGTGCATATGTTGACAATATTATACAGTAATATGTGTCTCATTCTTTTAAAATTATGTATTAGAAGAACATGCCTCCCAAAAGAACTACCCGATCGACTTCTACGGAATAAGCTTTTCCGACCACCTCAGCGGACCTAGCCAAGGTAATTGCACAGGCTATCGTGTAACATGAAGCGAACTGCACCGACTCCATTGCCAGTTCGGGCGCAGCTGGCCGACACAGAACCCAGGAACCTGAGACTGGTAAAGCTTTTGAATCTTCCTTCTTAGTCTTGATCTTGATCTTGATCTTACATTAATCCTCACGTTGATAATCCATCCTTTCTGACACCGCAAAAGTAGAAAACACCGTGTGTGGATGTTCCTACAAGACTTTCATGGCATGTAAGCCCAGGAGTTTTCGTTGTTCGGAAGGAGCGATTGGTATTGTCTGTTGGATTGAGAAAACTGAGTCAATGCTTGATATCAATCGTGGCTCGGAAGAGCAGAAGATCAAGTACGTCACTTGTACCTTCCAAGATGAAGGGTAAAGCTCGTGGCAAGGCTTTTGTCATAGGTGCGGACGATACACGCGAGGACCCAACATTGTCATGGGTACGTTCCTCGTTAACAATCCTATTGCTTCTACACTTTTTGATACCAATGCTGATCTAAACTTTATGTCAATAGACTTTAAACGGACCCTAGGATTAGAGTCAAATAAGTTGCACACGCACTACTCGATAGAATTGCCCAATGGTAAGACAATTAAGCCCGAAGAAGTAGTTATGGATTGTATGTTGAAACTAGGAGATCATGAGTTCTGTATCGACCTTCTGCCGATCGAACTTGGGAGTTTTGACATAGTCATGGGTATGGATTGGTTGTCGAAGAACCGAGCCGAGATTATCTACTTTGAAAAGGTAGTCTGGATTCCACTGTCCAACGGTGAGGTTCTCTCCATACAGGGGGAGTGCCATAAGGCCCCACTATGACTCATGTCTTGCATGAAGGCCTAGAAGTGTTTGCGGAAAGGTCATTGTGCATTCCTAGAACATGTGATTGTGAAGAAGCCAGATGAGAGGAGAGGAGAGGAGAATCGAAGATATCCTTGTCGTTCTAGATTTTCCAGAAGTCTTTCCCAAATATCTACTAGGATTGCCACCTCTGAGGCAAGTTGAGTTTTATATCAATATCACTCCAGGTGCTGCTCCAATAGCCTATTAGCCTTATCGCTTGGCTCTATTTGAGATGCAAGAACTGTCCAACCAGCTGCAAGAGTTGCTCGACAAAGGATTCATCTGACCAAGCTCTTCACCATGGGGAGCTCAAGTACTATTTGTCCAGAAGAAGGACGAATTGTTTCACATGTGCATCTACTACAGGGAGATGAACAAGCTTACTGTGAAGAACCGTTACCCACTTCCTAGGATCGACGACCTGTTTGATCAGCTGCAGGGCTCCAGTTTCTACTCAAACATTGATCTAAGGTCAGGTTATCACCAGTTGCGTATTCATGCGGTGGACATTCCCAAGACCGCTTTCAGGCCGCGGGATGGCCATTATGAGTTTCTGGTTATGCCATTGGCTTGACAAACGCAGCTGCTGTGTTCATGGATTTGTTGAACAGATTGTGTAAGCCTTACCTCGATAACTTCATGATCGTGTTCATTGATGATATTCTAATCTACTCACAAACTCAAGAGGAACATGAGCTGCATTTGAAGGTGATTCTAAATATACTCAAGGTTGAAAAATGTATGCCAAGTTATCCAAATGCGAATTATGGATTCATGAAGTTCACTTCCTTGGACACGTGGTGAACGAGAAGGGTATACATGTTGATCCAGCCAAAGTAGAATCGATAAAAAATTGGGCTAGGCCCAGTACCCCAACAGAAGTTCGGCAATTTCTAGGGTTAGCTGGCTATTACCGACGATTCATTTAGAATTTTTCAAACACAACCCAATCCCTAACAGTCTTGACCCAGAAAGACAAGAAATTCGAATGGGGAGATCAACAAGAATTAACTCTTCAGCTTTTGAAGCATAAGCTATGCAGCACACCAATTCTCTCACTGCCAGAGGGAACTGACGATTTTGTGGTCTATTGCGATGCATCCCACCAAGGTCTCGGTTGTGTCTTGATGTAGAGAGACAAGGTCATTACCTATGCCTCTCGTCAACTCAAGGTGCACGAACGGAACTACAAGATCCGTGATTTTGAGTTAGGTGCAGTAGTGTTCGAACTCAAGATTTTGAGACACTACCTGTACGGGACCAAGTGTACTGTCTTTACCGATCACAAGATCTTACAGCATATCTTTGACCAGAAGGATTTGCAAATGCGTTAGAGACGATGGGTTGAGCTGCTCAACGATTACGACTGCAAGATCAAGTACCATCCAGGGAAATTGAATGTTGTGGCTGATGCATTAAGCCGAAAGGAATGTGCCAAGACGTTATGAGTTCGCTCAATAGGCATAACTATTCATACCGATCTCACTGCTCAAATTCGCGAAGCTCAGCAGGAAGCTCTTAAGGATAGTAACCTTGGAAGTGAAGCTCTATACAGTCAGGTTAGTCAACTGGAGACAAAGCCTGATGGGACAATGTATTTCTTGAATAGAATATGGGTTCCTTTGTATGGAGGATAGCGTTATTTGGTTTTAGATGAAGCACACAAGTCCAAGTACCTGATACACCCTGGTGCAGACAAAATGTACAAGGACCCCAAAGAGTTCTATTGGTGGCCTAACATTAAGCATTGTGTTACGGCCTATGTCAAACGTTGCCTAACGTGTTCAAAGGTCAACGCTGAGTACCAGAAGCCTTCAGGCATGCTTCACCAACCGGAGATTTATGGTTGGAAATGGGATCAGATCTCTATGGACTTCATCACCAAATTACCGAAGACACCTCGTGGTCAGGATGCGATTTGGGCCATACAGGGTTCCAACAAGGGGAGGATGTGACACCCGTCGAAATCACAGGTCATGTCCGTACACTTAGCTACACATACACGTTGTGCATTACATTACATTTTGCATGTTTCATTGCAATTGGGCCATACAGGGTTCTAACAAGTTCATTACAATACTTACAGTCTAGCATTAGGCCCACTAGTTGATACAATTTCATAACTAGTTGAACAGTTATCATGAGCTATAGAGAGATCTCACCAAAACCCTAGTTTTGGGAATTCACACAATTGAACATAACATTACAATTGTGTTCCAACCAAGAACAAAAACTAACAATGTCAATACACAAGGATTGTCCGAACATAATGCCCATAAACGACTAGTAATACCACTAGTTTAGAAGTATATAATGAACACACAATTATATATTATTTTGGGTTACATAAACTTGTACAAAGATCTTCCTTAGCATTCCATTATAATATATGACTATACATTTGTACAAGATATGAATTATAATGTTCAAAGAAAATATATTTATGTATGGGTGTATATATGCAATGACACACACACATATACAAGTGTGTATGTGCTTTCCAATGTTTAGACTCTTACACATTTATGATCTATCATTTCACCTAGATTCCCATCTATTTAGTATACACCTTTAACACTTATCCATCCCATGAACATTTAACTTGCCATAAATACCCACCTCCACCCATACATACATATCGACACAGACATATACACTCTACACAAAACACTAAGATTCTTGATAACAACTTTCACCAACATGGAAATGGGACTTTTGAGTAAAGTTACACCCAGAGACCTTAACATTGAACATTTTTGTTAAAGTCAAACATTGTAACATTTGGGAAACAAAGTGTTGAGTACACAAATCCCTAACTCATAGACACATCTAACCTGAAAGGGTTAAGTTACAAGGACAAACATAACAAGAGAAAAACTTGTAGACAATACAAGTGACATAGACCTAAAATGTCCCTTTTTGCATAGGACACGTAGGTCAGTCTCTCTAGCTCCAAGCTCATTAGTTCATTTCCATACACACCCACGAGGTGAGTTTTTCACGACCCCTTTTCACTGTTTTACATTTCCAGGGGAAAAACATGCGTACAGTTTTTAGTTAGAATCATGTCTATTATGTGAACATGAGAAATTAAGGTTCAAGAATCATTAAGCCCTCATGTCATACATCATACCATAACCATTAGCTATGGACATAGCCATGAAACAACGGGATAGATCTATTGGGTTGACACCCCCACTCTTGGTCAGTCGCTCTGACCGGATGGCAGATATCAAAAGAATGCTTATATTTCACATTTATTCATTGTCTTAAGTGTACAATGGCCGAGGCACAACATATCAAGGTTTGGTTATGGGCTTATGTCGGATCACATATTAATTATTGCCCTAGCTAGGCAATGATTTAGTCGGTTTTGGATTACATGCCCATTCATTAAAACCCGTGAACTCACCAACTTTGTGTTGGCCTATATTTTTACATGCATGTTTTTCAGTTAACTAACATGAAGCGTGCAACTTGGGAGGTCGCGTGCGAGCATCATGGGATACCATCTTTTGAACTGTTGTTGTATTGTTTTTAAAAGTTAACAATTTCCTACAATGGTTTTTTTTGAGACAATTTAACTTAATGTTTTGTAAAACTAAGTTGTCATATGGAAGTTATTATACCCCGCAATTTCAGGTTCCTAAATTAACAAAACTCTAGTTACTTGCACCTATATTTCTTGCATTCTACTTGACTAGAGTTAACTAGATAAGTTAAGCGTGCACACACTTGATGTATATGTATCTATGAGCTATCATAGATTAACAAACATATGACTAAACATTGAGAGCTTATAAATATTAATCTATGTGTGTACATGAATCTCCTATATATACTTCTATATGTGCTTGTATATATATGTATATACACACACACAAGATATATATATATATATATATATATATATATATATATATATATATATGCTTACCCTCATGAATGATTAATATCATGACATAATTAGATAAACTAACCTAGCTACACCTTGATACATCACTATGACAATCTAGGATCCTTGGAACTATCAATCTCTAGTGAGAATGTTCTAGGATAAGTCTCCATCAATCCCACACCTCCATTTTTGGACCTTGTGACAACTCAAGAACACTATGATACAAATGCATGCCTATGACAAGTCGCTATCACCCACATTCATATGAATTGGCCGAAGCATGCCTTTCCACCACCACACTTGTTCTCAATTCATTGGTGACCATGTAAGACAATTAGAACCTTCCAATGATGGACAAATTACAACTCATGTTATGTTATACTAAACTAGGCCTTACATGTGTTGATCACAATAACCATAAGCATGATTCTTACCCAAAAACTCACTTTCTTTTCCCTTTTCCTTCGGCTAGCACACGAAAACAAGCAACCATCCAAAAACTTCCTAGCCAAAAGTGACATAACAATGCAACATATTTTACTTGATCACCATGCAATCCACCTTTCCTTCCTATACCTTACGGCTACCTCCAAGAAACAAACAAATAGTTCCTATCAACCTAAATCTTGCACCCATTTAGTTAAGCATCACTTCACATCAAAGATCCTAGCAAAACCATTACCACTTTGAGAAAGAAATAAACGTTCCTTCCTACCTATATATTGCGGCCGATAGGGACATCCATGCTAACATATAGGATGTACTTGGCCGATCCTAGGAGAAGACAACCAAGACATTTCAGCTTCCAACTCACCCTATTAGGTGATGTAATAGGCCTAGAAGTATGATGAGCTCATGGATTTCATACAAATGGATAACAAGACAAAACTAATCATCCTTCCTAGCCTAATTCAACTTACCTTACTCTTGATTAGTCACCCTACTCATAACTTACTCCAAATGATGTTAACTTACACAAATCAATGCACCAAAATAAGGGGGTGATCATTCCTAAATTGCTTTTGTCCTCTACCCCATTCGACCCCTATATAAAGGGACCATACCTCACTCTCAAATGCACACCAACACATTCTTTCACTCTGAAAACT
Source organism: Ambrosia trifida (assembly GCA_028751855.1). Taxonomy (NCBI): domain Eukaryota; kingdom Viridiplantae; phylum Streptophyta; class Magnoliopsida; order Asterales; family Asteraceae; genus Ambrosia; species Ambrosia trifida. The sequence goes on from CM054123.1 coordinate 150,065,459, forward strand.
CTTGGGTCTTGATCACCTATAGCCGAAGCAATGCGAGAGCTTGGAGGAGTCTTGAAGACTATCCAATCTTCGATTCATCTCTAGGTAAGATTCCCATGCTTTCGAGTTATATTCTAGTCTAGTCTACCCTCTTTAATCGGCCCTAGTTGCCTTAGACACATAAACACATACACATTGTCTTAGATCTTGCTTAGTCTTGCACTAGTGATGTATTGTTGTAACATTACAAACAATCGGCCCATGTTACACCTCTAGAAGGCCAAAGCTACACTCTGGTGCCATGTAGATTACATATATCACCATGGTTAGCATTTACATGTCATAAGACACCCACTTGATCCAAGCTTAAGGTTTAAGACAAATGTAGTGATCAACCTAACCTATGTTCCACGAAAACACCCCAATAACACTTCCCAAGCCATAATTAAGTCCAAACATACCAACTTGATCCATGTTATGATCGGCTTAGGGTCCTAGATGGATCCTGATAATTGGACATCTACTAATAACATGTGTCAACATGGCTAGAACATGTGTAAATCTCAACTTAAGTATGTTAATGTCCTAAACACATAACTAGCTTTATCACAAGTACAAAACCAAGGTTCACGTAACGCAATAACCAAGTCCACAAGTGTCGGGTAGACAAATTATGTGATAACACTTGTGATTTACCATGCTTTAATAAATCATAGGGCAAATACTGTCCGGACAATAGTAGCTACGTAATTTGGCTTCACTAGATCACAAGCATCTCTATCAGGTGAGTTTCACTACTGTTTTTATCAAAAGCATACGTCTCGGAAGAAGACAACTTTCTAAACTTTTTCATAGTCCGGTTTGGGACTACTTTTACACATCCCTGGTTTAGGGTGCTATGATTCACTAGGTGAGTCTGCTTTCACTAATTCATGCTTTATGTCCTTGATGAACTAAACCAACTCTATCATTGAAGTCCTTCTAAATACCGAATGAATTGTCGGGTGGGCAAGCGGGTTACTAGTTGATAGCGCTATTAGGTCTCACAAACCTCACATCATGCTGGAGAGAATGGGTGTGAACTATAACTCAACATATTATCATTGTTGATAGACAATGATGCAAGGCACTTTGCTCACTATTGTGGGATCTCGTTGTTTAGCAGTTCGGTATTACCGGTTTTAGTTATCATGAGTGGGCTAGCTACCCCTGGCATGTGAATTAGCGTTTACTCGTCAAAACATGGTCTGGAGGACCTACGTATTTACCAAACTTTGTGAACTTACCAACTTTATGTTGACCCACGATTATTATACCTTTTTGCAGGACACTAGTTTGAAGCACGAGTAGAGCATGCATCATATAGTATCATGGGGATATGAATAACTTATCTATTTTCGAATGTTTAATTATCTATTACGATTTCGAACGCGTTGTTTTACGCAGATTATTTGGATAACTATTATCTTTAAATTTTCGCTTCCGCAACTATTGAAACGATTATCTATGAAACTTGTTTTACAATAACGATCTAAATGGTTTGGGCATTTAGAGTCGTTCATGTGACTTATGGCTATGGGATCCTGGTATGTCACACGCCTCGCGGTATATACCCCGCAGTGGAAATTGAGGGTGTGACAGAAGTCCCTCTTTTAAATAAATTGATTCTTGCGTGACCTTTAGTGTTTGGAAATCATTTCAGTCGCATCCCGTTTTTCCCCTAGGTGGGGTGTGACAATAAGGTCCTAATGGCAAATGAGTTTGGCAGAGCTTACCTAAGACTTTATCTAGAAATTATGTTCCAAAATAAGACAGAACGGTTAGTGTAACACCACAAAATCATCCATTACACTTAATTACGCTATTAGGCGTGATTAGCAAAATAATAAAACGAGACTCGAACAATAAGAACTTGGGCTATGTTCTAATATGGAACTAATCCATTTAATGTTACCAATCTTATAAATAAGCAAGTATTACAAGAAAATCTAGCTTGACTAGCTAGTTTCACTAGAAAACGACATTCGGGGATTTTGGAGGGACCATAGTTGCCAGAATGGCAAACTTGTGTGATAATAATAATAATAAGGGGAAGAACACACACTTAGATGTGTGTCGTATGACATCAGGAGAAGAATTCTCCTTCACCTCCAAAACCTAAAGAACCAAATCATTGCTCAAAGTCCAAGCCAAATCAAGGGGCTTTTTGATGCATTAGCAAGAAACAAGTCATCTAAGGTCTAAACTACAACAAGGTACCTTTTATTAGCCGAAATTGATGCTATAATTCGTTTTTGATTTCTATGAAAATCTAGGGTTTTGATAAAAACGTGGAATTAATGGTTAATATGGGTTACCCTAGTCTTGGGGAGCCTTAAACATGTATAATCCGGTTACAAATCACACTTAATATATGTATTTGATTTTGATCATATGCTTATGTATATGTGTAGAATTTTGGGGTTTAACCTCTAGGTTGAATCAACTTATATCTAGTAATCTTTGTGACTCTTAGGAGTTGTTAATATGAGAAATTTAGGCAAAATGGTCTAAATAATGTATTATGATGAGGATTAGACAAATGGGTATGTTTTGGCTAATCTTGAGCTTTAAAACTAAACAAATTGGTGGTGCACACCAAGTGTTCGATTAAATGCCAAATTGGTGAACACTAGTGAAACTATGAAGTTAGAATCATGTAAGAGCTATCAATCGTATGTGATATTGGTTTGTAATAAGCCAAGTTAATCGGATATTCTATATAAGAAAATGGCTATGCATTTAGCTATAAATGGGTAATGAATACATGATTTATGGATAGTGAATTAAATTCATGTTATGTATTCTACTAATCAAGTTTGACATATCCCTAAGTAGGTACAAGAACTAGGGATGCAAACGGGTCAAACGGATGCATGCAATGCGTATGGAAGCAAGAACGGATATGAGGTAAGTTGTGCTCACACCACTAGACTATAACATAGCTTAATTGTTGTATACATTCATCTTGAATCTAGTGTATGTGATTATGGTAAATCCCAAGGGGTAGAATGTATTAAATGAGTTGCCTTATGTGCACTCAAAACAAAACGTGGTTTACGACCTTAATCGAGACAATGAGTTATGACTGAATGGTGAAATTCATCAAACGGGTCAATTAAGAAGGTATGTGAGAAATGATGTTTTAACCTAAATGGAATTAATTGAATGAAATCATTAAGCACGATGTTAAATGGGTCAATTGTGTCACTTGAACCATAGGTAAAAACTTGTGTAATATAGTATCTTGAACTATGGGTCTAAACGGGTCAAATGGTGAAGTCCTCATCATTTGAGTCCAACACTTGATGCTTGTATTCCAAGCATTAAGATTCACGAGCTTAAGCGGATCAAATGACAAAGTATTATCCTTTGACTTCCGAGAAATTAATGTGTCTATCTAGAGAGCACGCAGGTAAATGTACTTGCGCATGCACGCTTGATGCTAAGAATCATGGAGGATAAGAACAAGGTATGGATATGGTTCAAGGCCACCCGGTAAGTCCGTAGCTAATTAAACGCCTTCGGGCGAAGCAACATGGGTACTAAAACTACCCACATGAAGTGTAGGTGCAAATCAAGTAAGTTATTTCCATAACTATGTATAATACGCGCTAATGCGCTTATAATTTACTAAACAAGTGAAAACCTTAGAAAAGGTGAAAATCTAAATTCGGAAGGACTTAGAGGTTTTTAAACATGTCAATGAGTCAAAAGCAATGGGTTTGAACCAAGAAGTGTCACCACGAATGGCTAAATCGAAAGATTTGGCTAGGAGGGGCATTTTGGGAATTTATAAAGATTTACTAAAGGATAAATCTAATAATCGGAATCATAATGAACAAATCGGACAGACACTTTAGTTGGTCAAGTGTCTAATGACCTGACAATGTAAACTAGATGCGTTGCGCGTGGTCAAATGGTGTTATGGTTAAGTTAAATGTCTAAATGGGTCAAATGGGGTAAAAGTCGCCATAAACACCTAAAACTTCGAACCGGGTCATAGCATCATGAACCGGACTATAAATTCAGTCAAACAAATGTTTATTTAGTCGGCAAGTCAATATTTAGGCTTCGGGAATCATCAAATGCGGTTGCGACATGATTCCCAAGCTTAAAAATCACCAAATTTACATCAGAAGCTGTGCGCGGCCGCTCACAGAGACTGCGCGGCCGCGCACAGAGAACAGCATGACGGCCTGATCTTTAACATTGCATATAAAATCGTAGAAAAATCGTTAGGAGGCGTTCTTTATATTCCTGGAAAGCTCTCGGAGCGTAGAACAATTCGTCTTTAAAAGTCGAAGTCGGATTTTGGGTTTTAGAAGTGGTAAAAGCGATCCGAACAGCTGCTGCGCAAAAGTTGCAGCAGTTTGTTCTCCTGATAAAGGGCCGTTTGGTCTGGTTCGTTCCGTTTCGACGTGTAACGACTATCGTACTAGTTTAAATGTATCATTGACAACCCACTAACCATTCCTTTTGTAATGGTGCTAGGTAAACATGTGATGGAAGTCCCGGAGCAAGGATCAAGCCGCGATAAAGCCGAACACACCCGATCACTCCTCAAGCTTCCGCATTAGAATTCAAAGAACTCCCGTTTAAACGCAAAATCTTAGAGTATGTTTTGACTATTAAAATGTAAAAATTTGTGGGAATCAAATATGTATTTGATTTTAATGGTTTGAGTTTATAATAAATATCAAGTTTTAATCGGGAGTGGTTTAAGTAAGGTCAAAACCCGTAGGATTAGACGTTAATCACGTGGTTACAGGTTAGGGTCTTACAGTTAGAGATATATTTCTTTAAACTATATTTGAGGAGCCATACATACGTGTAATATGTCACGAAGTTTAAGGACACCTAGTTCCCGACCTGGTTATAATAGGAAGAACAAAAGATGAATAAACTTATGTGGAGTCTACCACCATAAATCAGAGCATCTGTTAAAACAAGAGCACTTAGGAATCTATTTGAAACCATGGAAGCTAGTGCGAAGAAAATCTTAGTATAAACTATCTTTAAATGTGATATGAATCAAGAATCCCATGATTTAGGCCATATCATTATAGTCAAAATTAGTGGTGTCAATCGAAAGGAGATAGTAGAAATCATTATGAAATCTATGGTAAGTTTGAACAATAAGTTGATTCCTATACACTTAATGCCTATGAAACTTGGAAAATTCATTGTAGTCCTAAAGATGGATTGAGTAGCCCTTACCCTATTAAGCAGAAATTGTGTGCAATACAAAGATACCGTAACTTAGATTGGTTAACAACAAGAAACTAGTGGTATCAAGAAACTTAATAGAATGAATGAAGAACATTATTGTAACCTAAACCCGTAAACTCAGGTTCTTTGCTAAAAAAACAGGAAGATATGTACGTGCATGGATTATAATGACTTGAATACACTTAGCAATACCATTTTTATAAAACAACACACCTTTAGTATTTATGGGTCTTTTGAATTGAAATTTTTTTTAAGGGAAACATGATTATGGACGCATTCAGTAGAAAAGAAAGAGCACACCGACGATTATATGTGCATCGAAAATGGTAGTTATGATAAATCGTTTAGAATAAATTAAGAATGCACAATAAGAAGCATTGACGCCTAACCATATTAATAAGGAATTGATGGTTTGCGTATAAAAACTATTAAGACCTAATAATGATTAAATCTCGAGATTCTACAATCGAATATGAGTTTCTAGTTTTGTCTGATTATAAGATATGATACTAGAGGGAACCGTATGTTTTAGTACCTAGTACACCCTGATAAGAAGTGATTACCAGTAGCCAGAAATGAAATGATTTATTGCAAGACATGTAGAGAAATGCCTTACCTGTCTAGGAGTCAGGCAGAGCATCAGAAGCCATTGGCTACCTACAACAACCTAAAATCCAGGGATGAAATTACTTTGTTGATGAAGTCTTAAGATTGAATCATGGACATGATATTAATAAGGTACTAGTTGATAGGCTTACCAAATCAGTACACTTTCAACTTGTTATCCATGAGAACTATAGAATAGTAAATTCATCCAAACTCTATATTAAAGAAATAGTCTCGTGACATAGTTTGTCTAACACGATTATAGTTATTAGAAATAGTTGTTTCATACCAAGATTTGGTCAAAACTCATAGAAGGAGCTAGTAACTCAAATAAATCTGAGTTGTTTATACTACCCATAGACTTAAGGCATAATGAATGGACTATTCGAAAATTTGGGAAATGCACTGTAAATGTGTAACCGGCTTATATGGTAACTAAGACAACCATCTACCATAAATGGGTTCATCATATAATATTAGTTACCAAGTCAGCGTTGAGGATGCAACCTAGGAAACATTTTATAGGATGGAATCTATAAGTCCCATCTATTGGATGGAAGTTCGCAAAAGTAAGTTATATGGGAATGGTATCATCAACTTGTCAACCGATGAGATAAAGAGGTTATGTCATATGACAATCACACGAGTATGAGTACAATGGAACATATTAAATAATCAATTGTTACATGGAAAGATCAAGAGTAGATGAAGAAATCTTACCCTTGATTATTCATGATTTGACAGGTTTGGAAGACGAAACCTAATTTATGGGGGGTAGAGTGTTGGGTCTGCTGACCTGGAGAAGAACAGATGATTAGAAAGCCAAAACATGCTATCAGTATGATCCTTGAATAAACAGTCTTTACAACTTACTTCTCCCAAAAGACTGCTGACCCTAACTACTGTTCTATCCAAACAACTGCTCAACAACTGCTGATACAAAGAACTGCTGAGTAAACAACTGATGAAGAACAACTGCTGACCAAAGGTCTGATGAAGAACAACTGCTGATACAAGTACTGAAGACCAAAGCACTGCTGGAACCAACAGCACTTAGGCTCCAGCAGTGGATACAAGACCATCAGAGTTTATCTTCAACAGCTGTTTAATATCAGTGCTTTCAATGTAACAGTAGTTTGTAATAGGCAGATGTTTATGTTTGTTATTCTGTTAGAGGTCACTGTCTTAGGTGACGTCAGCCTAGGTCATCAGTGCTTTGAGTCTGTCTATAAATAGAACAGTGCTTGTACTGTTCTATTACATCACACACACAAACATTCTCTCAGACAAACACTGTGTGATCACGCTGAGGGGGAGTAATTGTACGATTGTAATCTTTTGGATTAATGAAAGCTTTCAATCTGAAAACATTTACTCTCTTGTTTTGATTTACAGTTTATTATTCCGCTGCACTTTCATTCTATATTCATTTCATATTACCATATTTAGTTAAACAATCAAAACAAACAAACTCAGATCCTAACAATTGGTATCAGAGCCTGGTCAATTAAATTCGATCTAACAAATCAATTTAATAATCAGCTCACAATTATTGATATCGTTTGTCTGTTAGATTGAAAACAGAGTAATAGTTTAATTTCGTTTCAACCGTTTTTAAACAGACTTTGTTTTTTGAAAAATCAGAGAATGGCTTCTATCAATCACGATCCACATAACACTGGCACGAACAACAAGCCACCGATGCTTGTCAGATCTGAATACAATATCTGGCAACGTCGGATGAGCCATGTTCTAGCTCAACAAAACACTGGGTGTTGGAAGTCGGTTATCTTCGGACCACATGTTCCGACTGTGCCGAGTACTGAAGATCCCTAAGTGTTTGAGCCAAAGAAACTTGAAAACTACTCCGACCAGGATTTTCAGAAAATTGAGCTAGATGCTAAGGCCTTCAGTATTGTGGCCATGGCTCTACCCAATGATATATATGCTGGGTTGTTACACTGTAACAGTGCAAAGGAGTTGTGGGATGCACTGAAAGAACAGTTTGGTGGGACTGAGGAGGTTATTGAAAACAACCGTGAAATACTTAACCAACAATATGAAACATTCAGTCATGTCAAAGGAGAGTCATTAACTCAACAGTTTGAGAGATTTAATTGCTTAATTAGTGAACAAAAATTGGTTGGTCTTACTTACCCTCATTCAACCTTGAACCATAGGTTTTTAAGATCATTACCAGACAAATGGGACACTATTGCTATTGTAATGAGAAACTCAATAGGATTTAAAGACCTATCACTGACCCAGCTTCATGGTAAGCTCTTAACCTATGAGAGAGAGCTTAACCAGAAAAAGAAGCTCCAGGACTCTGGAAAAGTGTCTGATGACTATGTGTTTGGGAATACAGCACTTTTGGGTCATGATGAGGTGCCTGGAAACAAAAAGGATCAGAGTTATGATCATTTTATTGATATAACTTCAGGTTTTAACTCAGGTTTTAACTCTGATTCTTATTCACCAAACTATGCTTTCACAGCAAGTGGTGGTGATATACAGGCATCTGACAATATATCCTTTGAGTATGATGACCTGAAATACTTTGACCCTGATGATTTGGAAGAAATGGACATTATGCACCAATTGGCCCTTCTCAGTGTAAGAACTAATAATTTTTACAAGAAAACTGGTAGAAGGATTCCAGGGTTGACTGGCAGATCTAAGGTTGGGTTGGATAAATCAAAGATCAAGTGTTATAAATGTCACAGGTTTGGTCATTTTGCTAGGGAATGTAGGGGTCAACATGGTACACCTATGATAACCTATCCAAATCAAAGACCACAGACCAACACTTATCAGAATTCCTATAATGCCCCTGGACCAAATGTGCAAAACACTGCTCATTTTGCACAGTCCTCAAACACTGTTCCTGTCCAGTATGTCCAAACCACTGTTCCTCAGATCCACTATGTGCAAACACCTGTTGCTCAAACACCTGTGCAAACGTCTGTTGCTCCACCCTCTGCTCCTGCAGAGTCCAGTCAACAGAGCTTCTTTACTCAAGGCTTTGTTGATTGGAGCAGTCTACCTGATGAGCTAACAGATGAGAATTTTGCACTAGTTGCCAAAGCTGAAAATGAACCAGAAAATTTTTGTTTCATGGCTATGGTAGATGAGATTGAATCTGAGGAAGTGGTAACTGAATCTGATGTTGTGACTGATGATGTTGTTAGTGAAGCTGTTACAGGTGAAAAACCTGAAGAAGAGGTTGTGAATCTCTCAGATCCCTGGGGTGCATCTGATGACTGTGAGTGCAAGTGTGATTGTGCATTGATGGCTGCTGCTAAGGTATCTCCTCAAATTCTTAAAGAGTTGTGTTCTGACAAATGTGTAATAGCATTTGCTAACATCAAAGAGGTGAATGAAAACCTTAGAAAGAAAATTTTGGATGATGAAGTTAAATTTGAAAAACTCACAAAAGATTTGAAAACAAGTTTAACTGCAAAAGAGTCTGAAATAAGCAGCTTAAAACATGAAGCAACTATAACCAAAGACCAGCTCCAAACTATGATAACAAAATATCAAAGTTGTAAAAGTGAGCTTGAGTCCACCCAAGTTGAATGTAAGAAATGGGTGGAATCATGTAGAGGATTTGAGATGCTACTCAACAAACAAACCAAAAGTCATGTGAAGTTTGGCTTTGGTTTTGCAACCACTGCTCCAGCTTTTGAAAACACTGACACAAAGAGTCAAAAGTCTGTTGAGATAGTACCAACAAACCTGCAGGGTCAAGAGATTAAAATCACTGAACCAAATGGTAAGAAAATTGTTCTTGAAAAACCAGAAGGTTCCTCATCTTTTGCTGAACTTGAAAAGTATGAATTTAAACCTACTTGGTCTGATGAGTGTGATACTCTTGAGAATTATAAACCTGTTGATTTCAAAACTCCTGAGGGAAAGACAGCTCCTCAGGCAAGGGTCATTCCCTTGGCAAAAGTCATTCCCCTGAAAGATCTTCCAGCAGATGCTCAAACATCTGCTGAAAAGAAGACTGAAAAGGGGAAGAAGAAAGAAAAGACTGTCAACTTGTTCTGTGATTTCTGTGAAAAGAAGAATCATGTCACCAAAAACTGTTTTCTTCTAAAAGCATATGATATTAACAAAGGGACAAGTGAATGTGATTCCAAAGCCACATGTTCAATATGTGGGAAAAAGAATCACAAGACCAAAGAGTGCTTGTATCACAAAAATTTTGATGTTAAAATACAAGAATACAAAGCTAAAACTCTTGCAAACCCTGTGGTCAGTACTCCAAAAGGAAAGCCCAAACAGACCTTCACCCCTGTCCAAACATATGTTACAAAAAGGGTTGAAACATCTGCTTCTAGAGATGTCCAAGTAACAGATGCTCCACCCACAAGCAAATACCCAAGAGGTTATGGTCAACCTCCATGTCACAGTCTGCCACATGTTTATGAGGAGCCAAAGAGACCCTCTAAACCAAGAGTGAACAGAAATCCATATGGGTATTATCATCTGTCAGGAAGTGATCAAACAACTGCTGCCCCAAGTGTTAACATTCAAGCACTGGCAAATGGTCAGCAGCAGTTGTTGACCTTAATTCAGAAATTGGTCCAAACCACTGATCACCTTCTAAAGCTTGAGTCTGAAAGGTCTGAGGACCCATCCAAAGCCAACTTGGCTTTGGACACTCACCAAAACTAATCATTTACTGATGTGCAGGGAGCTTCTGCTTGTTTAGATAGTCTTTGGTATGTAGATAGTGGAGGTTCCAGGCACATAACATGATGTAGAGCCCTGCTTCTGGACTTCTTGGCTCATGGAGGGGGTGATATATCCTTTGGTAATGATTCTAAAGGTAAGGTGTTGGGTTCAGGAACTGTACAGGCTGGAAAACTCAAGTTTGAAAATGTCAATCTTATTGATAATCTCAAGTTTAATCTTCTGAGTGTTTCACAAATGAGTGACAAAGGTTATGGCTCATTTTTCACAAAGAAAACTTGTAAGATTATTGGGCCAGAAGTGGTGAAAAAGATTGATACCATTATTGCTGAGAGCAAAGCACAGCTTGTTGCTCATAGAAGTGGCAATGTGTATGTTGTTGATATGTTAAAGGACAATCCTATGGCAAATGTCTGTCTGTTTTCTGCTGCCTCCACTAAGGAGACAGAATTGTGGCATAGGAGATTGGGTCACACCAACCTTAATACTATCAACACACTCTCCAAACAAAGCCTTGTCAGAGGTTTACCATCAAAAGAATTTAAATGTGATGAGCATTGTGTTTCTTGCTTAAAAGGAAAACAACATAAAAGCTCTTACAAATCCATTGATGAGTCCAAAACTAGTCAGTGTTTACAACTGTTGCACATGGACTTGTTTGGCCCTGTTAAAATCATGAGTCTAAGAAGAAAAAGATTTTGTCTTGTCATAGTTGATGATTTTTCTAGGTTTACATGGACTTACTTTTTACATTCTAAGGATGAGACTGCAGGTATATTGAAGGACTTTGTCACCAAAGTTGAAAAGCAATATGACTTGCCAGTAAAAGTCTTCAGGAGTGACAATGGAACAGAGTTTAAAAATAAGGAGTTGGATGACTTCTGTGTGTCAAAAGGGATTGTGAGGCAGTTCAGCATCCCAAGAACACCAGAACAAAATGGGGTAGTTGAGAGGAAAAATAGAACTCTTATAGAAGCTGCAAGAACCATGCTAGCAGATTCTGGTTTGCCACTGTCCTTTTGGGCAGAAGCTGTAAACACTGCTTGCTATGTTCAAAACAGAGTTTTGATCAACCCCAGACATCAAAAAACTGCTTATGAAATTTTGTTCAAAATCAAACCATTAATCTTATTTTTCAAAATCTTTGGCTGCCCATGTTTCATTTTAAATCTCAAAGATTCCATTTCAAAATTTGCAGCCAAAGTAGACTATGGATATTTTCTGGGATATTCTTCTACTGCTAAGGCCTACAAAGTGTTTAACACCAGGACTAAGATAATAGAAGAAACTCTGAATGTAAAGTTCAATGAACTTTCATCTCTAAAAATCCCTGCAAACCCTGCTGAACTATTTGATTTAGATAAATTCAAATTTGAAGATATCACTGTTAAAGCTAACAATGCAGGTATTCCACAGTCTCCACAATAAGATTACAGAACAGATGTTGTGATCCCCAGTCACTACAAAGTCTATTCTGCCTCAGAGGAAGCAGCTGTTCAAAACAATTGTCAAAACTCTGCCACAGCTGTGTCAACCACTGTTGGCCAGTCATATCCTCAAACCACTGCCTCACCCCTCACAACCAATGACCTATCATCTGCTGATAAAAGTCAATCATCTGTTGACAAAAGTCAGTCAAGTTTCACACCACTTGGACCCATTCCTCCATTACCATTCCAAACATCTGATGGCACTACAGAAGTACCAACAGATGTTACACCAACAGAGTCACCAAACCTCTGTCCATCACCTCAAAATGCCATTGTTCCATATCAAGGAGATCTTATTTACTTAAGAGCTCATCCACCAGACCAGATCATTGGCAACATCAGAGAGGGTGTGCTCACAAGAAGCCAATCCTCAAATATCTGTCTTTTTGCAGGCTTCTTATCCCTCACACAACCTGTCAAGTACCAAGAGGCACTGAAAGACAACAGTTGGGTAGAGGCCATGTAGGAAGAACTCCTTCAATTCAAAAGACAACAAGTATGGGAGCTTGTACCACTTTCTATGGATGTTTGTCCTATAGGAACAAAGTGGGTCTTCAAAAACAAGACTGATGAAAGGGGTATTGTTGTCAAGAATAAAGCCAGGCTTGTGGTTCAAGGCTTCAGACAAGAAGAAGGAATAGATTATGATGAGACTTTTGCTCCTGTAGCAAGACTAGAAGCCATCAGACTATTTTTAGCCTTTGCTGTCAACCACAACATAAAGGTGTATCAGATGGACATCAAATATGCTTTCCTTTATGGCAAAATTCAGGAGGAGGTCTATGTATGTCAGCCACCTGGTTTTGAAGACACATTCCATCCTGACTATGTCTACAAGCTCAACAAAGCTTTGTATGGGCTTAAACAAGCACCAAGGGCCTGGTATGAAACTCTCTCCACATTCCTCTTATCCATTGGCTTCACAAGAGGTAAAATTGACAAAACTTTATTTCTTAAATGGAAAGGGAAACACTTAATGATTGTTCAAATATATGTGGATGACATCATTTTTGGATCCACATGTAACCAAATGTGTGAAGAGTTCAGAAAACTCATGACAGCAGAGTTTGAGATGAGTGCCATGGGTGAGCTTCAGTGTTTCCTTGGTCTTCAAGTGAAACAACTGCAAAATGGCACATTCATTCACCAAAACAAATATGTAAAGAACTTATTAACCAGATTTGAGATGAATGATTGTAAGCCATGTAGCACACCCATGAGTACTGTATGCGCGTGAAAGGATCGATAAGCTACAAAGACAATCAAACAATTTAGTTTTGGGTGCGGAATCCCCAAAACCAGCACAAAATGATAACTAATCAGATAAACACACACAAATCATCATTTTCAAACGTTTTCATTAATAAACAAACTTGAATACACGTAGAAAAGTGATTACAATCAAGGACTAGACGCAAAACAAGTTTATAAAAAGTTACAGAGAGAATTCAGAAAGTGGCGGGAAATAAATGACTCAAAGTTAACTACAAAAACTGAGTTTGTCTATTTATAGACTGCACATTCGCCCACTTTGTTCGTGCGAATGTGCAGGTTCGCCCATTGTGAACGGTCGAACCAAACTTCATAATAAACAATCTTCATTCGCCCAAAATGCTTCCTTCGCACCTTTGAAAACTCTCCTTCGCACCTTCCAAAATCTTCCTTCGCACCAACGACAGGAAACAAAAACATATGATTTATTCAACCCACAGCATTAGTCGCACATATGCACCTACAAGTACAGTCAAGCTGCTCACTATTGATGACAAGGATGAACTGGTTGATCAAACACATTATAGATGTATGATTGGGTCTTTATTGTACCTAACTGCATCTAGGCCAGACATTATGTTTGCTACCTGTGTCTGTGCCAGATCCCAGGCTTCACCCAGAAAGTCAAACCTTATTGCTGTGAAAAGGATATTCAGATATCTCAAAGGTGCTCCCACACTTGGTATCTGGTATCCTGCTAATGGAAACATTGAGCTTTCAGGTTATTCAGATAGTGATTTTGCTGGCTGTCACACCACAAGAAAATCCACTTCAGGAGGGTGCCAATTTCTAGGGAATGCCTTAGTTTCATGGCAAAGCAAAAAGCAGGCAGCTGTTTCAACATCAACAGCTGAAGCTGAATACATTGCTGCTGCAAGCTGTACAGCCCAACTCATGTGGCTTCAAAATCAACTACTGGATTTTGGGATAACTGCACTTAGGACTCCACTCATGTTGGACAGTCAAGCTGCTGAAAATATCATCAAGAATCCAGTCTCTCATTCCACTACCAAACACATTGACATAAGACATCATTTTGTCAGAGACAGCTATGAAAAAGGTTTGATTTCTTTATACCATGTTCCAACAGAGGATCAGTTGGCAGATGTGTTAACAAAAGCTTTAGACACATCCACCTTTACAAATCTGATTTCCAGAATTGGTATGTTAAACATGGATTAATTAAGTAAAGTTTCAATAACTTTTAATAAAATGGTTCAGCAAATCAAATTTTTAAAATAGCTGTTTGGTTGAAAAATCTGTTTATAACATCTGATCAGATAAAACAACCACTGTTTCATTCATATCCACTGCTGGTTGAAAAGTCTGTTTCAAAACATCTGATCAGATAAAACAACTGTTAGTTGAAAAATCTGTTCCAGAACATCTGTTCAGATAAAACAACTGTCTCCTTATATATATATACTATATTAAAAAAAAATAAAAAAAATAAAAAAAAATATGTTTGTATCAGCTGTTTGCATCAGTTGTTGCTGTTTGTATCAGTTGTTTGCCAAAAACAGCTGTTCTCCACCAGATGTTTCATCCATCAGATGATTGACACGTCTGCTCATATAAGCAGAGGTTTGGCCACATCAGCGGTTTCATTGAGCCTATAAAACCCTGTTTTACCACAACAGACGTTACACTGTCTCATTGCATTCAAAATACTGAAAACCGCCTTCTTCATTCTCAAACCCTCCATCAATCTTCAATCATCTTCACCTTTGAAATCCACTAAAATGGATCTTCAAGCCAAAGCTACACACAATTGTCTCCCCTATCTGATCAAAACAGATGACAACACTCCATTTCATTCCACCATCGACATTTTCCTTAACTCCAAATACTTACCCATCCTAACCGCTAACGCCCCCATTTATCTTGATACACTCCAAGAACTTTGGTTCAATGCTGAGTTTCTACTACAAGACAAAAAGCCTAATTCCATTATTTCCAAAATTGGAGAAACCAGTATCGTCATTACCCCTGAAACCATATCCGCAACCTTCACACTGAATGACCTGGCAGGTAAGGACTCCTTTACTAAAACAGAGCTTCACACTGAGTTCCAAGAAAGAGGATATGATGGTCAGATGACTGGATCAACTCTTTTCAAAAAGTTTTTCCCTCCAGTCATGAAATTTTTCTTCCATACTCTTCTTCTTTGTGACTCTGCTAAGTCCACATCCTTTAATGAAATCCCATTGAGGATGCAATATCTGGGTTATGCCATGTTGTCAAACTCTGACTTCAATCTTTCCCAGGGATTGTTCATGGACTTGGTATCAAATGTGAAAGCTGTCAAGTCTGGGTCAAACAATGCTTTTCTTATTTACCCAAGAATTCTTAGTGTAATCTTACAAAAAGTCTTACCAGAAAAAGTTTTCAAAAAGGGTGAGGCTATGCAAATGAAAAGCTTAACTGATGAAACTTTCACAAGAATGCTGGGTGGAAGCACCCAAGAAAAAGTGTCTAAAGTGTCAAAAGTTTCTAAAACACAAACAAAGAGGACAAAGGCAACAACTGTTGTCAAAACCTCTGTTGTTGAGCCCACTGCTCCTGGTGATCATGGCACTACATCCAGTGCTGTGAAACCCACACCAGCCACTTCCAAAAAGAAACATCCATCCACAAAAACCACCACTCAACCACAAATGAGGCTTCTGGATGTTGAGGTACCAGAAGAAACTTCTGTTGCACAACAAAAGCAACCTGAAACCACTGTTGTTACTTCCTCACAACAGTTGGACATACCTCCACCTGACCAAACTCCTCATGCATCCTCTCAAAAGGATCATGTTGTAAGCCAAGGGGACACACATCATGATACATTTGAGTCACTTGACCATATGTTCACAAGCCCTTCTCCCAGGGCTAATTCTCTTGTTACTCCTCCACCCTCACCATCACATGTCCCACAAACAATGCAACCTCTGTTTGAAGCAATTGACAAATCTCAGGAAGATCCCAGTTCCTCTCTTCCACCTGTCACTGAGAGTATACTCCAACAAGTGACTGTTCCTGAGAATATACAATCTGCTATCCCACAAACAGAAGAGGAGGTTACACCACCTGAGTTCAATGAAACTCTAGGTGAGTTTTCAAGTGGAGCAGCCACTACTGATGTAGAGACCACTGTCTCACATCAGGACAGTGATTACATAGCTAAGACTCCCTTGAAGGCAACAACTGTTGAAGCCACTATAGTGTCTCCAAAAACAGTTGGAAGTCCCCAGTACCAAGACAAAGGGGCATCTGATTCACCTATTAGGCCTGAATCAGGTAGAACTACCACTGGTAGGGACTCAGATGATCCTATTAATTTAGGAGATGGGTCAAAATACCAAGAATTGACGGACAGAGTTTCTGTCATTGAAACCTCTGTTGCTGACATCAAATCTGATGTCAAGCTTATACTGAGCTCAATTGCAGATCTTTCCAAGAGTCAACCATCCACAGCTGATATAGCCAGTGAGTTATGGAAATCAGTTTCCCCCATCATCATAGCTCACAGAAAATTGGCTGATCAGACACATGAAACTTACATGGCTGAGATCAGGTATATGGTAGATGCAAGGTACAAAGATACCCATGCTGATATCAAAGCCATCAAGGACCACCTGCTGAAGACTACTGGCTCTGCCCCTACCACCATCCTCAGGGATGAAAATGATGATGCTTTCACGGCTGATGATGCCAAAAAGGGGGAGAGTGGCAGAGATAGGCTACCAAAACTAGATCCTTTTGGTTGTCCTCCTTCTCAAAAAGGCCAAGCCAAGTCTGCCAAGAAACCAGAGTCTACCAAATCAGCTCCACAACAACAAGCTCCACAACAACAACAAGCAACAACAGCACCACCACAACAACCACCACAACAAACCAATGAGAAGAATAAAGCAGTAGATGACTCTGCAAACATAGAAGCTGAAAAGGCTGCTCAAGAGAAACAGAAAAGAGCTGACACTTTGGAACATAAAGCAGAGTCATTAATTGAACTCAAAAAGAAACAACAAAGGGAAACTGAAGATGTGGGATCCTCTAAAAGGATGAAAAGACCTGCCAAGCATGTTAGAAAACCACCATCTAAGTTACCTCTGTTGATAAAACCACTGCTACTGAAACCACTGCCACCCAAAACACTGAAACTACTCAAAACACTGCTACCCAAACCACTGCACCCAAACCAACAAACATACCTAAACCAACAAACACACCTGAACATACAACCACCAAACATACATCACCAGCCAAATCCCAAACATCTGCTGGACCTACTAAAAGGCCAACAGATGTTAAACCAACCACTGCTACCAAATCACCATCACCAAAAATTATGTACACAAGGAAGAGAAAATCAACCTTTGTTGTACATGATGAAAACATACACACATCACCAACCACCATTTCAACTGCCCAATCCACTCCTCCCATCACAGCTATTCCAATCACTTCATTCTCACCACACACATCCAAGTTTAGATCCCATAGACCACCACCAACCATTACACCATTGGTTGTTCAGTATCCCCTTGAACTTGATCTACTCAAGGGGGAATTACAATCCTTCTACAATACTGAACAGCCATCTGAAAGATCCTTCCCATCTCTCCCAAACTTCCCTGTTCCCCTCAATATTGATACTTATCTGAAATACAAGGGTGAGCAGGTGGATGCCATCATCAGGGAGAAATGCAAAGGGAAGGATGACAGGACTGCTCAGGGCATCCATTCAGCAGAGCTTAGCAAACTCAGAAGGATTGAAGATTTTGCTAAGACCCTAAGCAATTCCATGTCCTCCATGCCTCTCACTGTAGATTTGGAAAAGGAGGTAAGGGAATCTCTTCTTGAACAGATAATGGCAACCAAGCCTTACAAAGCAAACAAAAAGCAGTTCAATGGTTGGACTACTCATGCTTTGAGAGAAGAACTACTCAGGATTGAAGAAATGGCCAAAGACCCCAAAGCTAAAGTCTCCACTCCTAATTTTGGCAAAGGCAGAGACCCAGTCAGAGCCTTGAAATTCAAAAGGATGAGGCAGGAGATTGTAGCTGCCAACTATGGGGAGATGAGGTCTGTTTCCAGATGGTCAGAGTTAAGGCTGGTTGAAACCTACAAAAGTCTGGAAAAAAATAGAAAGATGGATCCCAGCCTTCCAAGAAAACCAATTTACACTGATGAGCCAATGATGAAGAGACCCCAACAGACTTTTAATCTGGATAGCTTACTTGAAACCTCTGATCTCACCGCTGCTACAAGTAGACAGTTCAAGAAGCAGAAGGAGATGTCAGAGGAAGATCAAAGAAAGTTTGCTGATACATTCATCAAGGAAGGGCTCTTCAATCAAATACATTATTTCTCTGATCCTACAACAGAGAAACTCAGAGAACTCATTGGAAGACCTCCTTCACCCAACTCATCAAGAATAAAAGTTCATCTCAGCAAATCCACTGACTCAAAAATTCTAAAGTGGAAAGTCAACAAAGACAACCACGAATTGACATTGCTCAGGTCAGATGGAAGGGTCTAGAAGATCAGCATGGATGATGCTTACAGCCTATGTGCAGAAGATCACCAAACATTGCTAAATCTGGATCTAGAAAGAGATGAAGAAGACTTATTTGCTCTGAACTTTGAACTACAATTCAAAGGTCAAATCAGAGAAAGTCTGATGAGGAATAAAGATCAATAAATAAAGCTGAGTTTTGGCATCATCTGTTCTAGGGGGAGATTGTTGGGTCTGCTGACCGGGAGAAGAACAGATGATTAGAAAGCCAAAACATTCTATCAGTATGATCCTTGAATAAACAGTCTTTACAACTTACTTCTCCCAAAAGACTGCTGACCCTAACTACTGTTCTATCCAAACAACTGCTCAACAACTGCTGATACAAAGAACTGCTGAGTAAACAACTGATGAAGAACAACTGCTGACCAAAGGTCTGATGAAGAACAACTGCTGATACAAGTACTGAAGACCAAAGCACTGCTGGAACCAACAGCACTTAGGCTCCAGCAGTGGATACAAGACCATCAGAGTTTATCTTCAACAGCTGTTTAATATCAGTGCTTTCAATGTAACAGTAGTTTGTAATAGGCAGATGTTTATGTTTGTTATTCTGTTAGAGGTCACTGTCTTAGGTGACGTCAGCCTAGGTCATCAGTGCTTTGAGTCTGTCTATAAATAGAACAGTGCTTGTACTGTTCTATTACATCACACACACAAACATTCTCTCAGACAAACACTGTGTGATCAGGCTGAGGGGGAGTAATTGTACGATTGTAATCTTTTGGATTAATGAAAGCTTTCAATCTGAAAACATTTATTCTCTTGTTTTGATTTACAGTTTATTATTCCGCTGCACTTTCATTCTATATTCATTTCATATTACCATATTTAGTTAAACAATCAAAACAAACAAACTCAGATCCTAACATAGAGTTGTAATACCCCGTTTTGTAGACAAAAATAAAAAGTACATGAAATTTATATTCCATATATTATTGAACAAGTAAGTGACGTTTATGATAATTAACTAAAATCTGAGGTATCTAGACCAGTACTGGCTAGTATAAGAGACTGTTTTTTATAATATAATATAATATAATATAATATAATATAATATAACATAACATAACATAACATAACATAACATAACATAACATAACATAACATAACATAACATAACATAACATAACATAACATAACATAACATAACATAACATAACATAACATAACATAACATAACATAACATAACATAACATAACATAACATAACATAACATAACATAACATAACATAACATAATATAATATAATATAATAGGTAGAGGTTCGGCTACAAAAACCTCTTTTTGTGAGAAGGGTAAGAAGGCATGTGGAAGTGACACGTGGCAAAATTTTAATTTAATAAGAAGGGCAATAGAGTAAATACACTATTTTTTTCAAGTTTATAAAAAATAGAGAGATTTATTTAAAGCATTTGAATTAAGAGGTATTTTTTGTCCATAATCATCCATATCTTGTTCACATTTTTTTTTAAATCTCTGATGTGTAATGATTATTTAGAGGTGCTCATCATTATCAACTATGTCTAAATTACTTTTTAATTATCTACCAGATTCTTTTTTTTCGAGATAGTATTTCACGTCAATAAAATGGCGTATGTATATTCATTTAAGGATAGGTGCTCATCATTATCTACCAGGTGCTCATCGTTATGTATTTTATCTTCATGGACAACATACACAATATTTGTGTTTTATCTTCATTGACAACATACCCAGATCACAGTATTGTTTTTTACCAGATAAAAGTGACATTTGATTATTCATTGTGTTTTATCAATTAACTTTAAACATAAAACGCACAACCAAGAACAATAAGACTTTTCCCGTAAAATACAATCTTTTTTGTACATAAAACTGTGTTTTAAACTTAAAACACAACTTTTCCACTCCAACACATTGATCTAATTAACAATGTGTTTTATCACTATCATATAAAATATAAAAACATTAAACTCAACAGCAAACAAATTAAAGTTGAAAACACATCTAAAAAATAAAAATACGACTTTCCATCAAACACCATTCCATGAAGCTAAAACACAATACCAAGAATCTTCTTTGTCGGCCGCTGAACCAATCATATTATCGATCGTATGAAAGAGGAGAAAAAGAAAAAAGAATAATCGTGTGGAGAGAGAAGAAAGAGAAAGAAAGAGAAAAAGATAAATTAAATTAGATTGGAAAGAGAGAGGAGTTATTAAGTGAATTAAATAGATTTTATTAATTAAGATGTATAATATTACACACCTACCCCCACAATCTTAATTTATGTAATATTAATAAACACATATTACAAAATTGCCACTACTATTATCTCATCCCTCCATCAAGTTGATCTAATTGTCATTTTTCCTTCTCACCCTTCTTACAAAACACCTCTTTTGTATGCTAACCCCACCCCAATATAATATAATATAATATAATATAATATAATATAATATAATATAATATAATATAATATAATATAATATAATATAATATAATATAATATAATATATTTGGCTCTTCTCCATTTTTAATGAAATTTGCGCCAAAACGTAGATAAAAATGAGCTCGTCCCAAAAGTATATTCATAAGTCTATAAAAACTTATAGTATAAAAGTTATACAAGAAAAAAACGAGAATTGAGTTTACTTAATTATATGGTAATAGTAATGTGTAATAATGAATAATAAATATATTATGTTTATGTATGTGTAGTAAAATAGAAATAATAGAGATGCTAAATAGTTTGTAAAGTTGGAATTAAAAGGATTTCGGTTACCTTGTTGCATCGGTTGAGTACACTCTCTTTTGAAGTGAGCTCGAGTACCACAATTAAAACATGTTACCTTGGCTTTGTTGAAGCCATAAGTGGTATTTGGTGAGGTAGCAAGATCAGTTCTGCCTGTTTTCTCAATAAATTCTATAGCCCTTCTCATTACACGCGCAAACGCCCATTGAATATCTATCAATTCCATCTCTTCTTTATCTCTTTAGGCATAATTTTCATTGGTCAGATTATTGTTACCAATCTGACTCGCCACAAGTCCATTATAGGAAGCAACCATTGCTGAAACTAAAGCAACGTGTTGTTGAGCTGCTTCCACAGTCACATTATTCATGTTAGAAGTTTCTAACACACTGGACTTTGGCTGGGTGAAGCTTGTGTCATTGGTGGAACATATGATTGTTGTTGTTGAGGTATGTTCATGTTTGATGTGTAACATGCTGCAGACATTTGAGGTGGAAGTGAAATGTAGGAATTTGTTGTATAGTTTGGTGTGTAGGTTGATGTTTGTGCAAGATATTTAATTGGGTTTCTTGGTGGTTCAACAACACTAGAAACACAAGCTATATGTGGTGCAGCATTTCCTCCTATACGTGAACCGGACATAGACGAGGGTGAGGTAGCATGATACAATTCTGGACTTTGTGGAAACTGTGATCGTTTTGCTTTTCTCTTCTCCTCTAGTTCCTTGTTTTCCAACTTTTGAATGAGCTCATTGATTGTCCAATACTGATAAACATCTTTTTCTTTCAAGACTTCAATGTGTTGATTCCAATATGGTGGTAATGAATTAGCAAACTTGTCTACCAACTCTGGCATCGGAATCTTGATATCATAGTTTGACAACTCGGTTAACAGATGGCAGTATCTTGGAATACGCTCCTTTAAAGTTTCATTCCCGACATAGCTAAAGTTTTCAAACTCTTTCTTTAGCTCTTCCACCCTCAATCTTCTTGTTTTCTCGTTACCATCATGTCTGCTTTTCAACATGTCCCATAGCTGTTTAAATGTAGTACATGATCCAAACTGATGTTGTAGATTGATAGTCAAGGCTTGAGATAGTTGTGAGAAAGCTTTCTTCTCTACTGCAAACTTTTTCTTTTCATCTTCAGATAAACCGTCAAGTGGAATAGGTTCTCCTGAATTCTCAAGACATGGAGCGACATAACCTTTCGCAATCATCTGCCAAGCTTCAGTTCCTTCCATACCCATGCCCTCAAGATGAATCTTGAACTTCTTTTGCCATTGGTTGTACTCTGCCATTTCCATCAACTTCGGAGGGCGATTTCCACTACCTGAAGATAAATCATTGATTAGTGTGGAAATAGCATTAGTAGTTTGAGAATGTACCGCTGCTGCTGCAACGCCCCAATAGTCATTAACCGGTTGCTGTGGAGGTTGAGTAACAGATTGTGGTATAGAACTACTCATGGCAAGGTAGTTAATCGGTTGAGATGACTGAGTGTTCGTCTTCTTAGATGCTACAGCCCATGGATTCATCGGAACGTGTTGTTGCTGTGTTGTTGTAGGCCTAGGTGTCATAGGAAATCCCCACATGTTGTCCATGATGTTTGAAATGTAAACACTTAGAAAAATTTCCCAAACACAAACTTGGTTCGCCCTCTGAGTGACAAACGAGGGTTCAGATGTAGAACTCCCTTGGTTCGACCCCCTTAAACATACTCGAATGTAGAAATGTAACACACAAGAATCTTTTGACAACAATAAACTCTCCTAACATACTCGAATTTAGAATGTAGAAATATCACAGATGGTCGAATGAACAAACAACACACTTAAAAATTTTTAGTTCGACATAAACACACTCAGATTCGACCTGAAATGACCTGGTTCGACCCAAAAACTCACACGTTTAACCCTATTCTCTCTGGTTCGACCTGACCCATTTGACAAATTGTTATTCTTCAAAAATCAGTTGTTTTGATCCAAATTTTTTAAAAGTTTATGGATTTTGATGATCTTTATCAAGTTTTGCTTCGGATTTGATGGAAATCAACTTTAATGAATGAAAATTTTGATTTTATCCGTCAAATCTAGTCCAAATCAATCAATCTCCATTAAAACTCAATGTTCATGCAAAACAGAAAAATTTTGGACAATTTTGGGTCAAAATCTGTTCAAAATATATCAATTTTTAGTTGTATCATCCAGATTGGCTCTGATACCACTTTGTAGACGAATCAGTTTTGATAAAAACAACTATATGATCATACAAGTACAAAGAATCCAGGTGCGGAAACCCTAGATTGTATACAAAATGAATAGATCAAATAAGACGCAATCGATTACCTTTTCAATCATGATTTCATTCATAAAAATGTTAATTTTGCTTTACAATTTGGTTTATAATGAAATAACTCAATTCTAGAACCTTCCTGAACTCTAGAGAGAATAAACATAAAACACACATGACCAAAATGACAAAAGTTTCAAACAAAATAAAACTTTAAGCTTTTATACTACTTCATATTCGACCTCACGTCTAGGTCGAATGTGTACCTTCGACCTTCCTCTAAGCTCGAACCAAACATGTGTCTTCTGTCTTCTCCCTTCGACCATAATATTCTTCCTTCGACCTATATAATATCTACCTTCGACCTCATGTAATCAACAAAAAGACTTAAAAATATAATCCAAAGCATTAGTCGCATTTCGTGCATCTACATTTGGCCTAGTAAGTATGTGTGTACTCTCGAGAGAGTGAAGTACTTGGCAAAGAAGGTGTGAGCTCCTTTATATAGAGATTACACGGGCATGTTACCATTTACCCATAACCACGACGATGGGCTTGTACTTTCAACTCAATTAACTAGTAATGGACTAAGGAAATTAGTATGGAACTAAATATAATAAATGCAGGAGAGAGAGAAAGAGAGACAGAGAGAGAGAGAGAGAGAGAGAGAGAGAGAGAGAGAAAATTTCACTGCCCTGCCATTGGTCCACGTGGCGCGCTGCTAGTGGTTGTAGGCAGATCTTTCTCTGTCTGCATCAGGTAGCGTCAGTTTGTCAGCCTGCTCCTTTTGGAGGATCGTCTGAAGTGACGCCTGAAACCAGGGGGAACAATGCATCAAGTAGGGGAAAAGGAGGGTTGCACCTTCCTTGCTGGCGCGCAGACTTGGCGGGTCAGCCCTGACATGCGTCAGGCTGTGATTGTTCCATGGGAGACCATCGCCACGTTCGGCACAGCGTCTCACGCGGGTCGATTGCACTCCATGTGTGGCCTTGTAAGTCTTGGACTCCGTGGAGGTTGAGACTCTGCGGAGGTCTGTTGTGTTCACATACTTGGCCATTCAAATGGCTTGCTCTCCGCAGAGGTCTTGTGAGAATGATATTTTGGGGTAGGGCCTGTCTCCGTTCTAGGAATTAGAATCCTACCCCTTCAGTGAGGAATAAGAATAAAAATGTATATTAAAGAGAGAACGTACGTCTGAAAATCTTTAGAAATTTGTGTATCCCATGAGTTATAACATTTATTGTGGTTTTTTATTTATTATTGGGTTAGAAAATTTAATATTATATGAAAGTTGGATCAATAAAATTTATAAATGGTTTTTAATAATTAGAAATATAAAAACGAGTTTGTTAGGAAAATGCATATTAAATAAATAAGAAATAAACGTGAAACAATGAATTAATAGTATTATTTCATATGTGAGAGATTTGAGATAATCATAATATTTTTATTTATTATATAGTATATATAAAGATAAAGATTTTAAATTAATAAATATTGGGTTATTTATAACCCTTTTTTTCGGGAATTCATTGGTGAAGATGGCATCACTAAGTAACATGTGTCCCCGCCCAAATCGCTTTATCATATATATAGGTAAGGGTTTCTATACAAGTGATAGGTTTTGTTAAAAGGGTAAGAAGGGCTACAATGATGACATGTGGCAAGCAATAAAATTAGTAATTAATGATAATAAGGTACTTTTATCAATCTTAAAAATAAGAAATGAACATGTAGTTAATTAAAATAAGATTATTCAGGGATTTTATTTCAAGATGATTACAATTCAAATTTATGTGATCCATGTTGAAACGAGAATACATACACAATCTGAAGCATATATGATTTAAAAAATCGTGATTTTTTGATGTTTCGATCGTTTAGGGTGTTTTATTTTCCAACATGATACAATAGTGTTTTATGTTTTTAGTTGCAGTTTATGTTGTTATAACACGATATGAGGTTTGAATATTGCATGTGTTTGGTGTTTTGTTACATAGGTAAAGCAGGCACATTTGGTGTTTTATTCATATGTGTGTGGTGTTTTATATTGAAACATGGTCCATTACAATGTCTTTTGATGCTGAAGTAACAAAACAACGTAAAACAAAATAGATTTAGTGAAAAACACCACCTTGTTTCTTTGGAATTAGACATTGACATGTTACACACATCAAAACCCTAAAAGGTACAAAACACAATATAACACACTTTAGCTTGTTAGTATATAGTAAAAACCACATATCGAAACTGATAATATCTACACTACCACAATAATCCGTTGGACATAAAACACATAATCACAAACACAGTAAAACACACAATATCGAAAATGATAAAATCTCTACTACACAAAAACAATTTTAAGCCTAACCATCATCTCACGTTCGATCTTTGTGCTTTAAAAACCCTAAAAGAACAACCATTTTCATTTCACCTTTGATGAGGTCTCTGAACATCATTGGAGTAAGAAACAATCAGTGATGCGGTTCAAAAACACCGCAAAATTAGAGGAAAAATAGATGTGGTGGAGACAGAAACAAGATACAGTGGATATAAATAACCTAGAACCCATGATGTGGCCTTGATTTTCATACATTCTCATTTGTAGATTGATTTTGGGGAAAGAAAAAAACACTTCTTATTTTTCGGTATAGATATATATAAGAAGAGAGAGTGAGAAGAACGAGATTTAAGGATGATGGATCTGTTTCCATCTTTTAAGCACACACAATGACTGTTATAACCTTATTAACTCTAATTAATCATTCAAATGTGTAACACATATTACTATTTTGCCACTAATCAATCTCAACCATCCATCTATAGATCTATGGGTTATAAACACTTCTTATCTTGTCATAAAAAATACCATTTATACAGGAACCCTACCCTATATATATTTGAACAAGTCCATTCATAAAGATTTATACAACTAGTTGTATTCATGCACACACGTTGCGTTGCTGCCAAAACGTTTTGACATTGGTTTTAGTCACTGTTCTTAATGCACGGTACCATATATGTATAATTCAAATTAATAAGTTAATTGATTAAAACATAGCTCAATATAACGGAAATGAACTATTAGTTGCTAACCTTTATAAATTAAATATGTGGGCACTGACTAAAGACTCTCCAACATCTGTTGAGATTATCGAGACAAAATTGACAGATATCTGTTTAATCTGTGGGCTTCAAATTTAAAATTTAAAATCAAATTCACTAATATAAAATAATTGAGAGGGAAACACATTCATTTTCATCTCCATTTTCTTTCTCCGCTTTCTTCTTCCTCTCTCTCTCTCTCTCTCTCTCAATTTCAAATAACCGCCACATTGGTTAGTATTTGTGTCCCATTCTTACCAAAAGCATCACCTCTGCATTCATCTATACACCTGTTGATTTATCTTCTCAGGTATTCTTAACAAATCTATTCCTCATTATTTCTTTCATTTTATATTATTATTTTGTTGTCTAATTTATGGTGGTATTTTGTTATTTATCAATCTGTTTACTTTAGTGTCTAGATTATTTTAGCTTTATTATATTTTTCAAAGAGTCACTTTTAATACCCAAGGTACAAGTAATCTTCATCTCTTTCATATAGTGTACGGTAAGAAAATTTGTTTGTACAAAAACCATATTCATCTTGTATTCCCAACTTGAATCATTATGTCATATTAATATATTTAAGACAATTTGTTTGTAGTTTAGTGGGTGTGTGTTAGGGCTTTTATATTTATAAATAATCTGATAGATTTAGGAAGCGACTATTTCTTGATTATTTAAGCTTTATTTTAAGGTAGCGATGACAAGCCTCGGCTCATATAAGCTGTTGTTGTTGCTGGCAAAGACAACATTTTCTGTTACGAAAGCGGGTACGATTACCCTGTCTAAAATCACAAATGTTATAGCCTAAAGTGCAATTATTTTATCCATGTATTCTGTCACACCCTCAAATTTCCACCTGCGGAGTTCTACCGCGAGGCGTGTGACACACCAGGATCTAAGTCAACGGTCACAATAACGTCTAAATGTAAAAACATACGTAAACAAAAACCATGCATAAGTTTAAAACTAACATTTGGAAGCGCGGAAGCGTATAAGTTTACAAAAGTCAAAAGTAATCAGAAACATAAGTTTAAGAGTTTAACATCCCAAAGAAAACATGCATAAATGATCCTAGACGCGAGACGACTCCAGTGCGACTCCGTGCGCCTAGATGACAGCTGCTACCTTAGCGACCTGAGAAAACATGCTAAAATGTCAGTATAAAATACTGGTGAGTTCACAGGTTTTTAAAGAAAATGTTTCACGAGCTTTTGAAAGAACTATCATGTTACTACTGACTGAAGAAAATACTTGTTTGACGTTCAGACTCTAAGACGAACCAATCATCGAACTGTCGTTTACCGCGACCAACGCACTATCGTTTACCACGACTAACGAACTATTCAAATACATCCAACGAACTGTCATTCCGTGGTCAACGAACTGTGCATTCACAATTAACGAACTACCGCTACAACGGTCAACGAACTATCACAACGTAAGCCACATACACATAGAACATAAGGAAAACGTACAACCAACCCAGCATAACATGATCTTTTACAAAACGAAGTACTAAGCATGTTTCTCCCCCGAAAATAAAAACAGTAAAGAGTGGGGCCGTGAAACTCACCTTAGGTTGCGTCTTCTGTTAAATGAGTAAACCGTTTGTATGATATGATAGCCCCAACTAGTGGCGACCTATCATAAGGTATGTGTTAAGTTAGACTAATAACCCGTCGGGTTCATTAGTCCCTAAGTCCAGTCCATGACCATTTTGTGTCCGAAAAGCGTGTTTGACCGACAACCAGACTACGTAAGACAAGACTCGACATCCCATTGGTGACCCGACATTCCACGTGTTAGATAAATACAAGATATCATGCAACATATGCAATTAAACACTTAATACGCGCAACAGTTCACTTAGTCTAGCATAATGTCCGATTAACGCTAAAACAGGTCCGAACACGTGTTACAAAGTCATTAGGTGTATCCCGGGGTTCCTATCATGTTCCTAGGCGTTAAATCATGTTCCGGGATGTTAAAATATACATACAGCAGCATTATACGCGATTAGGAATCAAACTAGCATTTAGGATTGTAAATGTTTAAGTGTAGGCATTTAGGATTGTAAATGCTAGTTGTATAGGCATTTAGGATTGTAAATGCTAGTTGTATAGGCATTTAGGATTGTAAATGCTAGTAGTTGAGGGGAATAGGCCTCTATTCGCCTATACTATAGGCGATTAGGGCTTGTATTCGCCTGAACAACAGGCATTTAGGAGCCTACTCGCCTAAAGCCTCATGCGAGTAGGATCCTACTCGCCTCTGCAGTTCTGTAGTGCAATTTCGCGCGCCGAACACTCCAAATCAGATCCGAAACATGTAGGAACATCCAATAATCATCCTAACACATTAACAAACATATTTAAGTTTTCATCGTTCTAACAGTTCCGAATGCGAGCGTTTTCCCAAAATAGCAACTTAGCATGTAAATATCACATCAACATGCAAGAACTTGCCCTAAATAGCAATTATTCAGATTAAATCACATAACCACGTTGTCCGATGGCATCCTACTGTTCTAGCATTATCCTAGAGCAAACCCTAACATCATACAATCAACAACACACCTCATATCATCCTGAATCATCCTAAATCCTTCAAATGGGTCAAAACATCAAGTATCAACAATACACAACCAAAACCATTTAAACTCCTAGGACATCATCATACTAACTTGTAATAGCCATAAACATCATAATAACACAAAAACAACCATGATTCAATCCTAAAGATTCTATCTTTAATCACATATAACACATATAACCCATGTAAAGGTGTGGGTTTGTTTAAAAACGGTTTTAAATGGATTTTCAAAGACAAAAACGTTTATAAGTCAGGTCTGGACTTTTAGGGAGTAAAACATAATCATTTAAAGGTTTGGGTTTGAAGAACACACCTTGTATTCAAGAGGAGATGATGGAATAAGCTTGGAAATGGTTGTTTTGATGTAAAAATAGGTTCCAGAGGGTGTTTATGGGTTGAGATAGGTTATGGGACGGCTAGGGTTGAATAAATGATGTTTTAGAGGTCAAGGGTGGTATTTATAGGCGTTTTTGATCGTTCAAAGCATTTCAGGCGAGTACGCAGCAGTATAGGCGAGTAGGGCTGCTACTCGCATGAAACATCATGCGAATAGCCCCCTATTCGCCCCTATAACCTCCTACTCGCCTATAATAATGGCGATTAGGCTATCACACACTAGCCTAATCGCCTATAGTCCAGGTGTTTGTGTTTTTGGCGCGTTAAACCCTATTTTAACATATGTAAACACGTTTCCACATACCGACAAGTCACATAATGATTACCAACATATAATGCATGATAAATAACACGTTCCCGCCCGATCACCAATTCCCGGGACCCGAGACTTGCGTATGTTAAAACCCTAATGATGTGCGACTCGACTCGACCGACCTTGTTATGTGTAACGTATGCGCGACTCGCTAAGGTAGACTTACTAAGTTTTCAAATGTTAGTTACCGGAAGTTGCCGGGTGTCACATATTCTACAAGCTTCTTTTCAGCTTTAGGTATGGACAATGGACAGGTGGTTACTTTTGGCCACAGATGCAATTCCATAG
This sequence comes from Ambrosia trifida, assembly GCA_028751855.1. Taxonomy (NCBI): domain Eukaryota; kingdom Viridiplantae; phylum Streptophyta; class Magnoliopsida; order Asterales; family Asteraceae; genus Ambrosia; species Ambrosia trifida. The sequence continues at coordinate 150,096,075 of CM054123.1, forward strand.
CAATGGTTTATGACCTTAAGTTGCATATTCCCCATACTTTGATGTTCATCGTTAGTGCTTGCCGTTTTCTTCACCAAGGTGAATTTCATTTAAAAATTTTATAGTTAAGTGTCTTTTCTTACTAACTTTATTATTATGTGTTATCATTATTTCATTTTTGCAGTGGTATGTGGTATGTATGTGTGGTTGAAAATAAGACATCCGAAAAAAAAGTTTAGATTTTTTTGGAGCATTATCTATTGCATATTCTAATTATTTTCTTTTTAATTTTTGTGTTTAATATAGTAGTAAATAGGTTTAATGCATTGAATTTGGAGCATTTACTAAATAATAGCTCCCGTATGTTTTTTGTTATGGAACAAGAAAGTCGCTCAAAACCTGTTTATCAAACTAGATAAGAAATGACAAATGAAGTGTATTTGCTTAACGTCTACCAACTAAACTTTTTATGGCGAAGTCTTATCTTAATATCACATTTGATTTTGCATTACTACTTTCTCTTAAGAAATCAGACTTAAAGCCCTTAAAATCGTAAATATTATTATGTTCCGACCTTATCTAGCTTTGTTGGCAGGCAGCTGAACTGATTCTACCTAAAATGTGGCGTTTATGGCAGCCATCTCTTTTCCGACCTTATTGCTGGTTGTACATTGATGCACATAGCCGAGGTTAAAAGATCAAGCCTTTATTAATGGCCTGAGGTGAAGGCTTTGTCTTCTTTGTTTTTAGAAGCTCTTTCATAATTTGTTTGCTGTTTTTTACGACGTAAAAGGGTATGTCCTACTAGATTATTGATCATTTTGTTGCTCAATTTCCAGTGTGTGCTTTGATTTCCAAGTTCTATCAACGATGGTCGAACAAAGTTATAATCTCAAATATATTAGTGTTAATACTCAACAGTGGTTAACAGTGCTTAGTGATGCTTAACAGTGGTTACTTCTTGATAGTGGTTATGATAAAAACTGTTTGAAATAACGTCAAAACAAAGTCTATCAACGATGGTCAAACAAAGTTATCATCTCAAATATATTAGTGGTTAATGCTCAAAAGCGGTTGATAGTGGTTAGTAATGCATAACAGTGGTACTGCTTGACAGTGGTTAAGGTGAAAACACAAAGTCTGTCACGGAAAGTCTGTCAACCATGGTCAAACAGAGTTATCATCTCAAATATATTAGTGGTTAGTACTCAACAATAGTTAAAAGTGGTTAGTGATGTTTAACAGTGGTTACATATCATACTTTCAGGTTTGTTGTATGCATTTGAACTTAATAGGGTCATGGGATGATTATTTTATTAAAATGTTATTTGTTGATCCGCGGGCTTTAAACTAGTATAATAATAAAAGAAAATAGTAAATTTGACGTGACGCTTGCCATCCTCCCTTTTTAGTGTGCCACATGGTATCCTCCCCATTACATCTCTCTAAAAATCTTTTTTTTAGCTCATGTTTTCCCTTCACAATTTTTAAATGTTAATAACTTTTATATAAGAGATTTTTTAAAGAAAAAAATTACACCAAATTAACTAGCGTTTTATTATGTTTCGAACGAGTACTTTTTTGGTGGGTTTTTCTTTATACTACAAGAAAAAACACACAATCTATTCAGGTAATTTATTAATTATGTATGTATAGACAAGTCACTTATCATGTTCAAACAAGTAAATATGAATTGTGTTTTTATTCAAAGCAGAATAGGTTAAAACCACTCCTTATAAAAGTGACATCTTCAAGGCCACCGCCTTAATCACGTCATGCAATAGTTGCTTCAGGCTCTGTTTCTCATTCAAATATATATGTTCTTTTTAATATATATTTTATTATTTTTATTATTATTCAAATGATTAAAATTGTTTTTTTCTTATTTTTAAAACAAATTGAAAATATTGAAATTATATATGTTTTGTACTTCCATCGTGCAATTGAATAGCTTTCTAAATTATTTTAGACCCCCTTTAATATTTTAGTATTGCATATGGTACGAAATAAATAATCAGAATAAACAAAAAGTTTCCAAAAAAAAAATGAGAATGTTTATTCTGTGATCTTTCTCTGTTTCGTTGGAAACACGCAAATCTCATATTGACTTTCTTTCGGCCAACGCTAAGGGTACTTTAAATATTTTGAGATCTTTGATTTTTCTTTTGATTTTTTCTTTTTTATTTATAAAGGCCCTAGAATGCTAAAAGGTGAGGGAACCTATGTTATTGACCTGTTGGAAAGAGGCCCTAACCTGGGTGGACTGATTGTGAGATCTTTTCATCTTTACTGTTTTTTGTTTGTCATGATTAATATTCTGTTAGGCATCCTGACCGGGTTAGGGGTTTCGGATTCATTTTACAAGGACAGCCACACCCTGTCTTATGTATTGCATTTGTATCCTAATTTTATTTTTATTCATTATGTCACGTAATTTCTCGACCAGTAGGATTTGACAATGTGTTCTTGACTTTGTAATGTGCAGAGTGATGCATTCTTGCATACTTTATGATATAAAATTGAATAAACTATATAAGTTTTGTATTATTATCATTTGGCTTGCAAGATTGTTTGCTATTACATTGTTTTGTGTGGTAAGATGTTCAAGACCTAGCCATTGTCTCGGCTTTGATTGCCTTGGTATTTACCTATTTGCTTGTATTAATCAAGATTATGTCAACTGCGTGTGATTCTATATTATGGTGGCTAGTTATCGTAAAAGTTTGATATATTTTTATTACGTGAAAAATGTTTGTTGAAAATCTATCACACAATTAATTTAGTGGACTTGCAATCTTTATGGTTAGTGAATTTCTTTAAAGGATTTACGTCAATTGGTTAGTGTGATTGACTTTCCCACAGTTTGTTTGGGCTATTTTTTTTTTTATGATGGATTTTCTTAATGCTTGTTTAAGAACAAAAAATTAATAATAATAGTAATAGTAATAATAAATGAGTTTCTTAACCATTATTGAGGTGGGGATATCTTTAATATTGTTTCTTTGTAGTTCATATGTCATCAGTTTTGACATGTATTGATCAATTTTGTTTACATATTATTATTATTTGTTTGGAGATCAAGTCTTGAACCGTTTCGTGTTGTCTATTTCTTACTAAGTCATGTTTCTTATTGAATGATGTATGCAATCAATAACATAAGTTTTTTTTATTATTGAATGAGTTCTTTTTTAAATAAAGCGCTTAGTCTTAACTGTGCTTATATTTTTAAATCTAACACATTCTTTATTTCAAGATTGAATTCTATATCCTTATGTTTTATTATCATGATTATAATATCTTGTATGTTTAAAATAAAATAAAAAGATTTCTTACTAAAAGTTTGTTTTTGGTTGGTGATCCATGTGAGTGTGGTTATTATTCACATAGATAGAGAAATGTATTCATCTCTATTTGGTTAAGATGATTCTCACCAGCTATTTTCTCTCATTCTAGATAGGCGATTAGGTCTTCTTTCTCACATAGTCTCACTCTCTTGATTCTTCCATTCAAATCTACAGTTTCATTAGTCTAATAGTTTTAGATCTTGTTATGATATGCAGTATAGATTCTTTGAGTAGCTGTAAAGGATCATCTAGTTGTTGATCTTATGTGAGTTGTGAGAGAGTTGGATTGTGTATTTGCTTCAAGATTCATTGTAAAACCGATTCTTTCGTTAGTTTTGTCAAGATCTTTGTGTTTAATCGTTAGATCTTGAAATTTTGACATGGCCCAAAAATTTAACTAGTAGTGTTTGATGAAGATTGTAACTTAATGTTTTTGTCAACCGTGCGTTGTTTTTCTTCTTGTGTGAGAAATATTTTCTAGTTGAAGGAGCGTGTAATTTGTCTCGTCTAGAATTGTGTACTTGTTAATATCATTTCTTAGAATCTTGTGATTCCTTTTTTCTAAAAGCAAGTGGTTTTTTTTGTCTATTTAGATATGTCTAATAGTTAGAATCTTGTGATTCATATTTTTTTGTTCAATGTTCTAAAGTTATGAAAGTTTTTTGATAAAATCAAATGAGTCTTCATGTTCTTTACATGAGTTCTTTTCCGGCATTGTTTTGAAGTTCTACAAAGTTGTGTGACTTCTGTATTGATCTTGAAATATTGTTAATGTTACCATGAATTTTGACTCTTTAATATATATAATAATATTTATGTAACTCATTTTTCATTTTTTTCTTATCTTTCTATTCTAACAACGCTTATAAAAAACTCATTGTCCGTCGCTAAACACAGTTATACATTTTATAATTATCACGTTGTAAAGTTATACATTTTTTATTTTAATTACGTGACTTATATTTTAATCATGATCGTTCCGTCATTAGGACCATAATAATTTATATTTTGACTTTTGTTATAAGTTTGAGTTTTGAGTTTAAATACTAATAATAATTACTATCACTATCTTAAAAACGTCTTATCTTCTTACAGATGAAAAAATTATTAACACGCGTCTATATATATATCTGTATCTATATCTATATTTATTTATATTTACTACAACAGAAGAGTCGTGAGTGATATAAGAAAGCTGAGATGTCAAGCGGAGAGACAGATCAACAATGCATGTGTGTGCGAAAAATGATGTCATTAAACAGCTTAAAATATTCAGAAAAAATATGTGGGCCACTTCAATTTACCATTGTTGAGGTTAAAAGCATCTGTGTCGCTAGCCTCGATTTACGACCAGCTGTTCAGACCAATAATTGACTCCTTTTAAGTATCTGTTTGCTATAAGCAGTTGTTATGAACATCTGTTTAGTAGTTATCCAGCCCTTAACTTTGAAGTTTTAAGAGGGAAATTTTGAATTAACATAAGGAAGTGTGAATTTTGCAAGTATATAATATTTAAGTTAAAATCACAACTATTTTCTTTCTGAAATTTTGAATTACCCAAGATGCTTTCCTTATACACAACCATTTTCTTTCTGAAATTAATTCATAAAATCACCTTTCAAATTCTTTGTTAAAATCATCTCAATGGACGTTGATAACAAAAATTATAGTTTTGTTTGTGATTTGAACCCATCCAAAGATATCTGGTTTTTGAAGGTTCCTATCATACGAAAGTGGAAAATTTTTTTAAGATGGAAATGATATTGATTGATGAGCAGGTAATGTAATTTTCACCTAAGGTTATTTTATGTTGTTATTGATGATATAAATATAAATATTCTTTGTGTCATGTTTTTCATTTACTTTATGTTATTTAAGTTGTTGTCGTTGATCATTAGTGTAAAGAATGTTTTAAGATGGAAATGATATTGATTGATGAGTAGGTAATGTAATTTTTTCTCTAAGGTTATTTTATGTTGTTATTGATGATATAAATATAAATATTCTTTGTGTCATGTTTTTCGTTTATTTTATGTTATTTAAATTGTTGTTGTTGATCTTTAGTGGAAAGAAAGTTTTAAGATGGAAATGATATTGATTGATGAGTAGGTAATGTAATTTTTCTCTAAGGTTATTTTATGATCTTATTGATGATATAAATATAAATATTCTTTGTGTCATGTTTTTCGTTTAATTTATGTTATTTAAGTTGTTGTGTCGTTGATCTTTATATTTTTTTTTTATGTTTATTTTAAGGGTGATAAGATTCAGGCCTTCATGAAGAGTCCTTTGATCCAAATTTTTTACCATCAACTTGATCTGGAGGTCTGGATGTGTTTGGACGACCTCCAAAAAAACTATAAGGATGAATTTTGATATTCAATACTTTGAGTAAGCGTTTCCTTGATTTTTGTTTGTAAAGTATTGTTGTTACTTTCATTTTTTTGTACGTCATTTAGTGATCTAATATATCAACTAAATCATTATTGAGTTTTTATATTTTCTATAATTTTGGTATAAAAATATTGAAAAATGAATTTATTATGATTTATTTATGATTATAATAACAAAAATTAATTAAAAATATTATATAAACGGTTTTCTAGAATAAAAATTTATATCTAGAATATTTATTGGTTTATAAGTTTAAAGTAATTTTTGTAGAATTTTATAAAATTGTTTAGATACTTTTATAGATTTTTTTGATTTATTAATATATTTTCTATATATATTTACCTATGTTTCTGTAGTGATTTTATGTAGTGGTACAATTTTGCGATGTACTATGTGGAATGGTTATGCAAAACAGATAACAAATTCATTTCTCAAAACACTGTTAATGACAATATAATGGTTGTTATACAACATGGCAAGGTTAAGCAGTCGAAAGGTAATTTCCTTTACACTCTTCTTACTAATAGTGTGGTTATTAATAGTTTATCTGTTAATTGGAGTTCAATATATATTTATATATATATATATATATATATAATTAAGTGATGTTCAGTGATTACCCTTGTGTGCAGTCTATCAGTTATAGTTTTCTGGATTTGGTAAGCAAATGTTGAAGGATCCCTAAATTGTGTTATCCGAGGCTTTTCTTCAATATCAAAGTCTCCTTGTACAACAGTATTGCCTTCCAGCAACACCATTTTGAAGTCAGTCTTTGTATTGTCCTCTGGCTTTCTTTTGGTAGCAGGTCTTGAATGTTTAACACCAGAAGTTCTAACTACTGAGGTTGACACTTCAGAAGTTTTGTATTTCTCTGGATTTGCAGCCTTGTTAACCTTGAATCATTTTTATGTGTCCAATAGTTTGTCTTCTCTCCACTTTGACACTGAGGCTTTTGAACCATAGTCACTGGCTACCAACTCATCAATTATCTCTGCTCTCTTTGCTTTTCTATTCTTTTAGTTGTAATCTTGTCAGCAACAAGTTGAGCTCTTCTTGTTAGCTCATCTATGGAGAGCCATTTGAGTGAATAGGCTTTTGTCTTGATCATTTGGTTCAATTTGTGTGGTTGGTGTCATGGGAGTGGAACATGATTTACAGTCTTGTAAAGAAAATTTGTTCAATAATTTTTTAACATATTTAGATTGATGTATAAAAGTTCCATTTGTTTGTTGTTTAATCTACAGTCCTAAAAAGTACTGCAACTCTCCCATTGTACTCATCTCAAATTTTGATTGCATGAGTTTCTTGAATTCATCACACAGTTTTGTGTTTGTTGAACCAAATATGATATCATCAACATAAATTTGAACAAGTAAGACATGATTTCAAACATGTATTATGAAAAGAGTTTTATCAATGGAGCCTCTTGTAAAGTTATTTTTGAGCAAGAAGTTTAAAAGTGTTTCATACCAGGCTCTAGGAGCCTGTTTTAGCCCATAAAGAGCTTTGTGAAGTTTGTACCCAACTCAAGATGAGAAGGATCCTCAAACCCAGGTGGCTGACAGACATACACTTCCTTTTTGATTTTTCCATACAAAAATGCACTTTTAACATCCATTTGAAAAACTTTAATTTTGTTTGAAATAGCATAAGCCAGGAATAACCTGATGGCTTCAAGTCTTGCAATTGGAGCAAAGGTCTCATCATAGTCAATTCCCTCTTCTTGAGAATAACCTTGTACCACCAGTCTTGCCTTGTTCTTCATAATCATATCAGCCTCATCTTGTTTATTCCTAAAAACCCATCTTGTGCCAATTGGTAGCTTGTTTGGTGGTAAGGGACAGATTTCCCAAACCTGTTGCTTCCTGAACTGGAGCAACTCATCTTGCATAGCCTACACCTAATTGTTGTCTTTGAGGGCTTCTTGGTACTTCTTAGGTTCCAACTGAAAAATGAATGCTGAGAAGAAGCAAAGTTGGAAAGCTGGTTTATTGTGAGAACCCCTAATGCAATATCACCCATGATTTGATCCAATGGATGATCCTTGTGTTCAATAAGTTGTTGTAAACCACTGACAGGTGTAGGTGGTTCTTGTACTTCTTCAAACAAACCACTGAGGTTAATAATATCTGGTTCAGCTATTTGAACATCTTTAGTAGTTGTGGGAGCTAAAACAGATTTTTGAGTTTGTACATCAGCAGTTGTTGAATCAGAAGTTTGTGAAACTTCTGATGGTTTGAAAGTTGACTTAATGACTGTATTAGGAGTCCATGGTGCTGGATCCTCATCATCAAACCTTTGATCAACATAATAAGTAGGTTTAGATGATGTGACAGTGTTTTCAGGTCCGAAATGGAAGCTGTCTAGGTCAAAGAGTTCAGCAGGATGTGCTGGAATGAGAGTGTGTTTGGACTCATTGAACTTGACATTCAGTGTTTCTTCTACTATCTTGGTTCTTGAGTTAAAAACCTTGTAGGCTTTTCTAGTGGAAGAGTAACCAAGAAAATAACCTGAATCAACTTTAGCAGCAAACTTTGAAATAGAGTCTTTAAAGTTTAGAATAAAACATTGACATCCAAAAGCCCTGAAAAAGGAGATAAGGGGCTTAAAGACTTGAAGAACTTCATAGGCAGTTTTGGAGTGTCTCTTGTTGACAAGGACTCTATTCTGAACATAACATGCCGTGTTGACTGCTTCAGCCCAGAAATACAATGGTAGGACTAAATCAGCTAACATGGTTCTTGCTACTTCAATTAATGTCCTGTTCTTCCTTTTTACCACACCATTTTGTTCAAGAGTTTTGGGAAAACTGAATTGTCTAATAATCTCTTTAGACAAACAGAATTCATCTAGAGTTTTGTTCCTGAACTCTATCCCATTATCACTTCTAATGGCTTTGACAGATAGAGAATATTGTTTCTTTACTTGTGGAATGAAGAACTTGATGATTTTAGCTGCCTCATCCTTGGAGAATAAGAAGAATACCCATGTGAATCTTGAATAGTCATCAATGATGACTAAGCAGTACTTCTTCTTACCAAGGCTCATGATTTTTACTGGCCCAAATAAGTCCTTATGAAGTAGTTGAAGACATGCAGTTGTTTTAGATTCTTCAATAGACTTATAAGAGGACTTATGCTGCTTTCCCTTTAAACGGGATACACAGTGTTCTTAACACTGGTATACTTTCAAGGGTAGACCTCTGACCAAGCCTATTTTTGTGACTTTATTTATGGTTTTAAAGTTCACATGGCCAAGTCTCCTGTGCCAGAGATCAGTCGCTGAAGTTGATGCCCTTGAGAAGAAACAGGCAGTGTTGTTTAGTACTTTGTCCTTTTCAATGTCCACTGCATAGACATTGCCACATCTTTTGGCTATCAACAAAGTATGATCTTCAATAATCTTCTCTATCAACTTATGGCCTTCTGGTGATATGATCGCAAAACACACCAGGCAACCACCATCTAAAACTGTTACTGCTAAAACATCTGTTGCTAGAACCACTTCTGCCACCAAAACTACTGCTGCCATCAAAACAACTGAACCTACAACCACAACCACAAAACTAACCACTAAATCTACCACCACAACCACCAATATAACACCTACAACCATACCAACCACTTCACCACCTAAATCCTAAATCCCAAACATCCACTTATCTTGTACAAAAGGAAGAGAAAATCAACCTTTATCGTACAAGATGAGAATATACAAACCTCACCACCTTCCACATCAACAACAAAATTTATACCAGCCATTCCACTTATATCATTTTTCACCACACACTTCTCATTTCACTTCTCATAGACCACCACCATCCATCACACCATTGGCTGCTCAGTATCCTCTTGATCTTGATCTACTCAAGGGGAAATACAATCCTTCTACAATACTGAGGATCCATCTGAAAGAACCTTCCTATCTCTCCCAAATTTCCCTGTTCCCATAAACATAGATCAATATTTGAAATTCAAAACTGAACAGGCTAATTTGATCATCAAGGAGAAATGCAAAGGGAAGGATGACAGGACTGCTCAGGGGATCCATTCAGTAGAGCTTAGCAAACTGAGAAGGATTGAGGATTTTGCTAAGACCTTGAGCAACCATGCCTTACAAAGCAAACAAGAAACAGTTTGCAGGCTGGACCACTCATGCACTTCAAGAAGAACTTCTCAGAATTAAAGAATTGGCCAAGAATCCTACTTTGAAGGCCTCTGCCCCTGACTATAGAAAAGGAAGAGACCCAGCCAGAGCTTTGAAGTTTAAAAGAATGAGAGAAGAGATTGTGGCTACAAAGTATGGAGAGAAGAGGTCAGTTGCAAGATGGGCTGAGCTGAGGTTGGTTGAAACTTACAAGTAGCTAGAAGAGAATAGAAAGACTGATCCCACTCTACCCAGAAAACCAATTTACTCTGATGCACCAATGGTTAAGAGACCTCAACAGGCCTTTACACTTGACAGCTTACTTGACACATCTGACATATCTGTTGCTGCCAAGAGACAGTTCAAAAGACAGAAGGAGATGTCAGAAGAAGATCAGAAGAGGTTTGCTGATATATTTGTAAAAGAGGGTATCTACAACCAAGTTCACTATTTCTCTGATCCCATAGCTGATGAACTCAGAAAACTCATTTGGAGACCTCCGTCACCAAACTCATCTAAAATAAACTTGCAGCTCAACAAATCCTCTGGTTCAAAAATTCTAAAATGGAAGGTCAACAAAGACACCCATGAATTGACATTGCTAAGATCAGATGGAGAGGCTCAAAAGTTGAGTATGGATGATGCACATGGCCTATGTGCGGATGATCTCCAAACACTACTTAACTTAGAGCTAGAAAGAGATGCTGAAGACCTCTTCTCATTGAACTTTGAATTACAGTTCAAAGGGCAAATTAGAGAAAGTCTGATGAGAAATAAAAGATCAACGATAAAGACTAAGTTTTTGCATCATCTGTTCTAGGGGGAGATTGTTGGGTCTGCTGACGTGGAGAAGAACAGATGATTGAAAAGCCAAAATATGCTACATATGATCCTGAATAAAAACAACATTTACAAGTTACTTCTCCCAAAAGACAGTTGACTCTAACATCTGCTGTACCCCAACAACTGCTGATTACAAAGGTCTGATGAAGAAACAACTGCTGATCAAAGTACTAAAGACTCAAGGTCTGTTGGAGCCAACAGCCCTTAGGCTCCAACAGATGATTCAAGACCATTAGAGGTTTACCTACCTATGAGCTTTTTAGTTATCAGAGGTTTCCTATGTAATAGTGTTTGTTTCATAAGATGTTTTATGTTGTTATTCTAACCTTGTTCTCCAGTCATAGTACCACATCACGAAATCTTTGCTGAAGTGTTGCTGGATAGGCATCAAAGGAATGCGCTTCAACACTGTCGGTGGTTTATACTTCAAGGTAACCTTGTTCAGCCTAGTAATCGGATCAACTTCTTTATGGACTTTCCTGATTGGATACTACGGCCTGAACATTGTTAGGATCTGAGTTTGATTTGTTTTGATTGTTTAAGTAATGAAAGTGCAGCGGAATGATAAACTAAAAATCAAAACAAAGAGAATAATTGTTTTAGAATCAAAAGCTTTCATAAATCTAATGATTACAAACGATTGTACAAATACTCCCCCTCAGCCTGTTCACTCTGTGTAAGTTTGTCTAAGAGAATGTTTTGAGTCATAAATAAAACAGTACATGCACTGTTCTATTTATAGACAGTCTAAACCACTGATGATCTAGGCTGACATCACCTAACTTAGACAAACTTACACAGAGTGATCAGGCTGAGGGGGAGTATTTGTACAATCGTTTGTAATCATTAGATTTATGAAAGCTTTTGATTCTAAAACAATTATTCTCTTTGTTTTGATTTATAGTTTATCATTCCGCTGCACTTTCATTACTTAAACAATCAAAACAAATCAAACTCAGATCCTAACAGTGTTCAGGCCGTAGTATCCAATCAGGAAAGTCCATAAAGAAGTTGATCCGATTACTAGGCTGAACAAGGTTACCTTGAAGTATAAACCACCGACAGTGTTGAAGCGCATTCCTTTGATGCCTATCCAACAACACTTCAGCAAAGATTTCGTGATGTGGTACTATGACTGGAGAACAAGGTTACCTTTGATGTCATCATCTTACTGAAAGATAAAAGGGGAGAGTACAAGAAGATTAACATATTTGATCCCATGTGACTTATTAATTGTTCATATGAAGATATCATCATGCTGTATTACAATCCAATCTATTATGAGGAGAAGGATGGTGAGCAAGCAATGAAATATCATCGTGTTGTATGTTTGTTTTTCGCTTGGGATGTGAACGCAGGATGTGATTATGATAAGAAGTTGGGGAAGTATGTGAAGATGAATAAAGTGAAGAAAAGTTCGTCAAAGCCTAAACCTGAACCGGTGCTGAGAAAAGAGCAGAAAACAGCTCGCCGGATTAAGTTAATGAACATAACGCTTGACTATCAACGTCAACAATCCAAGCAATAGTCGAGGGGGAGTTTGTAGATGCACGTATTGCGACTAGTTGCTTTGGATTATGAATAAAAGTGTTTTGTGTGTTTACGAAGGGTCAAAGGTAGTATATATATGGGTCGAAGGAATATCTAAATGGTCGAAGGGAGAAGACAGAAGACTTAAGTTTGGATCGAGCTATGTTGCAGGTCGAAGGAACACATTCGACCTTGTCGAGAGGTCGAATGTGCATATCTATATAAGCTGAAATTTTGTTTAGTTTGTAACTTTTACCATTTCAGTGAGGGTGTTGAGTCTAGGTTTTCTCTCTGTATCTAGAAAGTTCTGAAGTTGATTTATATCATTGTAAACCTAATTGGTAAGCAAAAATTAACAAGTTTATTAATGAAATGGAGATTGAAAAGGTTATTGATTGTGTCTGATTCGATTCATATCATTTTGTAAACAATCTAGAGTTTCCGCACCTGGATTGTTAGACTTGTATGATCATATAACTATTTTCATCATAACCGGTCCTCTACAAAAAGATTCTCTGCTTGAAGAATGAAGTTAGTTATGATTTCTCGTGTCTCGTCCTTCAAACCTAAGAAAAACACCCATGAGAATCTCGAAAAATCATCAGTAATCACAAGGCAATAGAATTTACCACTGATGCTTCTAACGTTCACTGGACCGAATAGATCTATGTGAAGTAGTTTGAAAGGAGCAGACGTGGTGTTAATAGCTTTAGGGTGATGGGGTTTCTTGTGTTGCTTTCCATTTTTACAAGGGACACATTTATCCTCAACCCCAAAGCTTTTTAAAGGAACACCTGTCACCAAACCGTTTTTCACAATGTAGTTCAGCTTTCTAAAGTGAATGTGTCCCATTTTCATATGCCATAACAGTGAATCTGATTCAGATGCTCTTGAAGGAAAGCATGTGGTCTCCTCTGAATTGTTGTCAGGCATACTCATGTCCATGATGTATGTGTCGTTTCTTTTAGGAGCCCTCATGATTATCTACTCTTTTGGAATTTTCACCCCTGGTTTCAACACTAAAGCCTCAGTCTTGCTAAAGTGAACTGAGTGCCCCTTGTCGCAAATTTGAGAAACACTCATGAGATTGTGTTTGAGCTCCTCAACATAGTTCACTCCTTCTAGGGTGATCTTTCCATTTGTGACCTTCCTCTTTCCTGAGATGCGCCCACCTTTGGCGCCAGCAAAGTTCACGTAACCTCCATCACATTTCATAAATTCAGTCAACAAACTCAACTCCCCTGTCATATGTCTGGAGCGGCCGCTATCAATATACCACCAGTTGATAACCCTCCTCGGCAGCTCCTGCATTATTTTACAAAGAACCTTAGTTAGAGTAGGGGACCCAAGCTGTGAAAGTCTTGGGTCGACCCATTTCATCGACAACAGTAAACTCCCTCCAGTAATCATCACTCCCCATTGGATTCCTGGATCTAGGTGGACTATTTCTGTTCATTTGGTTGTAATGCCAATAGTGCCTTTGATTATGAGGATTGTAATATCCTCTGTGATTCACTGGCCCAATATTTTGAGGTTGTGGATTCCTCCCTCTGTTGGGGTATCCCTAAACATAATTATTTCTGAAAAAATTCTGGTTATTAGAATAGTTTCTATACCTATAACCATTTTAATTATTATTAAAAAATTTACTGGTTTGTCGCCTTGTGGACTTTGGTGACGTTGTCTGTGCGGTGGTTGGTATTTGTTGGTATTTGCAGTTATTGGCTGCTTAGAAGGTTGAGCACTAGATGTGCTTGCCTGGCCAACACTTACCTGTCTAGGGACGAACACAAATTTTTCAAAATTTTTGTTAACTGGTCGTTTTCCTGGATCCCTAGACTCACCATCAGATTCTTGTTCTAATTGTCTCTGCAAATATTTCTTTGTAGAGTTACTCACCTCTTTCCTGCTTTCAGACTTAGCAGGAATCTCACCTTTCTTTGCATCAGTTGGTGCAACATTCTCCTTCTTCTTGGAAGTGCATATGCTAGCAACATGACCCTTTTGATGACACTTAAACTTTGATCATTTCTCAAGGGGATTTTCGTATTGTTCCCTTATGGTCGATCCCTCATTACTAGTAAGTTTGGGTGAAGTGTTCCCCAAACATTCAGCGTTACCCTGGTTGATTTCTTCAGTTTTGGCTTCACCTTGTTTAACAAATTTAGAATTTTTTTTTTAAATTGTCTTTGGTTCACCCTTTTTGATTTGAGTTTTTGAAATCACTGGGTTATCCTTCTTTGATTCAGTTGGGTTAGTTTGAACTGTATTAGTTTTATTAACCCCCGACCCTTTAGTGTTCTTTAACACTTCACCAGTTTCCTCATCCTCAGTTACACTGGATGAACTACCACTCTCAGCACTAACTTCACTTTCACTGCTTACATCAACTTTCATTTCATCAACTTATGCTTACAAGTTTCCTCAGTTACCTCCTTCTCAAATGGAAAAAATAAATAGCTACCAATTGCAGGAGAGGGCACATCCTTGTAACCTAATCCACCGTTATCATCTTTATGCTTCTTAGTGTCTTTTCTAGAGTCTATTAAGGCATTAATAAGATATTTTAAGCTTCGAAATTGGGACACCCGTCGAAATCACAGGTCATATCCGTACATCTAACAACACGTGAATACATTGTGCATAGCATTCCATGTCATCTATTCTGTCATAGTTGGATCATACAGGGTTCCAACGAGACAAATCCCAAGGCATGCAGTTTAACAGTAGACACATTAGTTAGTACAAGGCCTCAGTGAGTTAAATATGCCTTGCTAGACTATAGGAAATCCATGCAATTGAACAAGAATTCCCATTTGTTACCCCGACATGGATAAAATCAAACAGTATCCATCTACATGAACTACCCATATGCATTGTCCAACAAAGACAATTAAACTTAAATTAACTTGTGCACAAGGATATTAATTCTAATACAAATACATATGTACACCCATAGACAAGTTTACATGTAACAATAACCAAATTATATACATATGTATGTATATTCACGGCCACACACATACAAAACATCAAAGTTTCCATGCCTTACATTACAATTTCCCATGGAACTCCCAAAGTAGAATGAGGGACACACAATAACTTATTCTTACACAAGTTGACTTTGTAAAACCATCTAAAACAACATGTGGAAGTCAATTTACACACATGGGAATACATAAGGAATGGACAACTCTCAATATCCATACATACATGCATACATACGGCCTATGCACACACACACACACTACACGTATATATATACATATGCATACACGACACATATACACTCACTACACACTCATCATTCATATCCTAAACACACCACATTCCTATGCTTTACACTAACATGGCAACAACACAAGCAACATGGTTCTCCAAGACACATTGACATGCCACAAAACTCTTCCTTTTCCCCATAAATTTTGGCTTCCAAGGGTCCTAAGAAGTGTGCACACGAAAGCCAAAAACATTAGTCAAACCCTTACACTAATTAGGCAAAACATAAAACCCATGAGCTAGAATCACCTTGTCAACCTTACCACAAATATGGTGCCCCTTCCCCATTAGCGGCCGAAACCCCCCACCCCCTACACTAGTTGAATACACTCCATGAAAGCCTGCATTTGACTTACCTAGTTTGTGAACCAATGAAACCATTGCCTCCTTCCCTAAACTCGCCTATAATTAAAGGCACTAGAACACATTTGGATCACACCACAACCTCTGAAGAATGCACTAACAGTTGAAACCCCTCCTTCCTTTCTTGTTACCCTTCTACCGAGACCCAAACACCCCTAACGTGTCGTGTTCGATCGGTCATCATCATCATTAAGCAAGGGATCCAAGTACATGTCTAGCATCTAGGATTTTTCTTGTGAGGAGCTAGCATATTATTTTCTTATTTCTCTCGGCTATACACGTGAGGTAAAACACCTGAACCCATTGTCTTGTTTACACATTGTTCAGCTACATGTAATGCTCATCCGAAACCATACACACTCGCACAAACTAGAGAACCACAAGTCTTGAAATTAACTAACTTAACAAGTTAATTTTGTGTTAAAAAGCTCAATAATTAGCCATGAATACATATATACGTATAATGGAGGATACAACTTGAGATACACACGTATGGACATAAACAATGCACACTCACAAACACATGAGTGTATGAGGCCAAGACCCGGTCCAAAAGTAGTCTATTTCGCCTTGTTTTGCATCATATAACATGGTTAGATTTATAAACATGTGTTATATACTATAAAAACATGTGTTAACAAGCTTAACACAATAGTCTTCTTGAAAACCTAAGACATGCGAGTATACACCAAGGCAAAACATCTAAACAAGTTGTTTTCATACACGATTATCCCGAAATATGTCCATATGTTACCCTAGGCATGCATAAATGTGACATACATGACATTTGGTAACACTTAATAAGACTAAGTACATGTTTTACTCAAAAATAGACTAATCACAGTCACCTAACCAACAAAACGAACATTCCTGACACATACAGTGTGTGACACATGTGAATAGTGGTACAGAAAGCCTCTAGTGCATAGGTGATACAGTCGGGTCAAGTGGCGGTTCGGGCGCTGCCAGCCGACATAGAACCCAGGACCTTGAGAATGGTAAAGCTTTTTCCTATTATTTTCTTTTCTCAATCGTTTTCCTATGCCAATCCTTTCGTTGACAATCCAATCTTTCTGACGCTGTAGGAGCAGAAAATCCCATACGTGGGTGTTCCTACAAGACTTTCATGGAATGCAAGCCTTGGAACTTTTGTGAGTCAGAAGGAGCGATTGGTATTGTTCGATGGATTGAGAAAACGGAATTTGTGCTCGACATTAGTGGCTGTTCGGAGGACCAGAAGATCAAGTACGTCACCTGTACCTTCCACGACGAGACGCTAACATGGTGGAACCTACAAGTGCAGACCTTGGGTCGCGTAGCTGCCTACAATCTTTCGTGGACTGAGCTGAACTCGATGCTGATGGACAAGTATTGCCCACGGAGCGAAGTACAATAGTTGGAGACCGAGTTCTGGAATTTGACCATGAGCGGGGTGGATATCTCTGATTATACCACCCGATTCCAAGAGTTTTCTCGTCTAGTTCCACGCATGGTTACCCGTGAGTATAAACAGGTAGAGAGGTACATCTGGGGATTTTCTTCTCAGATCCATAGCATGGTTACCACCGATGCTCCAGCTTCCATCCAACATACAGTCACCCTTGCTCACAGCCTTACCAACGATGCGGTACGCATGGGATCCCTGACCCAAAAGGAATCCGACAAGGGTGAAGGCTCTGGAAACAAGCGTAAGTGGTCTCACATCAAGAAATGAAGAGGTGTAGAGGGTAATCCCAGCAAGAAGCCCGAAACCGTCAAAGCTTTTGTTGCCACCGCTACTAAAACTTGCAAGTCGTACAACGGGCCCTACGCACTCTGCAACAAGTGCAAGTATCACCATGTGGGGACGTGCAAGAGCATCAAATGCGAGAAGTGCAAGCGGATTTGGCTTCCATCTTCACCTTTTATTACTTGAATTCCTGATTTCTTAGGCATCGTTTGAGTTGGGCTTACCCAATCACTATCCGGTATCAGGTAAAGAATTCCTGCATCTAACCATTTGAGCACCTCCTTTTTTACCACCTCTCTCATGTTTGGGTTCAACCTTCTTTGTGCATCTCTAGAGGGCATTGATGATGGATCGGTTATGATCCTATGCATGCAATTTGATGGACTTATACCTTTCAAATCTACAATTGTCCACCCCATGGCAACATTATACTTGATTAAAACCTTCAATCATGCCTCTTCATGCTCCTTTGAAAGATTTGATGCAATAATTACAGGTAATGTCTCATTCTTGCCTAGAAATGCATACTTGGAAGTGTCTTCAATTCTGGTTTGGGTGGGTCTTCTAAGGAAGGCTTGAGCTTTGAATCTATGTGCTCGGGTAAGCACTCAATTTTGTGTGTCCTTGGCGGCCTTCCTTCATCCATTGTGACTGCAAAAACTTCTTTCCAAATGCTTGAATCGACCGTTTCCAATGAATTGCACCTGTTATTCACAAGGAAATGCTCTAGGGTGTTGTCCGCAATCACACTTCAAGTATAAGATTGGACATACCCATCAACAACATCCGCCATAAAACATTCATTATCAAATGAAGGACTTTCTGAATTTTTAAACATATTTAACTTTGCCTTACGATTTGGGCATTGATTGTTGCTAAGAAGGGTCGGCCAAGAATCACACTTGATTGTCTTTCTTTGTTTACTACCGCTGAATCCAATACTAAGAAGTCAACGGGGTAGTAAAAATTTTCCACCTTAACTATTACATCGGTTAACACACCCATAGGAATTTTTGGAGACATATCGGCCAACACCACGGTAGTGTCGGATTTTTACCAAGGACCAAAATCATGTTGGTCATATAAGTTACCCGGTAGAATGTTAACATTTGCACCAAGATCAAGGAGTGCTCTTTTTATTTTTAAATCACCGATTTGAATTGAAATTAAAGGAGCCCCCGGATCTTTAAGTTTTGGTGGACCATTTAATAGATCTTTTCTAATTACACAAATCCTTGAGGTACTTTGCATAAACCGGTATTTGTCTAATGGCATCAATTAATGGAATGTTGATTTTAACTTGCTTAAAAGGTTCCCACATGTCTTTGTATTGTGGGACATTTTTGCCATATCTTTTGTGCTCGGTTTTTTATTAAAGCTGATGAATAAGGAATGCTATTATTCTCCATATCCTTATCATCGGCTTTAGCATTGTCCGGTTTTCGCAAAGGTTTTGAATGCTTTGATTTTCACTTACATCAATTTTATCACTTTTGTGTGAAATGATTTCCGGCTCATGTTCATCTTCGGAGTGGCAATCCTCCGCTACACCATCGGGTGGAGTTAATGCATGATTCATTGTGGAACCATAAGCCTTACCATTACGTAATATAAGTACCTCATTGTAAGGACAAAAAGGATTGAAGAAATCACTTTTGCAAACCTTAGTCTAATTCCTATTTCTGCAAAAAAATGCGAAGTATGGAAACCGCTGATGAACAATACTCAAAGTGCTGAAGAAGAAATACATCAAGTGCTGAAGAGTGAAAGATTAGAAGTTCTGAAGTCAAAACAGACAAGTCAACTGAAGAACTGCTGAAGACAAACTACTAACTACTCATCGGTAGTTTGTCACTCATCAGATGTTTTGATAGAAGCTTCCCACTGCCTTTGAACTTCAGTAGTTTAGTTAAAAATTAGTATTATTATATCTTTTGTACAAGTATGAATGCTATAGCCTGTTGTAGTATTTCTACTTATTATATTGCTTCAATAATTCACTTGTACGTTTACACATTGTCTATAAATAGATGGGTTCATCCCACTATTTTAGATAATTCTTTTTGTAGTTATTATTTCCATTATATCTGAGAATCATTGAAGCATTTACTATTTTATTCATTAACTGTTTTTAGATTCTCACTTACTACATTAGTTTCATAACTCAAGGGGGAGTATTTATTACGGTTCAAAAGTACATCATTAACTTGAACACTTAACTTATAATCCGCTGTGCAAATTACTATGATAGTTAAAATATACGAGTGTTCATGATAAGAACCAGTTAATATCAAGAAACTGATCCCACAATTGGTATCAGAGCACTGGTTCATCTGATCAAATATCAATTTAACAAATTGAGAATCAGACACAGGCCCTTATTGATATTCAATATATGATTGCAGTTCACCTTTTGAACAATCCATCACTTTAAGAAATCCTAGATCAAATCTTATTTCTTAAAAATGGACCCACATAACACTGGATCTGCCAATAAACCTCCTATGCTAGTCAGAAATGAATATAATATCTAGCAAAGGAGATTGACACACACTTTAACAGATCCAGAAACTAAAGTAGCAAGGCCTAAGGATCCAAAAGACTACACTGAAGAAGATTTCCTGAAAATTGAGCTGGATGCTAAGGCATTCTCTATGTTGGCTGTGGCTCTCCCAAATGAAATTTATGCTAGACTTTTACATTGTGAAAGTGCCAAAGAGTTATGGGATTGCCTCAAAGAGAAGTTTGGAGGAACTGATGAGGTGATAGCCAATACTAGAGAAATCCTAGCTCAACAATATAAAACTTTTACTCATGTTAATGGAGAGTTTTTAACATAACAATTTGAAAGATTCTCTTCATTAATATATGAGTTAAAACTAAATGGTCAGACCTATACAAACTCCTCTATGCTTCATAGATTTTTAAGGTCTTTACCAGACAATTGGGAAACTTATTCTATAGTTCTCAGGTCAGGACCAGATTTTGATTCTCTCTCACTCACAAAATTACATGGGAGATTACTTACTGTTGAAAGAGAAATCAATCAAAAGATAAAGTTACGAAACTCTAGAAAAATGTTTAGGACTATATTCGAGGTAGCACAACACTCTTTAGACAAGACTCACCTTCTTGTTCTAATGATTTTGGGTCAAATGAATACATTGACATAAGTGCTGGGATCTCATCAGAAAGGTCATATCCAGCTTATGACAATGACGAAAATTGTCAAACTACTGATAATATGTGTTTCATAATGGATGATCTAAAGAATTTCAGTAGTGATGACCTAGAGGAAATGGATATACTACACCAACTGGCCATGTTAAGCATAAAAACTAACAAGTTTTATAAAAGGTCAGGAAGGAAATTTCAAGGACTGAACAGTTCTACAAAAATTGGTTTTGACAAATCAAAATTAGGATGTCCTAGAGGAAATGGATATAAGCTCTAGCTTTAACCAATCACAGTCTGGAAATCAATCAAACCCTAGTTATAATAGGAACTTTGGAACACAGGGAAGTGCACATTTTGTACAGGCACAAGCTCCATAAATCCAGTATGTGCCACAAGTACAATATGTTCAGATGCCTACTAATCAGATGCTTTCCATTCCTGCTTCTCAACAACCTCCATCAGCTCAACAACCCACTCAACAAAGTCTTTTTACAAATGGGTATGTTGACTAGAGCAGTCTTCCTTTTGATACAACTGAATGTAGTCCAGATGTAGACAACAAAATGTTTGACATCAACTAGGGTGAACCTGATAATAGCAGAAAGAATTTTTCCTTAATGGCTTTTGAGGGATGCTCCTCTAATGCTGCCTTATCTCATGTGTCTAAAGAATCTCTTTTAAAGCTTTGCTCAAAATTGTGCGAAGAATCATTTGCTTTTATAAGAGAGACCAATGTGCATCTACAAGGCAAAGCCAATGACTCAGAAAGAAAATTCACTCAAATGAAATGTGATATAGAAAGAAAACTTGCTTCAAAAACTAAAGAAATTTCTAAATTAACTAACAATGCTATTGAATCCCAAGCACAAATAAAAAACATGATAGAAAACCTAGGAAATGTCAAAAAAGAGCTTGCTGACACCAAGGTTGATTGTGAAAAATGGGTAGAGTCATGTAGAGGTTACCAAATGCTGCTTAACAAACAAAGTGCATCAAATGTTAAGTTTGGCATAGGGTACAATCATACTGAAACACCAACTGATTTTACTCCCAAAACTACTAATGATGGTAGTAAAATAGTTCAAAATCAAACTTCTGACTTAGAAGAATGCACATCTTTTCATCAGAACTTTCTTCCAAAACATAAAGAAAGTCCTTCAGAAGTTGAAATGACTGACATTTGCTCATCAGTAGTTTCATCTACGTCAGGAGTTGAGACCCTCAAAACAATTGATGACCAAATTTCAAAATTAACAACTGTCTGTACTTTTCCTTCCAAAAACCTTGAAAATAAAAAAGGAAAGGCAAAATTGTGTGAAATTTGTTGTCTGTTTAACCATAAAACAAAATTTTGCAGATATAGAAGAGGTAATCAGTACAACAAGAAAATTTTACAAATAGTTGTGGGAAAACAAATCAAACAAGATTTTGAAAATACCTTCTTTCCCAACAAACAACAACCAACTAATACCTTTTCTCAAAGAAAGACTAGATCTCAACCACAGTCTTCCTCTCAAAATTCATTTTCAGAAGCTAGCCCTAAGCCTTCAGCAGTTTCACAAACTGCTGAGGTTAAAGATTTGATAAATTTGGTTAAACATCTGATGACCAAAGTGATGGTGAACCTCAAAAAGGTCCCACCATTGTTTTCAACACCAAATCCATTGCCAAAAGGACATGTGTTTCTAAAACTGGTCAACAACAAACTGCTACTAGTCCTAAGAGTACACCTAAAGCCAAATTGGCTTGGGTTCCTAAATCTAACTAATCTACTCTTTGTGCAGAGAGTCTCCAGAGGTGTAAATAGCATTTGGTATGTTGATAGTGGAGGCTCAATGCACATGTCTAGATGCAGGTACCTGATCAACAATTTCATAAGTCAAAGAGAAGGATATGTGTCCTTTAGGAATAATGCAAAAGGATATGTGTTAGGATATGGCAATGTATCCTCAGGCAAAATGCAGTTTGACAAGGTCAATCTGGTTGAAAAACTTGAGTACAACTTGCTTAGTGTGTCATAAATGTGTGATAAAGGATATTCTTCCTTTTTCCCCAAGACAGCATGCAAGATCATATCACCAGAAGGCTAGAAGTTAATAGAGAAGATCACTGAAGGTCATACTTTGTTGATAGCCAAAAGATGTGGGAATGCCAATGCAGTGGACATTGAAAAGGACAAAGTACTAAACAACACTGCCTGTTTCTTCTCAAACGCATCAACTTCAGAGACTGATCTTTGGCACAGGAGACTTGGCCATGTGAACTTTGAAACCATAAATAAAGTCGCAAAAATGGTCTTGGTCAGAGGTCTACCCTTGAAAGTATACAAGTGTCAAGAACACTGTGTATCCTGTCTAAAGGGAAAACAACATAATTCCTCCTATAAGTCTATTGAAGAATCAAAAACAACTGCATGTCTTCAACTACTCCATATGGACATATTTGGGTCAGTCAAAATCATGAGCCTTCGTAAGAAGAAGTACTGCATAGTCATCATTGATGACTTCTCAAGATTTACATAGGTCTTCTTCTTATTTTCCAAGGATGAGGCAACTGAAATTATCAAGTTCTTCATTCTATAAGTAGAGAAACAATATTCTCTCTCTGTCAAAGCCATTAGAAGTGACAATAGGACACAGTTTAGGAACAAAACTCTAGATGAATTCTGTTTGTCTAAAGGAATTATTAGACAATTCAGCATTCCCAGAACTCCTGAACAAAATGGTGTGGTAAAAAGGAAGAACAGAACATTGATTGAAGCAGCAAGAACAATGTTAGCTGATTCAGGCCTACCTCTTTATTTTTTGGGCTGAAGTAGTCAACACAACTTGTTATATTCAGAATAGAGTTCTTATTACAAAGAGACATTCCAAGACTGCTTATGAAATTCTTCATGGCATTAAGCCCCTTATCTCTTTTTTTAGGGCCTTTGGATGTCAATATTTTATCCTCAACATGAAGGACTCTATTTCATGGTTTGCTGCTAAAGTTAATTCAGGTTATTTTCTTGGTTACTCTTCAAGTAGAAAAGCCTATAAGGTATTCAATTCCAGAACCAAGATAGTCGAAGAAACACCGAATGTCAAGTTCAATGAGTTAAAACATTCACTCATTCCAACACATCCTGCTGAACTCTTTGACCTTAACAGTTTTGATTACGGACCTAAAAAGACTGTTGATTCATCTAAATCCACTTCTTATGGTGATCAAGGGTTTGATGATCGTCCTCCATCATGGACTCCTAATGTAACACCCCAACCGATGGCGGAAAAATCGGGATGTCACGTGGTGATGATTGTTCAGTAGCTCATGGTGAATAATAAATTACATTAAATGGTTTAAATAAATTACATACAATTGTTCTACAAGAATTCGTACTTCAAATTGAATAAAACTATGCACATATCTTCAAGCAAATCTTCAAGCAAGTAGAACCTGAAACATGTTAAGTTGAAAATATTTTGGGTCAACAAAAGTTGGTGAGAATTACATAGGTTTTGATAATCGAATAAAATTGTTGTGCAATTCATGTGTCATGGCAATCTAGTCCATATGTGAAAACATACTAGAAGTAAATCGAGTGCATAATCAACCATTGTGACTGTTGAATTGTGGTACATCCCATACGCTCGTGGTTCACTCGTTTATATTGCAGTAACAAACACCCACGCAACCTTTGTAGGAGGCACGTATCCGGGTGGGATTGTCAGTCCAATAGATATATCAATGTATACCGTTTGGCTGATGAATGTTTATGCTAGAATTGTGCTTACCCTAGTCATGTTCAAGACATAATGCAACATAGAAATACACATAGACACATTGATGATTGAATTGCATAAATATTGTTGTAACATGTTTCACCCCAAAAATGGTGATAAATAGAAAAGGGGCTATGTAAAACTCACCTTAGCAAAATGTTATCTCTTGAAAATAGTGTGTTGCCCAAATGTGTCAAGTATCACCAAAGCTGATTCGATTATATATGCCAAGTCAACGCTGAAGTCAAAAACTCGATCAATTAATCAACAAAGAAGGTTTTTAAGTAGAATTGGGGGTTGGGAAGAGGATGTTCGGCGATCGTAGGATGTCCAGAAGAGTTTAACTTATAGTGAAATGGCTTGGTGTTCGATTTGGAAATTGTTGACCTCGTTTTAATGTTTGACGCGTCAAAAACACGTAATTGGTAAGAATTGATGGCTAATTGGTCGTGTGCTGACTCGATGATGGCCGGTGATCACGGTACCATGCCAAATCAGAAAGCATTACGCGTTAATAGCTTTGATTGTGGTTGATTGACAATCCAGTTGACTATTCTATGTCAACTGTTATAATGCGGGTGATGTATATAGTTATAATTGATGGGATTACTAACACCAAAGCTGTGTAAATCAGCTGGTGACTCGTTGTGTGTTGTGTGCTGAGGACTCGGGTTCGAACCCCGGCCTCAGCTTAAAATTTTTTTTTTTTTTAAAAGTAGTGGGCTGATCCAAGAGAGGAGGTGGGCTGGGCTTCTGTCTTCCAAGGGATTGGGCTTGTATGGTTGGGCCACTGTTGGGTTGGGTTAACTACACCAATCAACTAATTATTTTTATTGTTTACACATTATAGTTATTATGTATTATGTATTATTATTATTATTATTATTATTATAAATCTTTATATATATATATATATATTTAAAATGCTACAAAATAATTAAATGTAAATTATAATAATAGAACTTGTCGTTTTAATCCAAATTATACGTAACGTACAATTATTAAATGCGAAATGTTACACCTAATACAATCATTAAATCAACTTTCAAACCATCAGAAGTTCCTCAAACTTCTGCTTCAACAACTACTGGTGTACAAACTCAAACATCTGATTTAGCTCCTACAACTACTGAAGATGTTCAAACAGCTGAACCGGATATTATCAACCTCGGTGGTTTGTTTGAAGAAGTACAAGAGTCACCTACACCTGTCAGTGGTTTACAACAACTGATTGAACTCAAAGATCATCCATTGGATCAAATCATGGGTGACATTGCAACAGGGGTACGTACAAGAAACCAGCTTTCCAACTTTTGCTTATTTTCAGCATTCATTTCTCAGTTAGAACCAAAGAAGTATCAGGAAGCCTTCAAAGACAATAGTTGGGTTGAAGCAATGCAAGTTGAACTATTACAGTTCAAGAAGCAATAGGTTTGGGAAATTTGTCCTTTACCTCCAAATAAACAACCAATTGGAACATGATGGGTTTTCAGAAACAAAAAAGATGACTCTGGTTTAATCATCAAGAACAAGGCAATACTGGTGGTACAAGGTTACTCTCAAGAAGAAGGAACTGACTATCATGAAACCTTTGCTCCAGCTGCAAGTTATACATCATTGATTAAATGGATTCAATATCAACTACTTGATTATGGAATCAAAGAGACCAAGACCCCATTGCTTGTAGACAGTAAATCTCCCATTAGCATAATTCAAAATCCTGTTCAGTTTTCAAAAACTAAACATATTGAAATCAGGGTTCATTTCATAAGGGATTGCTATGAGAAAGGTAAGATTAAGGTGAAACATGTGACAACAGCTAATCAAATAGCTGACATATTCACTAAACCCCTTGACACATCAACATTTCAGAAGTTAGTATCCATGCTTGGGATGCTAACTTTGGAATAAGTACTGTAAGTGTTTTTCATTTTCCTGCACATATGTTACTTTCACTTACATTGTTACTAATCTGTCACAAAACATCTGAAAAACAAAAAAAATGTGGGGAGAAACTACTGATGTACAAAAATATCAGTATGGGGATATTTTCAAAAAATGATTAACTTTTGATAAAATAAACTTCAGAAGTTATGAATAAAGTGTTTATAAATGTTCTCATCAGTGGTTAACAAACTACTGAAGAGAAAATGGGAACTACTGATGAGTATTGTTCTTCATTAGCAGTTTTGTCAATAAGGGTAAATCAGACATTTCCCATTTCAGAAGTTTGACCTAGCGTGGTTATAAACTTCTGATAAACACCTTTTCCACCACTTATCCTTTCAAAAAGCAAAATTCCCTCCTTAACTCTCATAAACACTCTCAAACCCTCCCGTGCAAACAACCAAAAACACTGTTCGATCCACACACACACACAAAACCAAATGGCTCTTATACTAAAACCAAATGGCTATTAACCCTTCAGTAGTTAACACTTCCAACATACAATCTGAACAACCTTCTATGGCAACTAAAGACATTCCAACTTACATTCCAAGGCCTGCACCCACTCATACAACTGTCTTAAACCCTGCTCCCATCTCAATGTTAATATAATTATTGGAGAAGAGTTTAATTGCAGCACAGAAGAAAGTCAAGGAAGATAAGATCTGGAACAGCCTGGAAGCAAGGGGTGATTGAGAAGTATGAAGAAGAGTTGAGGAAATTAGAATAGCTTGAAAGAATTGCTGAAGAAGACAAAAGAAAACAACTGATGTCTTACATTACCAAGAACAACAAAACAAAGAAATTGAGAACTCATTTTTAGGATCATAATCACGAACCGTGATCTCACGAATACCAACCGTAGGGTGCGGAATCGCCTCCGGTTGTGCAAAATGATACAGAAATCAATGTAAACGATCGTGATGAAAACAGATAACGAATCACCGAGCAATTTCCATAACTTTACTCTTTGTATTAGATCAAATCAAAAATATTACAGATGAAATCCTAGACCAAATATAGAGAATATCACACGCACACAAACTCGAAAAAGCTCAAATGATAACTCTCTCTCAAAATAACTAACTTTTCCCTATTTATAAGCTTTCCACATTCGCCCCTTTCATGAGGTCGAGTGTGTTCATTCGACCCCTCGTGAATGAAACCTTTTCTATCTTCCAATCTACATTTGACCTTTGTTGAGTTACATTCGACCCCCCGTGGGTTCGAATGTGTCTACTAATACTCAACAAATTCATAATCTTGGTCTTTTTCTGATTATCTGACCTTCGACATTAAGTACCGGATCACTAGCTGGGGACATACATGAATAATGCACTTACAGAAATACTCACTCAAAGGGCTCTCTATGGATGAGCTTACAAGAAGAGCTCAGATTGTAGCTGACAAACTTTCCACTGAAAAGGATAGGAAGGCAAAGAGAGTTGAAGTCATAGATGAATTGGTAGCCAATGGATTTTTGTTCAAAAGCCTCTGTGTCAAAATGGAGAGAAGATACATTATTTGACACTGACAAAAGATTCAAGGCTGTTAAGGCGGCAAATCTAGAGAAGTACAAAACCTCTGAAGTATCAACTTCAGTAGTTAGAACTTCTGGTGCAAAATAAACAACAAAGCCTGCTACCAAAAAGAAGCAAGAGGAGATCATAAAGACTGATTTCAAGATGGTATTGCTTGAAGGCAATACAGTAGTTCAAGGAGACTTTGTGATTGAAAAGAAGCCTCTGCTGACACAATTAAGGGATCCTTCAACATTCGCTTAACGAATACAACAAACAATAACAGATAAGAAGCACAATAAGGTAATCACTGCACACCATCTCCCTACTTTTAATATACCTAATGTGGTGCAAGCTGAAGAAGGAAGAGAATCCCACCTGAGGATCACTGAAGTAGAAAACCTTCCTCACTCTGGATTAACCTAGGAGACCAACTTGGTCCCTTAAACTTTAGACTTTGACCAATCTAAAGTGAACATAGTGAAATGGCCATTTACTGATTCAAACTCAGTACTGATCACAAGAATAAATCGTTCAAGAAAGGTCTTCAAGTCTATAGAAGAACTGAAGAATCTATCTACAAAAGACCTGCTCACAATCCAATACCTTGAACCTGAACCTGAACAAGGATCTCTCATTGATGATGAACTGCAATAACTCAAGACTTCCACGTTCAGAGAAATCTGGAAGATGCTTGATCGATGTTGTTTGGTCGGTCAAAAGTATAAAAATAAGTAGTATAGTGAAAGTCGAGTCGTCTCCACAGGGAATTGGTGGAAAGCGTAGTTTGTAAATTTAACTATTAAACTAAAACCTAATTACTTTGTTTTTTCTTTGAATTCAGAAAACGGATTTGAAAAGTTGTGAACGATAATAATAAAGAAGTAACCCCCTCTGACTTTCTGGTTCAATGATTCACCCAAACCTGGTTAAATGATAGGATACCACATAGACATGGCTTTGTTAAACGATTTTAAATCAAGTGATAACCGAACATAAGTTTTTAATAATAACTTGTACAATTCAATTACCAACCCACATGTATCAATTACCCTCCCAATAATCAAACTGCTCACGATGCAAGAAAACTGAATGCGAATGATTAAAAGATAAGTAATTGAAACACACATAAATTGTTTAAATGATTAAAACTACAAATATTCTTCAAGTGAATGAAAAACATTCCAAGAATCAAATCAAACAAGTTTAAAGGTTTCACAAACAAACCGTGTACCCGAAGGTGGTTACATAAAGAAACTAGCCGCT
The DNA here is from genome assembly GCA_028751855.1 of Ambrosia trifida. Classification (NCBI taxonomy): domain Eukaryota; kingdom Viridiplantae; phylum Streptophyta; class Magnoliopsida; order Asterales; family Asteraceae; genus Ambrosia; species Ambrosia trifida. The sequence goes on from CM054123.1 coordinate 150,125,353, forward strand.
CATCATGATTGTGTATGCTTCCATGGATGATTTTGATGATAGATGCATGAAAAGAATGATTAAAATGTGTTTTGGAATGGTAAAATTCGCCTTAGAATGGTCCAAGAGGGCTAGGGTTGAAGTCTTTTTCGTTTGTGGAGTAAAGAACCCTTAAATATGGCCAAAACCCAAAATTTCGCGTCTATAATTAGATAGGGGCGCAAGCTTGTGCCCCTGGTGAAGTAGGTTGTGCTCTAAAGGGCGCAGATCAAACAGAAATTGGCTGTCAGCGCAAGGTTGCGCTCTGCTGAGCTAGGTTGCGCCCCTGACTGCTGGTAGGTTGCGAACGTGTGTAAAAATTGCCATTCTTCCTGTTTTCATCCCCGGTGCACTCGGGTGACTTCCAATCCTTCTTAACTTGTCCCGAAACCCTCGAATATGCTCCGCTTAATGCTTTTAAGTACCGTACACCTGTAATTCACCAACAATCTCAAAGTAACCATGTTTTATGATATAAATCACTTAAAAAAACATAATTAAATACATCTTAACATGGTAAAACACCCTCCCATTAATGCTTGATGGCAGGAAAAGAGAATAAAGTATTAGCTAAGGTTTTGGCTTCATCAATCCAGGGGGTGATTGTAAGGACAAAAAGGATTAAAGAAACCACTATTGCAAACCTTAGTCTAATTCCTATTTCTACCAAAAATGCTAAGTATGAAAACTGCTGAAGAACAAGACTCAAAGTGCTGAAGAGTAAAAGATCAGAAGTTCTGAAGTCAAACCAGACAAATCAACTGAAGAACTGCTGAAGACAAACTACTCATCGGTAGTTTGTCACTCATCAGATGTTTTGATAGAAGCTTCCCACCGCCTTTGAACTTCAGTAGTTTAGTTAAAAATTAGTATTATTAGATCTTTTGTACAAGTACCAATGCTACAGCCTGTTGTAGTATTTCTACTTATTATATTGCTTCAATACTTCTCTTATACGTTTACACTTTGTCTATATATATATATATGGGTTCATCGCACTATTTTAGATATTCCTTTTTGTAGTTATTATTTCCATTATATCTGAGAATCATTGAAGCATTTACTGTTTTATTCATTAACTGTTTTTAGATTCTTACTTACTACATTAGTTTCATAACTCAAGGGGGAGCATTTATTACTGTTCAAAAGTACATCTTTAACTTGAACACTTAACTTACAATCCGATGTGCAAATTACTTTGATAGTTTAAATATACAAGTGTTCATGATAAGAACCTGTTAAAAGCAAGAAAATGATCCAACTTCATTGATGTGTGCATCATGTGAATTTTGTTGACTAGTACCTTGATGTTGTGGATTCATTTGGGTGTTACTTGGTAAAGTCCCCGGTGTTCTTGTGGACATTTGCTCCTCCAATTGCCCAAGTTGCTTTCTCATTGAACCTATGGTTTTTTTCTTGAATTTCTTGCTTTTGATTTTTCGTTCTCAACAATTCTAACACACTAGCCATTTGAGTGGTCAAATTTGCCACTTGAGTTGACAAACTATCTTGGCCATGGTTAGAAGATCTTCGTTGACCTTGGTTATATCCTTAGGATGAACTATACTGTTGATTATACCCTTGATTGTAACCTTGGTTGTGAAAGACTTTACGGTAGTTGTCTTGATAGTTTTGTTGGCGGTTTTGATATTGATTTGAGAATCCTCCTTGTTGACTTGTTCCTTGAAAGTTTGGATTCATCTGATTGTTTGCATTCCCATATTTAAAATTTGGATGGTTTCGCAGCCCCGGATGGTATGTGTTCAAGTTCATATCAAATGGCTTTTTGTCACTGTAAACTTGATTCACTTCCTCACTTTTTCCCATGTTTATAGGTCAACTCATGGCTGAATGCCCAATTTCCCCACACTCTTCACACATCTCATATACCTGCGAAACATTAGACATACCTTTCCCCATATTTTGGCAAATTATATCAATCTTCTTTTCTAATGAGTCAAACATTTCAATGTTACCATGATCTATTACACATTGAATTTGATGTGGTTTAACTTTCCGATTAGCCGAAGCTTGTGTTTTTGAACCTTTACTTAGTGTTTCTAAGAAATTCCACTCATAATTTTCATCATGAGTTAATAAGGTTCCACCACTACATGAAAAAGACAACTTTGGCATCATCGGGATGTAGACCATCATAAAAGATTTTGACCAAATCCCATTTGGGGATATCATGATGAGGACACATTTTAAGCATTTCATTAAAGTACTTGAAAGCTTCATGAAATGCTTCTCCAACATGTTGACTAAAAGACTTAATAGCATTTCGAGCTTCACTAGTCCTGCTCATTGGATGGTATTTCTCAAGAGATACTTGTTGCATTTTATCCCATGTTCGAATACTATTGGAGGGCAAAGTTGAAAACCATTGTTTAGCCCTATCCTTAAGTGAAAATTGAAAACGACGTAACTTTACCTATTCTGGAGTGAAGCCTTGTTTCCCAATGGTACTACATATTGAAGAATAGTCAATCAAATGTGAATATGGTTCATCTAATGCAGCTCCCCTAAATATCGGTAAGATAGCCAAATATTGAGGTCGGATGTCAAAGTATCTACCATTCATCTGCGGTGTAACAATTGGAGATGGTCCTTGAAAGATAGTCAGCCTAAAATGGGTGTCTACTCCTCTCAATGGAGGATCTTGTCCTTCTCCACCAGCCATATCCATACTTTCTGTATTACTTCCTTCTGAATCTGAAATGTGTTGTTAAAGTGGAACTGGAGTTAAACTTGTGCGATGAACAACTCGGTTTTGTCTTGCTAATCTTTCTATCTCCGTATCAAATGCTAAAGGTGATGATCTTCCAAAATATCTAGTATGCATGCAATGAACTTAATACATGCACAAACACCAGACCTCGTGTAACCGTGAATAAAAAGTAGCAAGCTTTATGAATTTTTTTTTTTTGAATTTTTAATTTTAAAGAAAACAAGTAAAAAAATCAACACAAACTAAATTACTAAGCGCACTTACTCCCCAGCAACATCGCCAAAATTTGATCGGTGTCGAAGGCCCGATCAAAAAATAGAGAGATAATGTACCTACTCACCTAAAATAGAGAGATAAGGGTAAGAAGGGTGTCGAGTCCACGAGGATTATTTGATGGTAACAAATTTGTGTTGATGTTGAACTTAAAAGTCATTGTTGAGTTTTTATTTAATTAATTCTAGAACTTAAATGAACAAAATTAAACAACAAGTTATCACGTATTTGAGGAAATATAGTCACTTTCGGTTTTGGGGTCTAATCAATCACTTAACTTGTAATTCACTAATACGTCTAACAAATCACATAGACATGATTCATGCAATTTTAACAAAAACCTAATAGTTCATCAGTAATCAATCGCATAGGTCATGATACAACATAATGGAGTTTCTCCACGATGGAATGACATCTTGGTGATTAATAATAAACTATGACGAAAAACATCGATTCAATCACGTAGGGACATAATACAATCCTATAAAGTTTCTCTATAAAAGAATGACCATCTTGGTGAATCAAACATAAAACGTATTTTAGATTAATATAAAAGTAACAACACAAACACAATTGCAAACATTATAAATTTGAAAATAAAATCATTGTATTGTTATAAGAAAATGTTAACATGTTACTAGTACCATATGTTAGTTATTATTAAACATATGTTATTGGAGGGTTTTCAACTCATGTTTATATAAGTTTGTATCTTGATTTGGATACGTGATATTGTTCCATAGATTTTATGTCAAATATCCATAGAATTCCTTAGGAATTGCTCGGATTGATTATGAAATAGATTAATTCCTAAGTTAGGTATAGCCACGCCTGATTATGTTTTGTTTTGTATGTCTAAATTGAACATTCAATTGCTCTCTGTTGAGCGTGTGATTGTCTTGACTGTCATTGTAAATTGTTCTTGAATTAATCAAGCGTTGCATCCGTGAATGGAAAATGTGATGAATTCCTGAACTATCTTGGGCTTTGCTAGACTAACGAAGAAACATTTACTAAAAATGTCTAATGCACAACTGAAAATGATATGATAGTGAGAGTGTGTACAGATCTTGACTTGTAAATCTGGCGGGTGTCACATTCTCCCCTTGTTTTTGGAATTACTTCCGCGAAATTGAGTTGAGTCCTTGGCTGTAGATTCTTCGGGAAAGAGAGTTGGGTACTTGCGTCTCATCCGGTCTTCACGTTACCAAGTGAATTCGGGTCCGCATTTTGAATTCCATCTGACTTTCACAAGTTTGATCCGGCTTTGTTTCAACTTCTGAACTTTCCAATCTGTCACCTCAATTGGCTCCTTAATAAAGTGGATGTAACATTACGCAATAAATACTTGTACGTTACGCTTTGACATTAATAAAACGTCAAGTTTTCATATTTATCGTCGCATTTATTATTTTTGTCGCAATTATGGAGCCCTAATGCTATATATATTATTATATATGTGTGTGATATTATAATTAAACCAAAAAAAAATATTTTGCCTTGGCCGGGGTTCGAACCCGCGCCAAAGGCCGGTCGGATCTAACACTTGTGCACAAACCAACTGGGCTAGCCAGTTCCTTGTGATAAACCCGGATAAACATTAATCTTATACGCGTGTTTAATCCCCACAGTTGACAAGGAAAGTCAACTGTGGGATTCCTTGTTGATCAATCCGTAGAATTAACGCGTGATTGTTATATTTTTGGCAAATTCGTGTATAATCCGGCCCAATACAACACAATTGCACATCAAAAACACGGCAATCGTTGCCCTAATAATCAATTTGACGCGTATACTTTCTATGGAAAGTCAACCACCTAATTAACCCTAACCCTAAACCTCTAGTATAAATTGAGGCATTCTGGACCTTGTCTAATCGCTCACAACTCTCTCTCAATCTCTATTTCTCTCTTAAACTGCTCTGATCGCTGTTATTTGTTCGTGGTTTGACTTTCTCATTGACCCGACTAATAACATCTATACTACACTGTAAGTACGATTAAGTTTGTGGGTTATGTTCATCGGCTATCAGACAACATTAGCCCTAACAATAATCGGGCTATAGTTGTCTGATTTGCTCAATTGTAAATCTAGGGTTCGTCGTGGTATAATTTGGGGATAAACTGATGCAGGCTTAACGTACTTAATTATTTTTAAACTAAAGATTTCACAACCACCGGCCTAGGCCAAGTGGTTGTGACTCTGGTCCTGTTCCGAGGTCACCCGGGTTCGAGTCCGGCTCTGACCGGTTTTTGTCCATTCTTTTCTTTTCCTTTTTTTTTTTTTTTAAAAACAAACAATTAAAAATATATATATTAAATCCTTTAATCTTTTAAATTCTTTTTAAAATACCTAAACTATTTTATAAATTCTAAAAAAAAATTATCATTGTTTAATCTGATATAAAAGTGTTATTTACAATTTTTATTTTTCAGAAATTCTTTTATTTAATATTTATAATAATTAAATCATTTTTATACTATTATAATTATAAAAATCCATTATTATATCAAAACAGTTTTATTAAATTTCCCAAAATTTATCCTGACTTTTTATAAAGTCAACCTTTACTGAAATAATTTTTAAATCAGTAAAATCATTTATTTTATAATTTTAAACAATTTTTGTTAGATTTAATCATATTTAATTCATAATAAATCCAATTTTCATCATTTTTGCACCAAAATTTTATACAAATTATTTTTAATCATTTAAAACAGAATTATGATTTTTAAAATAAGATTTCTTTAATTTTAGTATTTTTGAATATTAAAGTTAATAATTGGCTATTTATAAATAAATAGATTTAAAAATCTATTTTAAATGAAATAATTTTATAAAAATTATTTTATTGCTTCAAACACTTTAATGTGCACACTCAAAATTCAAATTTTGTAAAAAGACTATTTTCCATTAATTATCCAATTTTCTTTATTTAATTAACATTTTTAAATTAAATTTAACAATTGATTATCCCCAAATCGAAACCCTAGGATACACATATTAGTTACATAGACTTAGACTTATTATATATTACCTCATTATAGGGTAATATTTGGAATCACTTTGGGCAACACAATTATCATATCTTTTCAACAAGTTAACATTTGCTAAGGTGAGTTTACATAGCCCCTTTTATCACCACTTTTGGGGTGAAACATGTTACAACACTTTTCATTGCAATTCAATCATCAATGTGTTTATGTGTTTTCTATGTTGCATATTGTCTTGAGCATGATTAGAGTAAGCACCATTCTAGCATAATCATTAACATTGATCAGCCGACGGTATACATTGATAGATCTATTGGACTGACAATCCCACCCGGATACGTGCCTCCTACCAAGGTTACGTGGGTGTTTGTTATCGCATAACATATTCATTGGGACCATAAGTGTATGGTATGTATTATTTTATAACAGTCAACAGGGTTGATTATGCACTCGATTTATTTCTAATATGTTCTCACATATGGGCTAGATTAACATGACACATGAATTGCATAACATTTTATTCATTTATCATCAAAAACCTATGTAATTCTCACCAACTTATGTTGACCCAAAATACTTTCAAAATTAACATGTTTCAGGTAACAATGAAGCTGAGGCTTGAGTTAGCATGAGGATATATCTTGAAGTTTATTTGAAGTTTTTTTGAAGTTATTATTTGATGTTATGTATTTGAATTCTTAGACATTATTTCACATTTTGGATATTATGTTTGAATAAATTATTTAAAATTTATATTATACCATGTGCTACTGAAAACAATCATCAATACGTGGCACCCCGATGTTTCCGCCATCGGTTGGGGTGTTACAGATTGGTATCAGAGCCTTGGTTATAGGGAATTAGGTTATTAGAAATAATCTAGACTATAACCTTAGGGACTAAAACAGTACTTGCTTCTCCTACTTGTAACCCTAATTGCTTCCCTAATCCTATCCTTATCCTATGCCTTAAACCTACATGTGACTATTCTTAATTGTCTGCTGCAATCCTGATCCACCATTAGATTTATAGGACAAAATCCTCAGGTTTAACCTGAACCCCCTTGAGATCTCGTCGAAGTTCTAGATTTTAATAACGAACACGTGCAATCTGGAAGGGTGAACGCCTGTATTCTGAGTCTTCTGTCTAGGCTGGCATTGCGCATATATCCCAATCAGACGAGGGACCCGGATGCCTACCTGGGAATTCTCGGGATGAGTGTTCACTTATAGGCTAAAGCATGTCTTCATATGTTATTAGAATTTAGAATCTTTGATAAGTCAACGTTTTCGTTTATTCGTTTTAATTAATGAATAAATGATTACATTCCTTATATGAACTCTCATTCATTTCATTGTGTCTATTACAGATCATGCCTCCTCGTCGCAGCACTCGCAACAACAATGGTGAGAACCACGAAGAAGGTGGTGATAACCATAACCACAACCATGACCAAGTTCCTAACCACAACAACAATGGGGTCGATGCTCAACTGGCTGCGATCATTTCTCAACAAATGGCGCAGCAAATCGCAACTCTGGTTCCCAACTTACTTGCTCAGGTCATCCAATTGAATGGGAATGGTCACAACAACGGGAATGGGAATGGCAATGGCAATGGTAATGGACCCCAAGCTTGCACCCTCAAACATTTCAACTCTTGTAACCCTCCAAAGTTCAGCGGTGAAGAAGGAGCTACTGGACTTCTCCAATGGTTTGAGGGTATTGAAAATACCTTCATCAACAGTGAGTGCCCCAACAATTTCAAGGTTCGTTACGCCATGAGTGTTCTCCATAAACGAGCACTCACATGGTGGAATGAAGAAAAGCGTACTCGTGGGGCCGAGGTTGCTCTTGCTATGACTTGGGACCAGGTCAAAGAGATCATGAAGGAGGAGTTCTGTCCTCGCAATGAAGTTAAAAAGCTTGAGGATGAGTTCCACACCTTGGCTCAAGATAGTGGGGAAAATCTTGCCTACAACACCCGCTTTCATGAGCTTAGCTTATTGTTGCCTCACAAGGTTACTCCTCTGCCGGTAGCCATCGAGAAGTACATCGGTGGTCTGCCCATGCAAATCCAGGACACTGTTTGGGGTAGAAATCCTGCAACTCTGGAAGAGGCCAAACGTCTAGCGGCCACTCTTACTGATAATCATGTGAAGAATGGTACTCTCGTTCGTAAGGGCACTAAGAAGACTGTTGCCAAAGATACTCCACAGCCTGCAATTGAAGTCAAGCCTGAGACCTCAAGCAACAAGAAGCGCAAGGCTAGAAACTATATGGTTGCTGCTACTCCACCTGCTGCCCAAAACCCAGCCAAGAAACCATACACCGGACCTCACCCTTTGTGCAACACTTGCAAGTATCACCATCCCACACAGGTGCCATGTCGATTCTGTACTAAGTGTCAAAGATATGGTCACCTGGTGAACGTCTGTCGATCTCCTGCTGCCCAAGACAACAACAACCCAGCTCCCAACCAACAAAACAACAGGCCTACTCGTGGTCAATGCTACGAGTGTGGTAACCCTAATCACTACATCAACAACTGCCCTAACCGTAACCGTAACCAAAACCAAAATCAAAACCAAAACCAAAACCAAAACCAGAACCGCAACCAGAACCATGGTGCTCGAGGTCGCGCCTACAATCTCAACGCTAACCAGGCTCGTGACAACAACGAAGTGGTGAATGGTACGTTTCTCATTAATAATCACTATGCATCCATATTATTTGATTCTGGAGCTGATAAGTCATTCGTGTCACTGAAGTTTGAACCTTTACTTAACTTACCCCACACTAATCTAGAAGACCCTTTCGTGGTAGAGGTAGCTAACGGGAAGTCTATTTCGATCGGTTCTATTATTCGTAACTGCTTGTTGAATCTCGATGATCATACCTTCCCTATCGATCTTATTCCCATGCATCTTGGTAGTTTTGATGTTATAGTAGGCATGGACTGGTTGTCAACTCATCGTGCCGAAATTCTGTGCTTCGAGAAAGTCATACGCATTCCTCTCGAATCTGGTGAGATTTTGAAGATTTATGGTGAGAAACCCTGTGGTGAGCTTAAGCTTATGTCTTGTACTACTGCCCAAAAGTACTTACGAAAGGGGTATACAGCCTTCTTAGCTAACGTGATAGAGAAGAAGGACAAAGGCAAAAGTATCCAAGACATTCCTATTATTCGAGACTATCCTGAAGTCTTTCCAGAAGATTTACCTGGTTTGCCCCCTGCTCGACAAGTGGAGTTTCGTATTGATCTTGTTCCTGGTGCTAATCCTATTGCTAAAGCTCCTTATCGTCTTGCACCCTCTGAGATGCAAGAACTTGCTAGTCAATTACAGGAACTTTCTGATAAAGGGTTCATTCGCCCTAGTTCTTCTCCATGGGGAGCCCCTGTCTTATTCGTTAAAAAGAAGGATGGTTCTCTTCGGATGTGTATTGACTACCGTGAACTCAACAAACTCACCATCAAGAATCGTTATCCGCTTCCTAGGATTGACGATCTCTTCGATCAACTTCAAGGAGCAACCCACTTCTCGAAGATTGATCTCCGTTCTGGTTATCATCAGCTTAGAGTCCACGATGAAGATATTCCCAAGACAGCTTTTCGCACTCGCTACGGTCACTATGAATTCATGGTTATGCCTTTCGGTTTGACCAATGCTCCCGCGGTATTTATGGATCTGATGAATCGGGTTTGTAGACCCTATCTCGACAAATTCGTGATCGTTTTCATTGATGATATTTTGATTTACTCTAAATCAAAATCCGATCACGAGCAACATCTTCACTCTATCTTGAGTCTCCTAAAGAAAGAACAACTGTACGCCAAGTTCTCCAAATGTGAATTCTGGCTTAAGGAAGTTCAATTTTTGGGACATGTCATTGATATGAACGGAATTCATGTTGATCCTGCAAAGATCGAAGCTGTGAAGGATTGGAGTGTTCCTACCACTCCAACGGAAGTCCGTTCTTTTCTTGGGTTGGCTGGTTATTATCGTCGATTCATCGCCAATTTCTCCAAGATCGCTGTTCCTCTCACTACCTTAACTCACAAGGGTAAACCCTATGAGTGGGGACCTAAGCAAGAGGAAGCCTTTGAAACTCTTAAGCTGAAACTCTGTGAAGCTCCTGTCTTATCTCTACCTGATGGTAATGATGATTTCGTGGTCTACTGTGATGCATCGAACCAAGGACTTGGTTGTGTTCTTATGCAACGAGGAAAGGTTATTGCTTATGCGTCTCGACAACTCAAGATTCACGAAAAAAATTATACCACCCATGATCTTGAATTGGGCGCTGTTGTCTTTGCACTCAAGATTTGGAGACATTATCTCTATGGGACCAAATGTGTGGTGTTCACGGACCACAAAAGTCTCCAACATGTCTTCGACCAAAAGAATCTTAACATGAGGCAACGACGTTGGGTTGAATTACTTAACGACTACGATTGCGAAATTCGCTACCATCCTGGCAAGGCGAATGTTGTGGCTGACGCACTTAGTCGTAAAGAGCGTGTCAAACTCCAATGTGCGAGAGTTCGTACTGATCTTCAAGATCGCATTCTCCAGGCTCAACATACCTCAGTCACCCAAGGTAACATGTACGATGAAATGTCTTGTGGTGCTGAGACTCAACTTGAAACCAAACCCGATGGTCTCCTTTATTTTCTTAACCGACTGTGGATTCCCGACCGTGATGATCTTCGTACTTTTCTCATGAACGAGGCTCATAAGTCTCGTTATTCTATTCATCCTGGAGCTGACAAGATGTACCAAGATCTTCGTTATTCTTATTGGTGGCCTGGTATGAAGAAAGACATTGCTCTTTTCGTTGCAAAATGCCTCACTTATTCCAAGGTTAAGGCTGAACATCAACGACCGGCTGGTATGCTTGAACAACCAGAGATTCCTGTCTGGAAATGGGAGAGCATAGCTATGGATTTCATCACTAAACTCCCTCGCACACCCAAAGGTTTTGACAGTATTTGGGTAATCGTCGATCGTTTGACCAAGTCAGCTCACTTTCTACCTATTCGTGAAAAGTATTCTGTGGAAAGGTTGGCAAAGATGTACGTAAGTGAAATCGTATGTCGTCATGGTATACCTTTGGATATTATTTCTGATCGCGATGGTCGTTTCACCTCTCACTTTTGGGGATCTCTACAAGATGCTTTGGGTACCAAGTTGAACCTGAGCACTGCTTATCACCCTCAAACGGATGGTCAGACTGAACGAACCATCCAGACACTTGAGGACATGCTCAGGGCGTGTGTCATCGATTTTGGTGGCGCATGGGATTCTCATCTTCCTTTGGTTGAGTTTTCGTACAACAACAGTTATCACGCCAGCATTAACATGGCTCCTTTTGAGGCACTCTATGGTCGGAAATGTCGTTCTCCTGTCTGTTGGACTGAGGTTGGTGAAGCTCGTATTACTGGACCCGAACTAATCCAGGAAACCACAGACAAAATCCAGCTTATTCAGGATAATCTTCTCAAGGCTCGAAGTCGCCAAAAGAGTTATGCTGATAAACGTCGTAAACCCTTGGAATTTCAAGTTGGGGACCTTGTGCTACTTAAGGTATCCCCTTGGAAAGGAGTTATTCGTTTCGGTAGAAAGGGAAAACTAGCTCCTCGATACGTAGGCCCCTTCAAAATTCTTGACAGAGTTGGGAAAGTGGCTTACAGACTTGAGCTTCCACCTGAGCTAAGCAATGTTCATCCGACCTTCCATGTTTCGAATCTCAAGAAATGCTTAGCAGATGAGAACCTTCATGTTCCTCTTGAGGATGTGCAAATCGATGAAAGCATGCACATTATCGAGAAACCCGTCGAGATTGTTGACACTGGAGTCAAGAAACTCAAGCGCAGTCGTATTTCGATCGTTAAGGTTCGTTGGGAATCTAAACGAGGCCCAGAGTTCACTTGGGAGCGTAAAGACCAGATGAAGTCGAAGTATCCGCATCTTTTTCCACCAGACTCTCCAACTCCAACTTCGGGACGAAGTTCCTAAAAGTAGGGGAGACTGTAACATTACGCAATAAATACTTGTACGTTACGCTTTGACATTAATAAAACGTCAAGTTTTCATATTTATCGTCGCATTTATTATTTTTGTCGCAATTATGGAGCCCTAATGCTATATATATTATTATATATGTGTGTGATATTATAATTAAACCAAAAAAAAATATTTTGCCTTGGCCGGGGTTCGAACCCGCGCCAAAGGCCGGTCGGATCTAACACTTGTGCACAAACCAACTGGGCTAGCCAGTTCCTTGTGATAAACCCGGATAAACATTAATCTTATACGCGTGTTTAATCCCCACAGTTGACAAGGAAAGTCAACTGTGGGATTCCTTGTTGATCAATCCGTAGAATTAACGCGTGATTGTTATATTTTTGGCAAATTCGTGTATAATCCGGCCCAATACAACACAATTGCACATCAAAAACACGGCAATCGTTGCCCTAATAATCAATTTGACGCGTATACTTTCTATGGAAAGTCAACCACCTAATTAACCCTAACCCTAAACCTCTAGTATAAATTGAGGCATTCTGGACCTTGTCTAATCGCTCACAACTCTCTCTCAATCTCTATTTCTCTCTTAAACTGCTCTGATCGCTGTTATTTGTTCGTGGTTTGACTTTCTCATTGACCCGACTAATAACATCTATACTACACTGTAAGTACGATTAAGTTTGTGGGTTATGTTCATCGGCTATCAGACAACATTAGCCCTAACAATAATCGGGCTATAGTTGTCTGATTTGCTCAATTGTAAATCTAGGGTTCGTCGTGGTATAATTTGGGGATAAACTGATGCAGGCTTAACGTACTTAATTATTTTTAAACTAAAGATTTCACAACCACCGGCCTAGGCCAAGTGGTTGTGACTCTGGTCCTGTTCCGAGGTCACCCGGGTTCGAGTCCGGCTCTGACCGGTTTTTGTCCATTCTTTTCTTTTCCTTTTTTTTTTTTTAAAAACAAACAATTAAAAATATATATATTAAATCCTTTAATCTTTTAAATTCTTTTTAAAATACCTAAACTATTTTATAAATTCTAAAAAAAATTATCATTGTTTAATCTGATATAAAAGTGTTATTTACAATTTTTATTTTTCAGAAATTCTTTTATTTAATATTTATAATAATTAAATCATTTTTATACTATTATAATTATAAAAATCCATTATTATATCAAAACAGTTTTATTAAATTTCCCAAAATTTATCCTGACTTTTTATAAAGTCAACCTTTACTGAAATAATTTTTAAATCAGTAAAATCATTTATTTTATAATTTTAAACAATTTTTGTTAGATTTAATCATATTTAATTCATAATAAATCCAATTTTCATCATTTTTGCACCAAAATTTTATACAAATTATTTTTAATCATTTAAAACAGAATTATGATTTTTAAAATAAGATTTCTTTAATTTTAGTATTTTTGAATATTAAAGTTAATAATTGGCTATTTATAAATAAATAGATTTAAAAATCTATTTTAAATGAAATAATTTTATAAAAATTATTTTATTGCTTCAAACACTTTAATGTGCACACTCAAAATTCAAATTTTGTAAAAAGACTATTTTCCATTAATTATCCAATTTTCTTTATTTAATTAACATTTTTAAATTAAATTTAACAATTGATTATCCCCAAATCGAAACCCTAGGATACACATATTAGTTACATAGACTTAGACTTATTATATATTACCTCATTATAGGGTAATATTTGGAATCACTTTGGGCAACACAATTATCATATCTTTTCAACAAGTTAACATTTGCTAAGGTGAGTTTACATAGCCCCTTTTATCACCACTTTTGGGGTGAAACATGTTACAACACTTTTCATTGCAATTCAATCATCAATGTGTTTATGTGTTTTCTATGTTGCATATTGTCTTGAGCATGATTAGAGTAAGCACCATTCTAGCATAATCATTAACATTGATCAGCCGACGGTATACATTGATAGATCTATTGGACTGACAATCCCACCCGGATACGTGCCTCCTACCAAGGTTACGTGGGTGTTTGTTATCGCATAACATATTCATTAGGACCATAAGTGTATGGTATGTATTATTTTATAACAGTCAACAGGGTTGATTATGCACTCGATTTATTTCTAATATGTTCTCACATATGGGCTAGATTAACATGACACATGAATTGCATAACATTTTATTCATTTATCATCAAAAACCTATGTAATTCTCACCAACTTATGTTGACCCAAAATACTTTCAAAATTAACATGTTTCAGGTAACAATGAAGCTGAGGCTTGAGTTAGCATGAGGATATATCTTGAAGTTTATTTGAAGTTTTTTTGAAGTTATTATTTGATGTTATGTATTTGAATTCTTAGACATTATTTCACATTTTGGATATTATGTTTGAATAAATTATTTAAAATTTATATTATACCATGTGCTACTGAAAACAATCATCAATACGTGGCACCCCGATGTTTCCGCCATCGGTTGGGGTGTTACAGTGGAGTTGTTCATCGATGTGAATTTCTTTGGGAGGAATGATAAATGATTTTTTGGATAGATACTTCTTGAGGTTGGATATGTGAAAAGTGTCGTGAGCACTGCCAAGTTCTTCTAGCAACTTAAGCTTAAAGGCCACAAGACCAATCCTAGCAAGGATCTCAAATGGGCCTATGTAGCAAGGGTTAAGCTTTCCACGTTTACCAAAATGTGGTATACCTTTCCAAGGTGTGACTTTCAACAAAACCCTATCGCATAGCTCTTGTGTCGTTCGTGAAAGGCTTTTAAACGATCTCGAATCCGGAAGATCTTGTCTGTTGTCTCCTGGATCAGCTCCGGTCTAGTCAGGTGTTTGTCTTAAACTTATGCCCAACATAACGGAGACCTGCACTTCCGTCCGTACAAGGCCTCGAACAGGGTGGCCTTGATGCTAGTGTGGTAGCTGTTGTTGTAGGAGAACTCAATCAATGGCAAATGTGTATCCCAGTTACCACCAAATCAATAACGCAGTCATGGAGCATGTCGTCGAGTGTTTGAATCGTCCGTTCACTCTGATAATCTGTCTGGGGTGATAGGCGGTACTCATGTCTAACCGAGTGCCTAGAGTATCCTAAAGAGTCTGCCAGAACTTGGAAGTAAAACGACTGTCACGGTCTGAAATGATTGAGACAAGCACCCCATGCCTAATCACAATCTCCTTGATGTACATCCTTCCAACTTCTCCAATTTGTCAGTTTCTTTAATTGGCAAAAAGTGTGAAGACTTGGTCAACCAGTCAACGATTACCCAAATCGCAACATGACCATTGGAAGTCTTGTGTAGCTTGATGAAAAAGTCCATGGATATCTGTTCCCATTTCCAGACTGGGATCTCTGATTGCTGAAGCATACCGAACGGCTTATGATACTCTACCTTGACTTTCAAACACGTGAGACATCGGATGATGTATGTGACAATGTCACCTTTGAGGTTTGGCAAACAATAAAATTCCTTAACGTACTTGTACATGTTGTCGGCTCCTGGATGAACCGAGTACTTGGACTTGTGAGCCTCCTCAAAAATCAATTCTCGTAATCCACCAAAATGGGGCACCCAAATCAGATTTGCAAAGTACAACGTACCATCAGACCTAGGTTCCAACAAAGTTACCATTGTGAATAGGGATTCGTCCTTCAAATGCTTGCTCTGTAGTGCTTCCTGCTAAGTTTCACGAATACGGGCGATGAGACTAGTGTGGATGGTTAAACCTAATGCGCGAACACGCAGGGTTTTAACACGTTTCTTCCGGCTGAAGGCATCTGCCACGACATTTGCCTTACCCGGATGATACTTGATTTCACAGTTGTTGATGCACTTTTCATGTGGCTATCCCTGTCAAATTGACTAGCGTTGAGTCTTAGCTGAATATGGTGTAATACATGAGATTATGGAGATCCATAAGGGCATTTATGGAATGTAATTGATAATGTCGATCAGTCAAAAGAATTTCTCATTCGTACCTTCGTAAGGTCAAATCGGAATATTTGTGATTCACTCGTACCTTTAATGGTACAAATGGCTTCATTCGTACTATGGTGGGTACAAATGAAGTTTTCCGTCTAGGTCTATAAATAGCAATCTCATGTTTAGAATTCATTAAGATTGAGAGTTATGCTTTGAGAGTTAACTAGGGGAGATCATGCCCGATCTCCCTGGCCCCGAGATAGATGTTTATCCTACTGATGACAGTGTCTATAACCATTTCAGATGTAATATGAATCTGTGTTGACATGGTTTTCATCTATTTCTTTTTTGTCTCCAATCTCCATCTAAAATCGAGCTATAACTGTTTAAACGATTATGGAATCGGTTCTAAACCGTTTCCACAACATTCGTAATCATTTACCAATTCCACCCATCTATGTTGTGTCTATTTCAGATCCTTCTGATTGAAAATGTGTTGTAGGCTATTGTGATCCTTGAAGACAGTGCACTTGGTGCCATACAGATAATGTCTCAAGATATGAGGGCAAAGATCACCGCACCTAGCTCCAAATCGTGTGTGTGTAGTTCTTGTCATGAAACTTAAACTGGCGTGAAGCATACGCGATAACCTGATTCCTATGCATAATTACATACCCATGTCCTTGGTGTGAAGCGTCGCAATATACCACAAAATCATCCATACCTTCTGGTAGCGAAAAAATCAGTGCGCTACAGAGTTTGTGCTTCATGGTCTGAAATGCCTCCTCTTGTTTGACTACCCATTTAAACTTCTTGTCCATCTGAGTCCAAATGGTATGGGTTTAAGAAAGTTTTGAAAAGTTCTCAATGAATCGTCGATAAAAACCGGCTAAACCCAGAAATTGGCGTACTTCTATCGGAGTAGTAGGTGCTTCCTAATTTTTGATCGCATCTATCTTAGCTGGGTCAACCTGTGAGCCCTACTCGTTCACAACGTAACCAAGGAAGTGAACCTCTCATATCCAAAACTCGCACTTCGAGAACTTGGCGAACAATCTATCGTTCTTGAGCAATTCTAGTATCAACTTGAGATGATGTTCGTGCTCGTCCTTTGTTTGCGAGTATATCAAGATGTCGTTGATGAAAACGATCATAAATTTGTCCAAATAGGGCTTGTAGACGCGATTCTTCAAATCCACAAACACAACCGATGCATTGGTCAGACCAAAAGGCATAACTAGAAACTCATAGTGCCCATAGTAAGTCCTAAATGCAGTCTTGGGTATATCTTCCTCTTGAACGCGCAAGTAGTGGTATTCTGATCGCAGATCAATCTTGGAGTAGTAGCTGGAACCTTGAAGTTGGTCGAACAAATCGTCGATTCTAGGTAGGGGATACTTGTTATTAATGGTCAGCTTATTCAACTCTCGGTAGTTGATGCACATCGGGAAACTACAATCCTTCTTCTTCTTAAACAACACTGGAATCCCCACGGGGAAAAGCTCGGTCGGATGAAACCTTTGTTTTACAGTTCCTGCAACTAGTTAGACAACTCCTGCATCTTGAAAGATGCAAGGCGGTACTTGAAATGATTGACATGTAGATCCACTACAATCGCGTTTGACTGAAAGAGTCTCGCCATTGGAAAAGGATATTTGAACCATTTTTTCATAACAAACAATCTCACCATGATTCTTGGACAACCAGTCCATGCCGACTATGATATCGACACTACCAAGATGAATTGGCAGTAAATCGATGTGAAACGTATGATTGCAAATATTCAAGGTGCAGTCACGTACAACTTCCTCGGATTAGACCGTCTTACCATTGGTCAATTCTATAGCATAGGGTGTGTGCAACCTACTGGTTTCTAATCCAAGGGATCGTCTGAAATAGGTTGACACAAAACTTAAATCGGCGCCAGTATCGAGAAGCACAGATGCAAAATGGTATTAACAAGAAACGTACTGGTAACTACATCCGGGTCCTCACGAGCTTCCTAAGCACCCATGACGACAGCTCTTCCACGTGACTGGCCCTTGAGCTTCGGGCAGTCCTTCTTGTAGTGGTCAGTGGCACCACACTCGAAACAGCCCTGTTTTGTACCGGCATTGTACACAACCTAGGATCTTCACTGACTGGTAGGATGACCCATCCTCTTGCACTTGATGCTGTTACAGTTCTCACATGATGATACTTGCACTTGTGACACAGGTTATAAGGTCCATTGTATGGCTTATGAGCCTTAGCTGTGGTGGCGACAAAGGCCTTCACTATCTCAGGCTTCTTGGCAGGCTGGCTCCCTAAACTCTTACCCTTCTTGAAAATCGACCACTTCCGCTTATCACCAACGTCATCTTTAACACCGCGTGCTAAGGTAACGGTGTTCTCGATCGATGTTGGGGCTGCGACAGAGATCATGCTTCAGATCTTATGTGAGAGTCCCCAAATATACCTTTCGACACTCTTATACTTAGGTGTAACCATATGTGGAACAAGTCGGGAAAGCTCATGGAGTCGAGTGGTATAGATTGTGACTTCAGCACCACTCATGGACAAGGTCCAGAAATCTACCTCCAGCTTCTGCAGTTCGCTACGAGGATAGTAATTCTTCATCAGCATACCCTTGAGTTCACTCCAGGAAAGACTGTAGGCAACATTTCTCCCCAGAGTTTGCACTTGTAGGTTCTACCAGGTCAGAGCCTCGTCCTGGAATGTGCATGTGACATACTCGATTTTCTGGTCTTCTGCATAACCACTGATATCAAGTACCGACTCTGCCTTTTCAATCCAGCGAACAATCCCCACTGCTCCTTTTCATCAGCGGAAGTTCCATGGATTGCATGACATGAACGTTTTGTAGGAACACCCACGCACGGTGTTTTCTACTTCTGTGGCATCACAAGAAAGGATTATTAGCTAATGTTGATTGACACAAGACAAAATTGGGAAAGGAATAAATGAAAGCTTTACCAGGCTCAGGTTCCTGGTTCCTGCGTGGCCTGCAGCACCCGAACTCCCACTAGAATTGGCGCGGTTTGCTTCATGTTGTGCAATAGCCTCTACAATAACCCTGGCTAGGTCCATTGAGTTGTTCAGGAAAGCTTAATCTGTTGAAGTCGATTGAGTAGTTCTTTTAGGCGGCATGTTCTTCTAATAGTTCAAATTAAAATGGTAAGACACATATCATTGTATAATATTGTCAATGAATGCACAAACAAAACAACAAAAACAAGCATAAACACAAGAATAAATTAGGCATCACGCCTTACAAGTTTTGACATACTCTTCATAGTTTTGTCTGGACACAAAATAAATTAGGCATCACGCCTTACAAGTTTTCAAACCATCATAAATAAAGTACAAACATCATGATCCTATGGAGGTGGAGTGGGAATACGGTAGCCAAGATGCCAGTGGAAGCTCTCAACCTCCCCTCCAAGTTCTCAAGATGCTGCTCAAGCACTGCAATCCTGCTCTCCGCATCCTCATGCTGCTACTCCACCTCATGCATTCTAGCTATCAAGTCCGCAATGGTGCTTAGCATTGGATCCATGGACCTACCCTCTATGTATAGCTCGTCCTCTAGCTCCTGAGTCCTATCACGAAGAGCTCGCAGCTAGGAGTTATGACATCTGACTATGTCCCTCACAGTATGAAGGGTATGACGGATCGGGAATGGCCCATGTCCAGTGGGTAGAGAGGTGTTAGGGGACGGTTGAGACAGCTAACCAATCTCGAATGTAGAAGGATCCTCATCATCAGACTCCTTATCACTGAACGCGAGGAATCCGTCAACAGTAGGCAAATAGGTCCTATTGCGTGCTTCTGATCTCCTCAATAGCTTCTTCCTAGGTGGCTCTGGATCTATTGGCACCGGTGTCGGTGCCGGTACTGAGGCTGGTGGAGCAACTAGAGCTGGTGGATGACGAGCTCGCTTCCTGGGGGTATACGTCACACGTACCGCACCATGAATCGGGCGAAAGGAGTAGAACGAGGGTACACGTGGCTTAGCTGGTAGTGCTGTTGCTAGTGGAGCTTTAGGCACATCGTCATCATTTGAGACTAGGCAATCTCCCTGTGCATACTCCTCTGTGTCAGGTACGACTAGAATATCATCCTCGGTGTCGGATAGAATAACGAGGTCAATGTGTGGCACCATGTTTCTGTAAATCAATAGCACACGTGGGTGTGGGTAATCATGCACTTTAATTACTAAACATATCTAAATGTATGTTGTATCTGGCATGGAACTTTCGGAGCGCATCGGGATGTGGGATATTTTTCCATGTAATGGAAACATTTCGAAAATCGTTTTATTTAAGTTATAGTTTGACTTAAAAAAGAATATTAGTTCGGTATAACCTTGTGCTCTAATGCCAATATGTCACACGCTGCCAAGGCAGAAACACAAGATGTAACTTCGAAAGGTTTTCAAGCACACAAGTCACGCAAGCATCAATTTCATAAATAAGAGATATATTAAAGATGGCCTTGTTAAGCAAAAACATTCAAAATATTGTCTTAAGAACCATAGTTAAAATGACATTGTCTAAAGTCATTAAATCAAACAAGGTTCATGATATCCCCAAGATGCTCATGCGTGAATCCAAGTTCAATGATGCTCATTTAATTGTCTAAAAAACATGCAAATAAAATATGTCAACAATTAAGTTGGTGAGTGATATGTCATAAAATTCTGTAAGTACAGTATTCATGTATGTCCCCAGCTAGTGATCTAGTACTGAATGTCAGAGGCTCAGATTATTAGGAAACGACCAAAATGTAGAAGAGTTTGATAATATACATGTTCATTCGACCAGTCGAGTTGTCGAATGAAATCTACAACGGTCGAATGAAATGATAAAGAGTTTTATTTTGTAGGTTCGAGCCCTCGAAGGGTCGAACAAAGCCATTCGACGTATGCAAGGGGTCGAATGGGAAGGCTATAAATAGAGGAAAGTTAGTTATTTTGAAGAGAGTTATCATTTTTGAGCTTTTCCCGGTTTGTGTGTGTGTGATATTCTTTGTATTAGGTCTAGGTTTTGATCTATAATTGTTGACATTTGATCTAATACATGAGTAAAGTTATGGAAATTGCTCGGTGATTCGTTATCTGTTTTCTTCACGATCGTTACGGTCTATTTCTGAATCATTTTGCACAACCGGAGGGGATTCCGCACCCTACGGTTGGTACTCGTGAGATCACGGTTCGTGATTACGATCCTATAATGAAATCTCAATTGGTATCAGAGCATAGGCTCGATTTACGATTGCAAATTGATATGAATTGATGAAAACATATTAGAATTTAGGTTAAAAGATGAAAACTCTAGAGATTTTGAAGCTTTTCATATAAACATGGTTTTTGATTAAATTGGAGTTGAATTTGATGTTATTTTCACAAAATCTTTCACAAATGTTTGTCTAAATTCAGTTCCGAACAAAACATATCAAATTTCATTACATTTGGTGAAAATTTTGTCAAAAACAGATCTGATTCGTGTTCTTGAGGTTGAAGATGATGAACAGACCTGAAAAGGTCGAATGAGAGATTCGAGGTCGAACCAACTTATTTTAGGTCGAACCTAGAGTGCTTTTAGGTCGAACCAGATTTTTCAGTGTGTATTGTTTTTCATTCGACCTGTTCTAGTACATTCGACCTTACGGGAGGTCGAACCAAGTATCTGATTTTCATAGATTTTCATTCTTGACGTCGAACCAATTCTGAGTTACATTCGACCCTTTTGAGAGGTCGAATAAGACCATATTTTGTTAGTTCGAACCCACGAATATTCGGATAATATTTTTCAAATTTTAAGGAGTAAAAAATTTCGAAAAATGATAAATTACTTGGCTATATCAAGAACTGATGATCAGATAAAAGCTCAGATAGATGTTGCACGATAACAATCACAAAGACAAAAATCTCAAGTTGACAACATTTTAGGATTTCCAATGACACCGAGACCTATTGTTGATTATTGTGGAAACATAATGGCTCCAGCTGTTCAATCAACTGATAAAATTGTATGTGAGGATCAAATTGTCAAAACAAAGACTATGATTAAACAAGTCTATCAATTCAGGTGCGGAATCCCTGAATGGATTACGAAATGATAATATAATCAGCAAAACACACAACTCTCATTCAAAGTTTTCATTTCATTGATAAACAAGTTGATAATCTTTACAAAATGATGTTTACAATGATATATAACAATATCAGACTCAAAGACACCCTAGGGAGAGAACACACTCAAAGGAGGGAAACAAAATGACCAAAAGTTAACATTAAAAACTGATTCGGCCTTTATATAGACTTGCACATTCAACCAAACGAATGGGCGAATGTGCAGGTTCGACCAAACAAACTGGGCGAATCAACACAATACATAATAAAATCTTCCTTCGACCTCTGAGCTCTCCCTTCGACCATTTATATCTACCTTCGACCACTCTAATTCCACTTTCGACCGTTCGATATTGACAAAACAAGATTTGATTAGCAATTCAATAGCATTAGTCGCACTTCGTGTATCTACAAACTCCCCCTCGACTATTGCTTGAATTGCTTAAGCCTTCTATCTTCATCCATTCTCTTGTTCATCATCTTGATGTGCAGTAACTTCTTCTGCTCTTTAGTCATAACTGGTTCATGAGTTTGCTTTGGTTTCTTCTTTTTTGTCTTTTGAACTTGAACAAACTTCCCCATCTTCTTATCATAATCGCAACCCGCGTTAACATCCCATGCAAAACATAAGAATACCACACGTTGGTATTTAGCAGCCTGTTCACTATCTTTCTCTTCACAGTAAATTGGGTTGTAATATAGCATAATATCCTCATGAGAGCAATTTATCAACCACATTGGGTCAAAGATATGTATCTTCTTGAAATCATTCTTCCCATCCTTCAACAAGATAATAGCCTCTGTCGTCTTCCAATCATAGTACCACCACATAAAGTCTTTCGAAAAGTGTTGTGGAATAGGCATCAAAGGTATATGCTTCAACACTGTCGGTGGATCATACGTTAAAGTAACCTTTTTCAACCCCATTATATCTTTCTTCTTATGAACAATCCTTCTTGGATACTGTGGGGTGAACACTTCCCATTTCGTTCTACTTTCTCTCGCTATGCGATCTGCAAAGTAACCAACAACATCGTTGTTATTGTTGCACCTGACATCGTGTGTCTACAGATATCGCGTACAGCCCAATAAGGTAGTGTCTTAATGTCATGGAATCTGTGAAAATACAGAATTCCTTTCTCCCACTTCACAGCGACATACCTCAGCTGTCTCAAATATTTCCACCCGAGAGCTTTTCCTTTAAATAGTTCGTTATGGAACTTGTAGAAACCACCTTGAATCTCTGTCTTTGGATGGTCGTCAGATTGTTCATCAGTCGGCTTCGGACAATCTTAGTTTTTGAAAACTTCATCAACGAACTTCTTGCTTTTCTCACGAGCAAGTTTCTCAGCTTGGCTCAACAGTTCTTCAGAAAAATCAGGAAATCCATAATCTTTTTCATTTTTGAAGTATCCTGGATATTCCTCACTTGTAATATCCTCAATTTCAACATCTTCAAATACCAGAGTATCTCTATCATCAGAGTGATTTCCTGCTTCTTTCTCAGGAATATTCGGTATGTAATTCTCACTCATTAACTCTTCAAGAGATTTCCCAACCTGTTTAGCCAGAGCTTTAAGTATCTCTTTAGAAACGGCTGCAGAAACTTCTCCATCTTCAAGATCATGATCATTGTACTCAAGTTCAAATCTCATGTCATTTGACTCAAATATTTCTGGAAATCTTCCTGTCATCTCAATCGTCCAGACTTTGTTTGTTAGCATCTGACGATATAGCTTCTTGTCTTTCTCAGATAAAGATCTGATCTTCTCATTCCAGAAAATATCATCATCGTTAGTATTGCCACTAAGAGCTTTTGAACTAGACTCTCCTGCATCTTTTCCTGATTCTCTCTTTTCATACTTATACTGATCAGTGTTATCATCATCATCATCATCATTAGCAGAGCTATTATCATCTCCAGAATCATCACCTGATTCTCTCTTTTCATACTTATACTGATTAGTGTTATCATCATCATCATCATCATTAGCAAAGCAATTATCATCTCTAGCATCATCACCTGAACCATCATTATCATCACCATCTTTCTTGTTCTCAGGAGCATCACCGGCATCCTGATCAAGTTCTTCATCGTCTTCTTCATCAGACTCAGACGGTTCATAAATCAACAAGCTCTTCCTCTCTTTCTTTATCCTCTTCTCCTTCTTTCAATTGTGGAGCTCTCTCATACAAATCATCAATAAGCTTTTTCATACTCTTATTGTTCGTTCTCATCTTCTTGTTCTCAAATCGTAAAGTTATGATTCTTCGAGTATTTCTCTGTTCATGTAATAACAACTCTTGATTCTCTTTCTGGAGTAATTTAATCTTAGCTGCTAAGTCTTCCTGGCTCTCCTGTGAAGATTCAACTACATCCAACATCTTCCTATCATTATTTCTTAACTGTTCAATCTCAGCTTGTTGCTGGTTAATGATTTTCATCATTTCGGTCAGCTTCTGATTAACTGCATCCATCACATCTCCTGATACATTAACCTTAGGAGTTGAAGCCTCAACAACTGGAGTCTTTTTCTTAAATTTATTCAAGACTCTGTCCAACGCAGCATTAAAATCATCAGTTGGAATGTTAGATTGCTCAGCAGCAGATGTTTTCTGTTTCTTAGCTGTTGGGGATGTCACGAGAGACTTAGAGCTAGACATTACAGGAACTTTCTTTCCTGCAGTTAAGCTTTCAATATCTTTAGCTCTCCTTTTCATCGGCTTTTCAATCTCATCAGCCTTAGCTTTCTTCTTGTATGTTGGGTTCTTTTGTTTAATTCCAGCCTTTGGCGATCCACCAAAATCTTCAGCACCCATACCAAGACTCTCGTCAATATCGTCCATCACAATTGGACTTTTCATTCTTTGTTCTTCCAAGGTTTGATTCAGACCCTCAGATTCACCAGCCACAGTGGCCTTGGGCATGGTGGTCTTGACAGTCTCGTCAGCAGAATCCCATGTCTCTTCCTCCTGAGTCTCTTCAGAATCCAACGACTCCTCATCCACCAAGTGTATTCCTTTCTTAGCAACACTTTTCTTCCTCCGAGATGTTTTCTTAGGCGGTTCTGCTTCAACTTCTTTTTCCTTACCCTTTCCTTTACCACTCTTCGCACCAACATTAACAACTTGCCCTTTTCTTTTGGCTTCAGGATCAACATGACATAATGGATTATCTTCATCAGAATCACTGTTAGCATTCCTAGCTTTATCAACTCCTGGATCTTCATAAACTGGATTGATCAAGTGACCAAACAAGTTCTTCAAAGGTGGTCTCTCATTCACAGGTACACCTTTGTAACCTTTCATTCTCACTAAAGTGCTAAAACTCATTTGATCCTGTACCACAATCTGAGTAGGATCTTTCCTTAACTTCTTGTACTTCTTATCAAATATCATTTGTAGGAGTCTTGGATACACTAAAAATTTCTTACTCTTCAATCCTCTCAATGGCTCAAGCATGTGGTAAAGTATCATCCCAGATACATTGAATGGTTTGTTCAGAATCAGGGCAACCATTAAAGAGCTAATACTCTTTCTCATCACATCATATCCTCCACTCACAGACCCGAATACATGCAACATCACGTGAGCCAAGTATTTAAACTGTGGGCACAGTTTACCTTTATGTAAGGCTCCGTCTGTGATCAGTCCATTGTATTTCATCCTTAACAAGCATTTCCTCTATTCAATCCAAGATAAGACTCTAGGATCAGTCTTCTTGTCATTCAGCTTCAAGGCTTTTCTGATGTCATCTTCAGATACTATCACCAACTCCCCCTGAATCTTGCTAACAA
Organism: Ambrosia trifida; assembly: GCA_028751855.1. Lineage (NCBI taxonomy): Eukaryota > Viridiplantae > Streptophyta > Magnoliopsida > Asterales > Asteraceae > Ambrosia > Ambrosia trifida. Next base: position 150,151,269 of record CM054123.1, read on the forward strand.
TGGCAGTTTCATTGTCCCAAGATTCTTGCATTCGACCAGAATTCCTTTTGATGGTCTCTGTAAATAATAACAGGAGTGGCAATAGCATCAACGACTCTACTCCTCTTCAGAAAGTCAACAATACCGGTGAATTCAGTATGTTTTTTCAAGTCGCCAAGAAAAGTGCAACAATTATGTGCCTCTTCAAATTGTAGTTCTTCTTCTGGCTTCTTTCCGGCTGCCTTCTCTGATGAACCTGCGGGTATATCAGAACTTTTAGGTTCGGACATTGTTAATCTGCAAAAACAAATTACAAAAACGCATTAGAAACGGACAAAATATTCAAGATTTGAAATTTTTGATTTTGGAAATCCACATTCGACCAAACGTGGGTTCGAATGTGGGAAATAAGAGGTTTGAATGTGGAAAAATGGTTCGAATGTGAAAAATCAGTTTTAAAAATGTACATTTGACTGTTTGTCCACTTTCGACCGTTTGAACAAGCCACCTTCGACCAAAAAGTCTCATTCGACCCTTTTGAAATGGTCGAATCAGGCTGTTCATCTTCAAAAATCACAGATTTTGATTTTGAATGTTTTAACATGCCATTTTGATTTGTAAAGCTTCTAATAAGTCCGATTAACCTTTATCAACAACCAATTGTTCTTATTGTTCAATATTTAAGTGTTTTTCCCTAAAAACTAGGGTTCGAAGGGTTTGAACAATCAATTCAACAATCTGATGTGAATTAACCCATGATTTTGTTATCCTTTTTTCACTAAAACACCCATTTGGTTCCAATCTTTTTCCTTCCTGCAGGTAAATCTGTTAGTGTCCACACTCCAGTTTCTGAAATTACAATAACTCCTCTTGCATTGCCTCTACCCAAGCGTCATCCAAAAGAGCATCCTTGTATGTCCGCGGCTCAACCTGCGAAACATAACAAGTAAAAGACCAGTCATTCTGACAACCTGATTTTTGAATTTTAGCATATAAGGCTAGAGCGCCAAGATTTTCTTGTGAGTTTGCATTCCTAAGTTGTCCTCTCGTCATAACACTGCTACCAGGATCACCAATAACTTGCTCGAGCGGGCGAATACGATGTATTCAAGATTCTGGATAATCAGGTATTTGCACTCCCGTTTGAGTAGTCAAATTCTCTGTCAAATCCAGATCATTACTCAAGTTGGATGATGAAGCACCATTTGGATTTGGGTTCACTAGAGGTGTCTCTGTAGCAATATCTGGAACAGCTTCACTTGTGACATCATCATCATCTTCCGATTCTGATGAATTGAGAGTTGTGGAAGCTTCCTGGAACACTTCTTCTTCAGCTGCAGGAGCATTGGCATCATTAGAAGCTGTTTGAGGAGTTACGGTGATCGGACGCACCAACGGTGATGTCACTGCGTTTTCACACTCGTAGTATAATCTTAATACAGCCTCTTCAGCCAAGCTATCTAGATTAAATGATTCAAAGAAATCATTGTAATCAAACATCCAATCTGGACCGCTACCTTGTACATTCTGAGTATACCGCTGAACTTCAACGTTAGCCCACTCCTCTACTTGACGAGTTCGTTTGTTGACTACCCGTTTGAGTGGGGTTGCATATCCAACAAAGAATCCTTCTTCAACTTTTGGTGCGAACTTCTCAGATGGATTAAGCATTGTACACGGTGCTTCAAATGGTTCTAGATACTCTAAGTTCGGCTTTCGTCTGTTCAACATCTCATAAGAAGTTTTGCCAAACTTCTTCACTGTTAGCACACGATTCAGTGTATAACAAGCTGCGTAAATGGCTTCATTCCAGAACATTACTGGAAGGTTGGAATCCGCAAGCATTGTTCTAGCCGCTTCAATTAGAGTCCTGTTTTTACGTTCTGCGACACCGTTCCGTTGAGGGGTATACGTAGCACTATATTCATGAAGAATTCCTTTGTCTTCACAAAGAGCATCCATCTGTGCGTTCTTGAACTCCGTCCCATTATCACTCCTAATTCTCTTGATCTTCATACCATAGACATTTTCTAAACAAGTGAACGGAACCTTCAGATTGTTAAACGTGTCGCTCTTATGATGCAAGCACATAACCCACAAAAATCTGGAATAGTCATCGGTAACCACAAGACAATACAATTCACCAGCATGAGTTTTACGCTTGACCGGTCCGAATAGGTCCATATGCAAATGCTCAAGTGGTAATTCAACTGAATTGACTTTCTTTGGTTTGTGGGACTGCTTGTGCTGCTTTCCTTTCTTGCAACTCACACACTTGTCGTTCAAATGTAAATGTTTAACATTTACGCCTTCGACAAGTTCCTTCTTCACCAACTAGTTCATTTTTCTAAGGTGAATGTGTCCCATCCTCCTATGCCACATTACAGATTCTTTTTCGGTAGCCTTGGAGAGGAAACACGTTACTTGGCCTTGGGTTGTCATGGCTTTTGACATGTCAAGAATGTATAGATTGTTCACTCTCGGTGCTTTCAGCATTACCCACTCTTTTGGAAGTACGAAACCTGGCTTGAGAATGTAGCAAGATTTGTCATCAAAGAATACAGAGAACTGTTTATCGCAGATTTGACTGACACTGAGCACATTATAGTCTATTTGCTTCACATACGATATCTTCTCAAAACTCATGATACCATTACTCACACTACCCTCCATAGTAATGTATCCTCCTTTGTTCCCAGCAAATGCTATATATCCGCCATTGATGTTTCTAATGTCGAACAACAGCGATAAATCCCCCATCATGTGACTAGAATCTCCACTGTCAAAAATTCAAAGACTGCTTACAGGGCCAGCTGAAGCTCCCTACACATATCAAATAAAAAGATTAGTTCTTTCAGGGGACCCAAGCCTGCTTGGTCTTGGGTCTTTGAACATTTTGTTTCAAAGTTTCTTTATCACAAACATTTGAATTTGAATTGATCTTTTTCTGATCAATTTAATCCTTTTCATTCTCAGACTTCTCATGTACCTTTAAAGTCGAAGCACCTTGAGATCCCACTGGTGACCAGAATTGTTCCGAATGTTTCAAGATCCGGATTTGAGATTTTGGGGTCTCAGTCGGTTTCTTTACTTCATTCTTAAAGGAAACTTTCTTGATTACCTTTTCTGATTTAACAGAGACAGGTCCAACTGTTGGTTTAACTGCAGGTTTTAATGGTACATTTTGCTTCTCAACAGTTGTGTTCACCACTGGCTTCTTAAAAGGTTTTTCCTTTGCGATCCGGCTACGACGATCATATGTCATCTGATGATTATCCCTCTTTTGGTAATAACGGCTTTGATTGTAAAACGGTGCTGCTTGAGGGACAAAGCGTCGTTGTGGATAACAATGATTATCGACTGAACTTTGATATTTTTGCTTCACTTCAACCTCGCGCCTCTTTGTGCCTAACGTACGGGCAGTGAGCAAGTAAATGCCCTCTCTCCCCGCACTTATAACATGCACGGTACTCCTCAAAGTTGTTCTTGGCGTTCGACTTTGAATAAGTAGTGATAGGATATTGATCATCCACACACCTTCTTCTTAAACTCTCAGGAGCTGGGTCCTTTGAGTAAATCGGCTCAAGAAAACTATTTGCCTTCTCCTTCGGCTTAATAAACTTTGTGACATGAACCTTTGGTTGTTTTGGAACATCCAAATAAATTTTCTTCAAAATCTCTGGAGGTCCATCATTTGTTCTCTCTTGTTTTGGAAACCAAATGGTACTCTCCTGACAAATTTTCTCAATCTTGGAGTAATTGGCAAACATAATTGGATATTCCTCGTCAGAAATTATCTTATCGGATCATTCCATCCGATAAAACACTTTGACGGGTTTGTCACTTTGTTCATTCTTTTCAACCTGCTTAGCTGACTGATTCACTCGATGAGTATTACCCATTGGATGAATAATCTGAGAAGGTGACACCGGTTCATTGGTGATAATGTGATTTTCAACCGGAATATCACACACTTTCTTGGTTTTATAATCCTCAGAGTCAGAATCATCAGTTACAGCTATCACACCCTCATCATTCAGTCCCAAAATAGGTCTAACATCGGAATTTGGATCTCCCATACTGGAAGTGTTCGACTCATCATCCGATGTATAGTCAGACTTAACTAAACTCTCCGGTGTTATTGAATGTAAAGAATGATTTTCAAACAACACTGGAGATGGGACGGCTTTGTAGTTTGCACTACTCGGTTGTGATGGTTCCTCAATTATATGGTCAACAACATATGCAATATGTTTGTAGCTTTCAAGCTTCTTGTTGACTTTCTCAGCAAAGCACTTGATGGTTGCCATTTCAAGTTTTGTTTCTTCCAATTCATTGATGTAATTGTTAATGGCCAATTGTTTTAAAGATAGTGTTTTCTTAAGATCAGAAATATCTTTCTTATAACCATCAAGCACCTTATTGAATTCATGTGCTTCTTTTTTATATGATTGACAGTTCATTCGAGCACTCTCGAGCTGAACTCTGAGTTGCTTATTATCCTCTGTCAATCTATCGCATGCTCCACAATACTTATCACTGTTCGTGTCTAATGTAGAATCAGAATTTACCTGTTTCGGAGGCTCTGTCATCGCCATCAAAGCAAAGTGTGCTACCTTTCCAGCAAAGAATTTAGAATAATCAATTCTGGTAAAAGCATCATCAACTATGCAAGATTTTGCGGGTCATAAGAAAATCAGCTTCGGCTAGAAGTTGATCAATATCATCATCTAGTGAGTTAACACTAGCTTCGGAATCAGAATCGCTCTCTGAATCAGAATAAACTGAATCACATTGTTCGAAAATATTAGTGACTGAGTCAAGAACCAATCCTGACTTCTCTTCAACACAAACATCAGTTTCTTCCACCAATTCCTCAATCTTCACCTCAGATTTCTTCTCAATCTCCAAATCATCTTCAACTAACACCGGCTCCTCCAAATCTATCTTCTAAGCAACGCACGCCACATTACCAGCTGTGATCTCCTCAACACCAAGTTGCATACCAGTCCAATCAAATCCCTCATCCTTCTGGATTACCAAAGCCTGGTTTTGGTTATCTGGTTGGGTTTGGCTATTTATTGTGGAAATTGGAATGATTATTCTGGTTGGATTGTGTGGTGTTTGAATTTGGTTCTGGTTTTGTGTAGTGGTTTGTCTAACAGAATTGTTTGGTGAGGCGTTTTGTCGGTTTTGGTAATTATTTTGTGGTTGGTAGTTGGAGTTGTTTTGGCTTTGATAAGATACCTAATTTTGAGATTGACGATTCTGGTAATTAGAGTTGAAAGGATTCCTGTTTCCCTGTTGTGCTGGCCGTGGGCACTCTCTCTTGAAGTGAGCTTTCCCACCACATTTAAAACATGTGATTTTGGCTTTGGTGAAATCATATGTGGTGTTTGGAGATGTAGAAAGATCAGTTCTGCCCGTCTTATCTATAAACTCAGTTGCTCGCCTCATGACACTAGCAAATGCCCACTGTATATCAATGAGCTCCATCTCTTCCTTGTCAATTTGAGCATAGTCTTCACTGGTTAAGTTGTTATTACCAATTTGACTAGCTACCAACTCATTATACGAAGCGACCATAGCATAGACCAAGGCTACATGTTGCTGTGCAACTTCAACAGTGACATTGTTCAAGTTTGATGTCTCCAACACAATTAGGTTTTGGTTTGGTTGACTTGGGTTCATTTGAGTTGGGTTCGTTTGAGGAATGTAGGATTGTTGTTGAGGTTGGTTCAAACTAGTCGAATAGCATGCTGCTTGTTGCATAGGTGAAAATGGTGGGATGTAAGTAGTAGGGTATGATGGTGGTGTATAAGATGAGGTTTGAGCAAGATAGTTTATTGGGGTTTTGGTTGGTTCAACAATGCTTGAAACACAAGCTATGTGTGGGGCAACAGAACTACTAGAACTTGAACTAGTCAGAGATGAAGATGTACCACCATGATATAACTCTGGATTCTGAGGAAGTTGCACTCTTTTTGCTTTCCTCTTCTCCTCCATCTCTTTATTCTCAAGCTTCTGAATGAATTCATTGATGGTCCAATACTGGTATGCATCTTTCTTCTTAAGGACCTCAATGTGTTGATTCCAGTATGGTGGTAATGCATCAGCGAAGTTATCCACCAGCTCAGACATAGGTATGTTGATCTCATAACTTGAAAGTTTAGTTAACAAATGGCAATACCTTGGAATCAATTCCTTCAACGTCTCATTTCCCATATAACTAAAGTTCTCGAACTCTTTTCTCAACTCCTCCATTCTAAGCTTCCTTGTCTTCTCATTCCCATCATGATGATTCTTTAAAATATCCCATATTTGCTTCGAAGTGGTGCACGACCCGAACTGATGTAAAAGATCAGTGTTAATGTCCTGGGATAGTTGTGAGAATGCCTTCTTTTCCACCGCAAACTTTTTCTTCTCATCCTCAGCTAAGCTCTCTAATGGAATCGGCTCACCAGTGTTCTCCAAAACTGGAGCTACATACCCCTTAGCAATCATTTGCCAAGCTTCAGTGCCTTCCATTCCCATTCCCTCCAAATGAATCTTGAACTTGGTCTTCCATTGATTATAATCCATAATTTCCATCAGCTTTGGTGGACGGCTTCCACTTCCTGAAGATAAGACATGAATTAGCGTTGAAATAGCATTGGTAGTTTGAGAGTGTACCGTAGGTGCTGCAACTCCCCAGTAATCAGCCATAGGTTGTTGTGGTGGTTGTGCAACTTTTTGTGGCATCAAACTAGTCATCGCCAAGTAATTGATTGGTTGGGATGTTTGACTAGTCGTCTTCTGAGCTGCTACTGACCAAGGATCCATTGTCACTTGCTGTTGTGGTGTTGTATTACGTCGTGGTGTTGTTGGAAAGTTCCACATGTTGTCTGCAAAGTTTAAAACACGAAACGATTAGAAAATTTTTCAAATAGTTTCTACTTTCGACCTTTTATCAATAAACGTGGGGGCGAATGTGGAATTATGTCCAGCTTCGACCCTTTCTGAAGACTCGAAGGAAGAATATAACAAACTCTTCTCACTTTCGACCAAATAAATCTTCTTTCGACCTCGCGATTGGTCGAATGTAAAACAAGTGGTCGAATGAACAACAACATACTAAAAATATCTAGGTACGACCGAAATAAGATCCACGTTTGACCTAAAAACTTCTGATTCGACCTAAAAACCACACTCTCGACTGTTTCTCCCTAGGTTCGACCCTTTCATTTTGAAAAACGGTTATTCTTTGAAAATCAGTAATTTTGATCCAAAATTTTCAAATGTTGATGAAATTTGATGATGTTTTGCAGGTTTTGCTTCGGATATGATTTGGAACAAGTTTAATAAAGAGAATTTTAGATTTTATCCATGAAAACTAGTTCAAATCATTCAATATTCATCAATCTCAATTGCTCTTTGAAAATAGAAAAGTTTTGATCAAAATTGGGTCCAAATCAGCTCTGATATTATCAAATCGTAGTTGTTTGATCCTTATGGCTCTGATACCACTTTGTATGTGAGGATCGAATTGTCAAAACAAAGACTATGATCAAACAAGTCTATCAATTCAGGTGCGGAATCCCTGAGTCGATTACGAAATGATAATATAATCAGTAAAACACACAAATCTCATTCAAAGTTTTCATTTCATTGATAAACAAATTGATAATCTTTACAAAATGATGTTTACAATGATATATAACAATATCAGACTCAATGCACCCTAGGGGGAGAACACACTCAAAGGAGGGAAACAAAAAGACAAAACGTTAACATTAAAAACTGATTCAGCCTTTATATACACCTGCACATTCGACCAAACAAACTAGGCGAATCAACACAATACATAATAAAATCTTCCTTCGACCTCTGAGCTCTCCCTTCGACCATTTATATCTACCTTGGACCAATCTAATTCCACTTTCTACCGTTCGATATTGACAAAACAAGATTTGATTAGCAATTCAATAGCATTAGTCGCACTTCGTGTATCTACAAAAATGGTAAATGTTGACAAATGTGTCAAAGAAGATGTTAAAAAGAAAATTGTTTGTATTGCACAACATATGTAAAATGACAATTTGAGTGATTTGTCAACAAGTGAGGTGAGTTCTGATGAGAGTTCAAAACAAAATGAATCAGAAGCAAGAGATTCATTAAGCCTTGATGCACAATCTGATAATGGTAATAAATCAGATGCTGAGGTAAATTCAAAATCTGAATGTGCTAAATGTTTTGAGTGTATTAAATTGAAAAATGAAGCGCTGAAACTTCTTGAGGACAAACAAAACTTAACAAATAAACTTGAAAGATTTCAAATTGAAAATAAAATTTTGGCAAATAATGAAAGACATGTTATGAATCAAATTGAATCTTTTAAGAAAGAGATTTCAGGACTTCATAACACTATTTCAAAGAATAATTCCACATCAGAGTTGGAAAGCTTAACACCTTGTGTTGTTGTTCCTGATTCTGATGTGAAATTAAAACTTGAAGTGAAAAATGAAAATGTGGTTGTCACTTCAAAAACTGAATCTGAAGAAAAACCCATATTCAAGTTTCCTGAAGGAGTTGAACGATCCTACATGTTGGAAGGACATGAGAAATTGATTTTCAACAAAGATTTTCCAATTGACAATATTGAACAATCTTTACTTAAATGTATCTATGTTGATAATGTTGTTTTGTTAAATCAATTTAAAAATCAATTTGATCATCTGCCGTTTGAAGTCAACCCTAACCAACATAAGGATCAAAAGAATAACATTGAAAATAAAAAGATTGAAAACAGGAAGAGTCCTAAGGAAAAAGGGCCGAAACCAAACAAATTGAAAGGTAGTTATCAGATGAAAAATTCTCATCAAAGGAATTCAAGAAAATTTTCGTCTAGATCATATGACTCTTATGAATATTCATATACCTCTAGATTTGATGAATATTGGGGAAACAACTCACCACAGTATTCTCATGAATATGTTGAATGTTGAAACTGTTTTGAATGTGGTGAAGTTGGTCATATTGCTGCTTATTGTCGGATGATGGGTATCATTATGATTTTGTGGAATATAGGTCTTGTTAGAACTGCGGAGAGTGTGGGCATTTAGTTGCTGCCTGTCCATATGTTAAACCGAAAAGGACCGAAGTGAATGTTGCTAAAAATTCAGGCAATGTCAAAAAGCCTGTATCCCCAAAACAACTCAAGAAACAAAAGGGGAAACAGGTTGTGTATGACAATCGAAACAAGATTGCCTTGAATAAAAATGGAGATTTTGATAGGGTTGCTAAGGTAAGGGGGAGTTCTAAGGCTAAGCCTAAGAATAACTCTAAACCTGGGTCTTCATCAGTTAAGTTTGAGAAGATCCCAAACAAAGTTCAGAATCAGGTTTCAAACAAGATATCTGAAAAGTCAAAAATCAAAACAATTTCAACAAAATCTAAAATAAACTCTAAACGTGTTTGGAAACCCAAATCACTTTCTAAATCAATAGCAATTTCTACATCAAATCAATCCGTTGAAAAACCAATTGATTTTTTAGATGGAGAATGGATTGATGTTCCAAGGATTGATGACCTTGGACGACCCATCATTGTGAAGGGATGGCTTCCTCTCTCCTACTAATTGTGTAACAAGTGTGCAGGTTGTTCTAGACAGACCTATTAGCTATCTTTTGATAGTTGATAGTGGAGCATCTGCATAAAATATATTTATTGGAGAGGTCAAGGTCAAGGAAGGGATATTGAAAAAGGAAAACATGATTTCAAAAGAAAGGAGAGTGTTTGTCTTCTTTTTCATACTTGTGAAGCCGGAAAAAGTTGCAATCTAATGAAATTGCTCTCAAGTTTTGGATTTCTGCAAAATATGCGACAAAACGGTTTAATCTAAACTCTCTTATATTTGTTAATGGTTTTTACTAATTGAAAGATCTTATTGAGTCAAGTAATCTGAGTGGAAAAATGGTTTTTGAAAATCAATAAGTAAACCTCATTGGATATCATTTTATTTTGTTTTTCTTCAAAAGTTTAAAAATCCAAAAATATGCTTATTTTTAGATTTTTAGGGGGAGAAAATTTCAGAAAAATCAAAATAAAAATTTAGAATCCAAAATGAGTTTTTCTGGAGAAAAAGAGGAGATGATAGTACATCAGTGGACTGTTAGACTACTCTGAAAACAAAATGATGTAACAACATTGAGTAGCCACTACAATTATATATTGGTAGGCTTGAAATCAAAGTTTAAAGTTCAGTATGGTGATATAAACTTAAAATCAATAACTTATAATCATGTGGATCAAAATATCGTTGGCATATGGTCTTAGTACTGAAATTTCGTTTGATAGATTGCCAACATCAGAGATTTTGGGTTGTTATATTAATCGTTATCTGGGGATCGCCTAACTAATCTTCTGTTGTATTGATTTATAGACCTAGATTCAGTTAGGGTATCTTATTAAAAGATCTTTAATGACAAAACCTTAAGTTACCGAATGAGGAACTTAACATGTGTGATGATAATCAAAGATTATCTAATGCATCGTATCAATACTATGATGAAAATCATGTATGATATTAGTCCTCACCCTGGTGGAGTGCACAAGTCGCTTTGAAGCATTAATTTGGTAACCTGTCACTATTGTGCCTAATATCTTGTAACTAATAGATAACTACAATATAATCACGCGTTACGATGAAACTTTGTGTAATTCTTGATACAAGAATGTGTCACGTGTGCGGGGACCACAGATTTTTCAGTATCTAATATTACCATAATGTATCTGAAATGCTGAACAATAAATGATGATTTTGGGTTTAAGCTGACAAACATATTGGTAATGGTTGTAGGATGCTCAATGTTAAAAAGCAGAAAATTGATCAAAAAGAGTTTTGAATGACTGTTTCAAGACTGATATGATCCTCTTACCGGAAGATTCACAAAAATATGTTTAGTTTATTTTTATGCAATTCTATTTGAAAATTCAAAAAGATTTTTGGTGTGTTTTAGCATAAACTTTGAAAAATCAAAATGTTTTGTTTCAATTTTATTTTTGATAACCGATGATGGGATACTTAATGTGAATGCTCAGATACTTAAAAGTTGAAAAAGACTATAGATTTTTAAGTTTCTGGGGCATATTAATAATGTTTAATAGTTAGGGGGAGAACTATTGAGGGTCAAAAGGAATTTGAAGAGTATTTCCGAGATTTTTGTCATGTCTAACGCTGGTTGTAGTTTGTGCAGTTTTAGTAATTTTTTCTACAGAATCAAACACAACAGGTGCACTGCTCAAGACTCATCGACAAAGCGTGTAACTAAAAAAGAACCAAACCTTAACATAAAGATCACCAGAACAACAGAAATTAGTCAGAGGATGTAAAAGAAATGACTGAAGATCGAAGAATTCAAGATTGATTTATGTCTTCATCTCTGGACCAACAAATGACAAAGCCAAGATTTCTTGAGTCTGTCTGAGATTTCGAAGCTTATTGCAGATATAGACGAGAACCTCGACACAAACGTACAAGTAAATGGAAAGTTTTCAAGTCATTCAAGATAATGAGTTCAAGACTTGAAGAATTAATAACTTTCTGATTTGGTACATCACTAGCTAGGTCTAAGGGGGAGATTGTAAATGCATTATTCATGTATGTCCCTAGCTAGTGATCCAGTACTGAATGTCGGAGGTTCAGATTATTAGGAAACGACCAAAATATAGAAGAGTTTGATAATATACATGTTCATTCGACTAGTCGAGTGGTCGAATGAAATCTACAAGGGTCAAAAGGAATTTGAAGAGTATTTCCGAGATTTTTGTCATGTCTAACGCTGGTTGTAGTTTGTGCAGTTTTAGTAATTTTTTCTACAGAATCAAACACAATAGGTGCACTGCTCAACACTCATCGACAAAGCGTGTAACTAAAAAAGAACCAAACCTTAACATCAAGATCACCAGAACAACAGAAATTAGTCAGAGGATGTAAAAGAAATGACTGAAGATCGAAGAATTCAAGATTGATTTATGTCTTCATCTCTGGACCAACAAATGACAAAGCCAAGATTTCTTGAGTCTGTCTGAGATTTCGAAGCTTATTGCAGATATAGACGAGAACCTCGACACAAACGTACAAGTAAATGGAAAGTTTTCAAGTCATTCAAGATAATGAGTTCAAGACTTGAAGAATTAATAACTTTCTGATTTGGTACATCACTAGCTAGGTCTAAGGGGGAGATTGTAAATGCATTATTCATGTATGTCCCTAGCTAGTGATCCAGTACTGAATGTCGGAGGTTCAGATTATTAGGAAACGACCAAAATATAGAAGAGTTTGATAATATACATGTTCATTCGACTAGTCGAGTGGTCGAATGAAATCTACAAGGGTCGAATGAAATGATAAAGAGTTTTATGTTGTAGGTTTGAGCCCTTGAAGGGTCGAACCAAGCCCTTCGACCTATGCAAGGGGTCAAATGGGAGGCTATAAATAGGGGAAAGTTAGTTATTTTGAAGAGAGTTATCATTTTTGAGCTTTCCCAGTTTGTGTGTGTGTGATATTCTTTGTATAAGGTCTAGGTTTTGATCTGTAATTGTTGACATTTGATTTAATACACGAGTAAAGTTATGGAAATTGCTCGGTGATTCATTATATGTTTTCATCATGATAGTTATGGTCTATTTCTGAATCATTTTGCACAACTGGAGGGGATTCTGCACCCAATGGTTGGTACTCGTGAGATCACGGTTCGTGATCCTAAAACGAAATCTCAAATTCACATATAAAACATACATAAATACTCTCAAAATAGGGTAGAATTGAGCTTAAATTGATAATTAGAGCTACCAAATCATTCATATTGTGGTATTTTTTAAAGCTTAACTGGTTGTGTGAAAGATATTATGATTTTTTATTTTTACTTGTTTTTGCATGTTTTTTTTGTTCATATTGTGGTATTTGAATAGTCACACAAATAATATATAAATTAGCGCAAGCATGATTTGTAAGTTAAACAATAACAGAAAATGTTAAAAACGCAAGTACTATGAATAAATAACGCAAATAATATCAACTTTGTCATGATACTGCAAGCATCATTTAAAAATAGCGCAAATATCATTTATAAGTCAAACAATAACAAAAAAATTAAAACGACAAGTACTATAAACAAATAACGCAATTAATATCAGCTTTTTCATAATACCCCAAAATATCCTTTAAAAATAACAAAGTATCATTTATAAGTCCTACAATAATAAAAATGTAAAAAAAACGCAAGTACTACGAACAATCAACGCAAATAATATCAACTTTGTAATAATAACGCAGGTAATTTAAAAATAACGCAAATATCATTTATATGTCCTAGAATAACAAAAATATAAAAAACGCAAGTACTATGAACAAACAATGCAAGTAATATCTATTATTAAACAATGAAGTACCTATGTTTTATAAAAAAATATGAATTGGATAAGAACAAGATGTATAATCAGTTAAGAAAGTAGATTTGAATTTATTTATAATTCATCGGTTATGAATTTGATACAAACTGCGTATTTTCGGGATTGGAATTAGATATAGAAGATTTAATCGTGATTATTGCGTTTTCAATAGTCAAATATACCCTTGACATGTATAACCGATCGTGGTTTCCAAATGAATCGTCTTGACACATGGCTGCAATTTGTGCATTCTTACACTTTCTACGTAAATAATCTTTTTTTACGGCAAATCTATATATTATAATAATTAAAAGTAATAAATCCTATATGGCACTCAAAGAGGGCATCATCCCATTTGAGTGTGTCATGTGACATTAATTGATTTAAGGAAAAAAAATATAAAAACAAAATTGGATTTTTCTCATGCATGTTTCTTCTCATAATTCTTAAACGTTAATATCTTTTATATATGACATTTTTTAAAGAAATAAAATTGCACCAAATTGACAAGCGTTTTATTATCTTTCCAACGAGTACCGTAGTGCTATATAAAAAACGAAGAAAAAACGATTATTTTTTGTGGGGTTTTGTTCATACAGGAAAAAAAACACAAAGTGTTCAGGTAATTCATTAATCATGTATAGGCAAGTCACTAATTATGTTTAAATCAGTAAATATGAATTCTATTTTCAACATGTGTTAGCATTGGAGTTGTACATTATTTTAGGTTAGGTATTAATATTAAAGTTAAACATTGTTTAAGGTTAGGCGTTAACATTGGAGACAGATTGTTAATTGTTTTTGTGACACCCGGCAAATTTGGCTTAAACATGTTAGTAACACCTAAGTCTACCTTTGCGGGAAACATTTATAAATGAACTTAACTAGGTTAGTTGTGTCGGGTCAAGTTAGGATTGTCCAGGGTTCAATGATCAGGAGGATCATTCGGAGTCGTTTTGGGAATACACTAATACCGGGTCCCGTTGTTGGTGAAATTACATAAACTAATTAAGTGTATGTGTAGATTAATTGTCGGGTGGTGGATTATATGCATAGATGTGTTTAAATGATGTGTAGATAATCATCCATGCTTAAATATGTTAAACATAGACTAAGGTTGCATGCTCATATGTTAAGGTGCGTTAAAATACGTTGAACATGACAAATTGGAAAACTAGAAAAACATAAGTCCTGGTTCGACCACATCGAGTGGGCGAACCTGGAAAATAATCTTGGTTCGACACTTATCAAAGGGGCGAACCTGGAATGTGGAAATGAAAAAGTTTCATTCGACCAGAACATGCACATTCGCCCAGGTGAAAGGGGCGAATGTGGACTAGTATAAATACCAAACTTTGTCATTTTCACCATTTCACAAACCCTAACCGTCTCAAAACACTCTCAAACGATTTTAATCACCAAGGAAGGAGTTTTTGCTCTTATTTTTCATAATCTAACCTATCAACAACATCTAATCAAGAATCCAAGGTGTGTTCTTAATCCTAAACCTTATTCAAGTATTTTAATTTGTTTTTATCTAACCCTAAATGTCCAGATCTGTTATAAGGATGTTTTTGTTAATAAAAACCTTTTAGACATCTTTCTAAACCTAAACCCTATCATCAAACATAGGTTTTCATATCAATAAACATATGTTTATTATGTGTTATGTGATATTATGTGTTGTTTAATGATTTGCTACTTTGCTAATGCTAGAAACATGATATAGGGTTGTTATTGATAATAGTTTAGGATTATCAAAGGTTATAATTAGATAGATGATGATATCAAGACTAATTTGGGAATTTTATTGAATCTAGGGCTTGTTACATGTTAGTATTATCAATAAAACAATTGGGGGTTTTCGATTACATGATAAACTGAGCATTTTAGATGATTATGGATTGATATTGAAAAGTTCCCAAATTGGGTAAAGATTACATGCATGATGTGACACTTCCATCATCTTTACCATTTTGGGAAAGGGCTGAAACGGATAGGTTTTGGGGCAAAATTGGTGGGGTTTTGTAGGGATAAGTTATACGTGCTTGACTGCAGTGTTTGATAATGTTTCGGAATGTTTTTGGATGTTTTTAAAGCGTTTTTGGAAAAAGTAATCTGTCAGGATCGAACCTGGGTACATTCGACTGGTCGAGTGGTCGAATGTGGAATCCCAGGGTCGAACCGGGACAGTTTGGTCGAATCTGTTAAAAACGGTCGAAGGTGGCTTTCCAAAGGGTCGATGGTGGGATAAAAATGGGCGAAGGTGGATTAATCTTCCTGGCTCGACCCTTCTGATTCAAAAATGAGATTTTTGATACAAACTAAGTGTTTTATGCTTGAACCTTGTGTGTAATCTATGTGTATTAGTTAGGGTAATGAGTCACCAACGGGATGTCGGGTCGGTCTAGTGTGTCGGTTGAACACTTAATCACGTTTTAAAACATACTTGGTTACGATCTGGACAATTGGGGACTAGATAACCTTATGGTTATTAGTCGGAACACTTATGTGAACATTTTGATAGATCTCCGGTAGTGGGATTATCAAGGGCTTGGCACTTTACTATTTACTGAAGAACGCAATCTAAGGTAAGTTCACGGCCCCACTTTTACAGCTTTAACTTTTGGGGGAGAAAACATGCGCTAAACTATTTTAGTAACATATGTCATACTATAGTTTTAACTTTGCATTGCTATACGATCTTTTAAAGTCCCGGGAAAAACTATGAATGTGCGGGGATGCATAACGGGGGAAATGTGGATAGATCTATTGGGCGTGACCTGCCCCATTCGTCGGCTTGGAGGGCCGAGCGGGTGCATATTGTCTCGAACTAGTAACATTAGTAACATGCTGATCATTCGGGCTGAACATTGCTAAACATTTCTAAATGTGTCTAGTAATGGTTTTGCAATCGTAGTAGTAATAAAACATACGCCTAGCTAGCGTACTTGGTAACATTGGTATAGTATGGACATGGTAACGCTTTGGTAACTATTTCGGTAACATATGTTTACGTCTAGCATTATATATGTTTACGTCTTTTTGGCATGTTTTTCTCAGGTCGCTAAGGTAGCATCGGTTGGACTAGGCGCACGGGTCTGCATTGGCGTCTAGGCTTAGTGGCATATTTTAAATAAGTGTCTTGAACATTTTGGAACACAGTTTGTAATTGATTAAATCTTTAAATGCTTCCGCTATATTTTAATGGTTTGACAACCAAGTTTTGAGTTTACGTATTTCATATAGTGTTGTTTATTGTGACCGTTGACTTGGATCCTGGTCTGTCATGCGCCTCACGGTAAAAATCCGCAAGTGGAAATTTGAGGGTGTGACAGATTGGTATCAGAGCCAGGTTTATAGTGAACTAGGACTGCATGTATAGTCTGGTCTATAGCCGAGTCGCACACACTAGACGGTCACATACTTTGAGTCTATTAGTGGGATGCATACTAACTTTGTCGGGGTGTCTTTACATCATCATCATACATCTTTGTTACATCATCCGCTTTTACTTGGGTTCTTACCTACTCTTTTCTTCTTCTTCGGGATTGAAGAGGAAGAGGCTCATTTGTTGACTCTAGCACACACATGCTTTCTTACACTTGCACCTATCGTAACACGTTACTAGGCGACGATATTCGGTGACCGGAGTTTGGACAAGGAGTACATTTAGAGGACCATGTAGAGAAGTTTATCATTTCGGGTGCACACGAAATAATAAACTGAAATGCATGAAAATCCCGATGGACTTTGAGCTTGGATGAACATTCCTGAATTTGTCCCTAAGTTAACTCTTGTAAATATCTAGTGGTTGACACTAGAGGTGAATCTGAATCCCTCGATTTCTTGATTTGTTAGATCATGTCTGGTGCTGGTGGTGGTGGACGTCGTGGTGGCGGCGGTGGTCCTGCGGGCGGCGGTGGTCATGGTAACATCAAAATGACCCAAGCTAAACTGAATAACTTGTTACAGCAGCAAGTGAACATGGCTATGGCTAACTTCCAGGCTGGGAATAATGCCATGGGTGGTGAGTTGATTTCTGTCGACTTTGCCTCATTCTTGGGTGTCATGTTCTTTCGTTTGTGTTTTATTGTGTATCGTGTTTCAGGTATCGCTGTCAATCCACCTCCACCTCAGTGCTCTTATAAGAAGTTTCGGGACTGTCAGCCCCATAACTTCGCTGGAACTGAGGGAGCGGTGGGACTGCTCCGATTGCTGGAGAAGGTAGAATCTGTGTTCGTTATGTGTAACTGTCCCGCTGGGGACCGGGTTAAGTATGCTACTGCGACATTCGAGGGGCCTGCATTGTCGTGGTGGAATGCTACTGCCCAGAACATGGGATTGGGGGAGGCTATTGCTATGCCTTGGGCGGATTTTGTGCATCTGTTGAGGAGTGAGTACTGTCCGAGGGAGGAGGTACAGAAGTTGGAACATGAAGTCTGGAGTTACAAGATGGTCGGGTCCGAGATTGAAGACTACACTGTGAGGAGGAACGAGCTGGCGGTGTTGTGCCCTGATTTGCACACACCCGAGTATAGGAGGATTGAGCACTACGTATCTGGGTTAGTGCCGGAGATTGCTGGGTTGGTGGCTACTCGGAATCTTCTCATTTTTGCTGAAGTTGTTCGATCAGCTCATCGAATGACTAACTTGAAGGTGGCAGAAGGTGTTTTGCCTCCTAAAGGTACTACTGTGAAGATTTCTGAAAGGAACAAGAGGAAGTGGGATAATGTGGGAAAGAGTGCCGTGCCAGCACCACCGCAACCAGTGAAGAAGTTCGATTCGTCTGGGTCTTCTTCGGGGCAGAAGTCGGGAAGGTATGTTGGGAATCATCCCAAGTGCAACAAGTGTGGTTGTCACCACTCTGGGAATTGTGATCTGGCTCGCTGTCATCGGTGCCATCAGTTGGGGCATCTTGCTAAGGATTGTAGGGTGACACTCACCTCAACTCAGACACCTGCTGCTACTTCTGCTCCTGCTGCTCAGGGGACTTCAGGAAAGCAGGGATGTTATAACTGTGGTGACACGGGACACTTCAAGCGTGAATGTCCTAAGCTGAAGCAGGGTGATAATGGGAGGGGCGGGAACGGTAACGGGAACAACGGGGGCGGAGGCAGGACTGCACGTGCTTTCGTCATTGGATCTGCAGAGGCTAGGCAGGATCCAGACACAGTTACCGGTACGTTCCTTCTTAATGATCGCTATGTTTCTGTCTTGTTTGATTCTGGTGCCGATAAGAGCTTCGTATCTGTGGACATTAATCGATTGCTAGATATAGTACCCACACCTTTAGAGGCTAAGTACTTAATAGAATTGGCTAATGGTAAGAAAATCGAAGCGACGCACACCCTTAGGGAATGTCGCTTAGAACTGTCGGGTTTGTCTTTCCCCATTGACCTTATGCCGGTACCCCTGGGTAGCTTTGATGTCGTTGTCGGCATGGATTGGTTATCGTTGTATCGTGCGGAGATCGTTTATTTCGATAAGATTATTCGGATCCCTCTCCCTAATGGAGAGACTCTTTCGGTTCATGGCAAGAAAAGCGGTACTCCGCTGAGTATCATTTCTAGCATGAAAGCCCGTAAGTACCTTCAGAAGGGTTGTTCGGCCATTCTGGCACTTGTTAACGTTTCGACTGATGATGAGAAGAAGATCGAGGATATTCTGGTGGTTCGTGATTTTCCCGATGTGTTTCCTGATTATTTACATGGTCGTCCTCCCCATCGTTAGGTTGAGTTTGGCATTGATCTTACTCCGGGTGCAACTCCTATTGCCCGGGCTCCGTATCGTCTTGCACCTCCCGAGATTCAAGAGTTGTCCAGCCAGTTGCAAGAACGCTTGGAAAAGGGTTTCATCCGACCAAGTTCTTCCCCGTGGGGTGCCCCTATTTTGTTTGTGAATAAGAAGGACGGAAGTCTTTGCATGTGTATTGCTTATCATGAGCTGAACAAAGTGACCATCAAGAATCGTTATCCTCTCCCTCGCATTGATGATCTCTTTGACCAACTCCAGGGCTCTAGTTACCACTCGAAGATTGATTTGTGGTCCGGTTATCAACAGTTGCGCGTCCAGGAAGCTGACATTCCGAAGACTACTTTTCGCACTCGTTATGGCCATTTTGAGTTCTTGGTCATGCCTTTTGGTCTCACTAACGCACCGGCGGTGTTCATGGACTTGATGAACCGCGTTTGCAAACCTTACCTTGATAAGTTCATCATCGTGTTTATTGACGATATTCTGGTTTATTCTAAGAACAAGACGGATCATGAGGAACACTTACGGTTGGTCTTGGAACTTTTGAGACAAGAGCAGTTGTATGCTAAGTTCTTAAAGTGTGATTTGTGGTTACGTGAAGTTCAATTCCTAGGGCATGTGGTTAATGAACTGGGAATTCATGTCGATCCGGCTAAGATCGAAGCTATTAAAGACTGGGAAGAACCAAAGACGCCATCTGAGGTGCGGCAATTCCTAGGTCTTGCAGGTTACTATAGTCATTTCATTGAGGGATTTTCGAAGATCGCTCAACCCCTCACCACTCTTACCCACAAAGACCGAAAGTTTGACTGGGGTGAACAACAGGAATCAGCATTTCAGATGCTGAAGCTTAAACTCTGTTCTGCACCTATCTTGTCTTTACCTGAGGGTACGGACGACTTCGTTGTATACTGTGACGCTTCTATTCGTGGTCTCGGTTGCGTGTTAATGCAACGCGGGAAGGTTATTGCTTATGCTTCTCATCAACTCAAGGTTCATGAGAAGAATTACACTACTCATGACTTGGAATTGGGTGCGGTGATCTTTGCGTTGAAAATCTGGAGACATTACTTGTACGGTACCAAGTGTGAAGTATACACCGATCACAAGAGTCTTCAGCATATTTTCGACAAGTAGGTGTTAAACATGCGGCAGCGTCGCTGGGTTGAACTCCTGAATGATTATGACTGTGCTATCAAGTATCATCCTGGCAAGGCGAACGTTGTGGTGGACGCCTTGAACAAGAAGGAGTCTGTGAATCCTCGTCGTGTTCGAGCCTTGCAGCTCACCATTCATTCCTCATTGCCTGACCGAATCCGTTCTGCACAGTTGGAAGCTTTGAAGGAGGAGAACCTCAAAGCTGAAACTATGCACAGTGCTGACAAGTGTAACACCCCAAACGAAGGCGGAAACATCGGGATGTCACGTATTGATGATTGTTCAATAGCGCATGGTGAATAATAAATTTCATTAAATGATTTAAATAAATTACGTACAATTGTTCTACAAGAATTCGTACATCAAAATGAATAATACTATGCACACATCTTCAAGCATTAACTCAATTCTTCAAGCAAGTAGAACCTGAAACATGTTAAGTTTGGAAATAGTTTGGGTCAACAAAAGTTGGTGAGAATACATAGGTTTTTGAATATAATTGATAACAATAGTTTGTACAACAATCACAGTTGTTAATGACTGTACAGTGTCTTTTTGTTACAGTCACTGATGACTAACTCGCAAGTTAGTTAAATGTTGTTACTGTTATCGATCATCCCTGAATTTATGCGGGGGGATGGGTTTGTCAGACCTATAGCGCTATAATCTAAACAGGCGGCTTGATCATTGTTAATGACTGTACAGTGTCTTTTTGTTACAGTCAAATGATAGAATGATGATGTAATTGAATCACAAGTAAGTATGAGTAAATGATAGCATAAAATGTTTAAACATGTTTCACCCCAAAAATAGTGAAAATAGAGAAAAGGGGCTATGTAAACTCACCTTAGCAAAATGTTTAAGTCTCGTGAAATAGAATATGTGTTGCTCAACAATGCCAAGTATTACCCTATAATTAAGGTAATAAATATGTCTAAGTCTTTCTAGTCTACAAATATATTCTAGGGTTTCGAATTGGGGATAAGTGTTCGTTTGATTAATAAATAAAATGTTTGATAAATGAGAGGAATTTGATAAATAAATAAACTAAAGTCTTTTTGTAAATTTTAAGTTAAAGATGGTGGCAATATAAAGTTTTAAGTATGAAAATAATTTTTATAAAATTATTTTCTTGAAAATAGAATATTTAATATAATTATTTCAAATTGTCAAAATATAACTTTAATATCTAAAAATATTAAAATTAAAGAATTTCTGAATTAAAAATTGTATTTCAGTTCTAAATAAATAGAAATAATTTATATAAAATTTTGGTGCAAAAATATTGAAAAATGAATTTATTATGATTTATTTATGATTAAAACTAACAAAAATTAATTAAAATTATAAAATGAACGGTTTTTCTAAAATAAAAATTATTTCTGAAATGTTTATTTCTATACAAGTTTAGAATAATTTTTGTGGGATTTAATAAGATCGTTTAAATATTTTTATTGAATTTTACAATTATAAATGAATAAACTTGTAATATTTATAGTATATATTAAATAAATTATTTTTGAAAAACTAAAAATTGTACAATGAACCTTACCATTAGAAGGTCATGCAGTAATTTTTGTAGGATTTATAAACCACTTTTAGTATTTAAAAACTATTTTAAAAGATTTAATATATTAAGTATATATATAAAAAGGGTAAAAAAAAAATGTTTGTTGGTTATGGGAGTCGAAGCCGGGCCTTTGGCCGGTTCAAGTTTTATCACAAGCGTGGCCACCAACTAAGCCACACCCTGAGAACGTTAAATCTTGGATTATATTAATTATATAATATAATAAAATTCTGTTTTATATGTAATTAAAATGAAAAGAATGAAGGCGCTCAAGTGGGACTCGAACCCGGGCCGTCCGGCCGGTTCATGTTTTTAATAAAAAGAGACCAACCAACTGATCTGCTGATCAGTTGGTGTTGGAGATTGTTTCAAAAAAAATAAATACTCATGGCAGCAGATCCATCATTCCCAATTCGTGTATAACGAACCCTAGCCACATCCATAGTTCAATTCATGAATCAATAACCCTTAGATTCATAGGGTTATTGATCACATTATGCCGGAGATTGAAAATATGTAAAGAATTGTAACTTACAATCTATAACTGATGATGATTGTCTGGTCAAACAAAAAGTCAAACGCGGAGGGGATGAAGTTTATAGGAAGGTTTTAGGAGAAATTGAGGGTAAGGGTTTTGTTATTTGCGAGTCTAGACTGAGAAATCGAGTTAAATTTATAATGCCGCTGTATAATTGGAAGTATCACAATTCGTGGACCCGAAATGGTCAAAACACGTCATTAAATCTTGATGTGCGCTGTATCCGTGTATAATTGAGTCAACTAGGAGTTGATTGCGGCCGAAAATACTATGTCGGTCCTTAAGCAATCAATATAGCTTCCATATTTGGTCCCAAATCGCGTAGATCTTGGTGGGTTTTCAAGGCGGGTTATGGGTCGGGTTCTGTGGTCGGGTCTGCATACTGGGTAACAGGGACGAGGGCAAAAGGGGTGTTGGTGTTTGGCCGGGTCTTTCTTGTTCTGGGCTGGGTTAAAACTGGGCTCCGAAAGGTTTAGGAAGGGTGGGTTTATATGGTTTGGGTTATGGATCAACAAGTTTATAAGAGTGGTTTAGTTTGGTTTGGTTTATATAAAAAAATTTAATAGTACTAAACTAAAAAAAAAAATCTGTTTTGACAATTATTATTATTATTATTTTTATTATTATTATTATCATAAAAATAAATGTTTTGAAATAAACACTAAAAATTAGTTAAAGGAGTATAATATGGATAAAGTGGTGATTTTACTAACACAAACATTGGGAGAATTCGCGATGTTACAATAAGCATCTTGAACTCAGGACCGAAGGCTTACACTATTTGGCGGGACGTGTTTGGGTTCCCTTGTTCGGGGGATTACACGAGCTTGTCTTGGATGAAGCTCACAAATCCCGGTATTCTATTCACCCTAGCTCCGATAAGATGTATCAGGATTTGAAGATACTTTATTGGTGGCCAAACATGAAGGCTGATATAGCTTCATATGTCAGCAAATGCTTGACTTGTGCCAAGGTCAAGGTGGAGTATCAGAGGCCGTCTGGTCCCCTACAACAACCAGAGGTTCCAGAATGGAAGTGGGAGCGAATCACAATGGATTTTGTCTCCAAGCTACCAAGGTCACCAAGTGGTTACGATATGATCTGGGTGATTGTTGACAGGTTGACTAAATCGGCACGTTTTATACCTATTAAGGAAACCGATGGACTCGAGCGGTTGGCTCTGCACAAGGCTTTGGGTACTCAGTTGGATATGAGTACGACTTATCATCCGCAAACTGATGTACAGAGCGAGCGGACGATTCAAACCTTGGAAGACATGCTTTGGCCATGTGTTATCGATTTATGCAAAAGCTGGGAGATCCACCTACCGTTGGTAGAGTTCTCCTACAACAACAGCTATCACTCTAGTATCAAGGCAGCTCCGTTCGAGGCTCTCTATGGACGGAAATGTCGATCACATCTTTGCTGGGCCGAGGTGGTCGAGAGCCAGCTCACTGGTCCGGAACTTGTGTACGAAACTTCAGAGAAAATCGTACAGATTCGTAACCGTTTGGCTGCGGCATGGGATCGTCAGAAGAGCTATGCCGATCACCGTCGCAAACCTTTGGAGTTCCAGGTTGGGGACAAGGTACTTCTGGAAGTTTCACCATGGAAGGGCGTCATACGCTTTGGAAAGCGTGGCAAGCTTAACCCTCGTTATGTCGGACCATTCGCAATCCTGGAACGGATTGGACCTATGGCATACAAACTTGACTTACCGGCAGAGCTCGGTAGTGTTCACAACGACTTCCATGTGTCTAACGTAAAGAAGTGTTTGGCTGATGAATCTCTCATTCTACCACTGCAAGAGATCAAGGTTGATGATCGTCTTCGCATTGTGGAGGAACCTGTCGAGATTCTCGACTATAAGATTCGTAGCCTTCATCGGAGTAAAATCCACATCGTCAAAGTTCTTTGGAACTCGAATCGTGGACCGGAGTTCACGTGGGAACGGGAGGATCAGATGAATGCTAAACATCCTCATCTTTTTCCGAAACGCACATTCGAATCTAGGCATGTTACTGCTGAAGCGGAATGAATCTCGGGTCGAGATTCCTTTCAACGTGGGAATGATGTGACATCCGGTAAATTTTCTTTTCGTTTCATTCTTTCCGTCTCTTTCATTTTTTGGCTTTGTGTAATTTTCGGGACGAAAATTCTTTCAATGTGGGGATGATGTGACACCCGGCATATTTGGCTTAAACATGTTAGTAACACCTAAGTCTAGCTTAGCGAGAAACATTTATAAACGAACTTAACTAGGTTAGTTGAGTCGGGTCAAGTTAGGTGTAACACCCCAACCGATGGCGGAATCATCGAGGTGCCACGTAGTGACGATTGTTCAAAAGCACATGGTACTAAAATGTAAATATTATTGAATAATCCAAAATTGTCTTACATGAAAATGGAAAATACATTGTCTAAATGAAATGTAAATATTGAAATAACTGAATTGAAATAAAGCACTAAATGTCTCTTGCTAAAGCACTAGATCAAACTGCACCTGAAACATGTACAAAAATAGGTTTGGTCAACATTTGAAATGTTGGTGAGCATTCCTAGATTTGAAATATATAGTAGGTTAAAAAGTTATACAATTCAAGTGCAAGCTACAGTGCAACTATGTAAACTATGTATCATACAAATGAGCGAAATCAACCCTGTGACTGTATAATGTACTGTATGAACTGTAGTGTACTTATCCAATAAATGGATAATAACTTAACAATGGCCACGGATTCTCCGATGAAAAAGGGGGAGAATCAATCTAGGCGGGTTGTCAATCCAAATAGCGCTATCCAATGTTAAGGTCGGCTTGTACCATGTTAATGATTTCACTAAGTACAAATGTAATCCACATGTAATGTCTAAGCATAAAGCACGTTGTAAACAATGCACATAGTACTAGAATTGTATTTGTGAAAATGTAAAATTGTATTTGAAATTTGTAATAGTGTACATGTAACACCCCGAAAATGTATAAAAGCAAAAAGGGGATAAGAAGTACTCACAGTTTACGTAATAGCTTGTAATGGAACTGGACAACAAAATATGCGTTGGAAATATTCCAAAGAATCAACCTAAAGAATTTAATAATGTGTAAGGAATAACTCTAGGGTACATGAAATTCTAGGGTTTCGAATTGGGGATAAGTATTTATTTGGTTAATAAGTTAAACGTTTAATAAATAAGAGAAATTTGGTAATTAAATAGACAAAAGTCTTTGAGTAAACTTTAAAACAAATATGGTCACAATATAAAGTTTTAAATGTGAAAATAATTTTTATAAAATTATTTTCTTGAAAATAGTATATTTAATCTATTTATTTCAATTTGTCAAAATATAACTTTAATATTTAAAAATATTAAAATTAAAGAAATTTTAGATTAAAAATTGTATTTCTGTTCTAAATGGATAGAAATAATTTATGTAAAATTTTGGTGCAAAAATATTGTAAAATGAATTTATTATGATTTATTTATGATTAAAACTAACAAAAATTAATTAAAAATATAAAATAAACGGTTTTTCTGAAATAAAAATATTTTCTGGAATGTTTAAGAATATACAAGTTTAGAATAATTTTTGTGAGATTTAATAAAATCGTTTAGATATTTTTATAGAATTTAATAAATATAAATGAATAAACTTGTATTATTAATAATATATATTAAATAATTTATTTTTGAAAAACTAAAAATTGGTTGATGAACTTTATCATAAGAATAACTAAATATAATTTTTGTAGAATTTATAACATAGATTTAGTATTTTAAAAATTAGTTTGAAAGATAAAGCAATAATATATAAAGAAAAGGGAAGTTTCAAAAAAAGTTTGTATATGGTGGGGTTCGAACCTGGCCAAGTGGCCGGTTCGTCCCCTTTGTCTCAGTATGCAACCAGCTGGTCTATACCAGTTATTTGTTTTATTTCGAACTCGTTTAATATATATACTTGTTTTTAAACGTGTTCTTCCCCAATTCAATATCAAATGAGCCCTAATTCCTAAACACATTCAATTCGTGTTCAATAGCCCCTGAATCATTAGGGCTATTGTTCACGAGATGCCGGCCATTAAAACCCACAAAAAAAACAAACTTACAACGCGATCTTGATTACAAACGTTCGGTCAACGCGAAAAGTCAACACGAAACAAAAATGCTTTGAAAGATGATAATAACAGAATTTGAGGTTTGAGAGAGAGTTATTGGCGAGTGTAGAGGGTGTAGTGATGTTCAATTTATAGGGAAAGGTCTGGTTCGTTAATTGGAAAGGTTTGACTAAGGTTTGAATGTTCACGCGTAATATCAATCAATTGGTCAAATTGATTGCAAATTGTTCGGGTAATTGATGACCATTAGGCCGGCAATCATGGTCTCATTCCATTTACGAGTCATTAAGATGATTAGGTTTGGTCAAAAAAAAGAAGAAAGAAAAAAGAAAAAGAAAAAAAAAATAAACTAAATCTGTTGCTGCTGCTGTTTCGTAACAGCTAAGAAGAAGGAGGGCAGCGAAAATTGGGGTTAAATGTATTTTAGGTTGGAGTTAAACCAAAGAAGAGAGGTAGACCAGGTGGTGAAGGCGCGTGAGTGTGTGGCTTCGCTACCCGGGTTCGAGTCCTGGGGGAAGCACGTTTTTTTTTTTTTTTTTAACAGGATGGGAAGGAGAGTGGTGTTGGGCCGGGCCTTGCCTGCTGTTGGGCTTCTGAATCCACAAGGGGAAAGGGTTTGGGCTCATGGGATGGATTTCAAGGGATGGGTTTAGTTTGGTTTAAAAAAAAATAAATAAAATGCATATGTAATGACCATATTAAAATCTGAATTTTTTTTTTTTTTATCATTATTATTACTATTATTATTATTATTATTATTATTATTATTATTATTATTATTATATATAAATAAAGAAAAAGTGACGGATGTCACAGCATCCCCTACTTTTAGAAACTTCGTCCCGAAGTTATTAGAAACATAGGGTTATGGATGCTTGGGTAAAAGAATTAAGATAACTGTGGTTTGGAAAATTCGGATGATTTGGATATGAGATTTGATAGGTGTGAGTTAAGGATTTGGATTAGGCTCGTCTCGAATAATAAGGAGAATAAGAATCTAGTAACACTAAACTTCAAGTTTTAGGACTCCTAAATTAATTGTATGAGTTGGTTATCTACAGAAAGACTAAATGAACTACCAAGTAAACAGAGTTTGTTCCTGGTCCGACTTCCAGCCTCACTTTCAATGCACCATTAGTGTTTGTATACAGGGTGTACCGCAGCTAACCCACCACACCTTTGATACATTGAGAATGTACTGGACGTCTTCCCAAAAACTTTAATAGAATTTCACACTACTCTAACGCACCTGTAAATTCATGATTACGTTCCGGACCGGAATCATCAATTTACCTTACATTAGGGTTTTGCGTCTTTCTATGATCCCACCGATTGTTGAGCAGGTTCGATAGCCTCCACCAGCCGTGGAGTAGGTTGTAGGGCCTCTCCCGACTGTTTGAAAAGGCATAGTGACCTCTACCAATCGTTGAGTATGTTCGATAGCCTCTACCAGTCGTGGAGCAGGTTGTAGGGCCTCTCCCGACTGTTGAAAAGGCATGATGACTTCTATTAAGTGCAGCAATTATTATTCACATAGATTGCAAATTGATAGCATGTTTATGCAAGCAAGTTTGTAAGTACTACAACCATTAAGTGTAAGTGTTATCATGAATAATTAAATGTTTACGAGTATCATGAATAATTAGATGTTCAATGCGTAGTCAAATTAAGGGAAACAATCTAGTTTCATGTAATAACTAATGATGTTTTCTTAGAAAAGCATCTGTAAGTTCAAGTATCAAGTCCAAACGTTTTCAAATAGATGTAAGGTAGAGTCTTGTATGATTAAAAATAAACGTAATCAATATAATAAATTTCCAATCTGTGTTAATACACAATAATACGCAAGGAAATTTCTAGATGTTGTATGCTAATGAGTGCGACAAAATTTGGGTACAAAATGATAATAGGATCAAGAAAATGAAAACATGGGTATTGGATTTCTCGAGTCTTGGGAAGATTTCATCCATAGCTTAACTAGTGGGATTAACGTCATCCTAATCAGTTATTTCGTTGGTATTGATATTGAAAGCTCGTCCATGTGCCACCAGATTTACATTGTTCAGTTTGGGACATTGAGGTAGCATGTGGTTAGGGTCTCTACAATGATAACATGCCCGACCATTAGTAATCTGTAGTGGTTCTTGGGCAGCTGTTTGATGATTACTCTGTGTCCCAACCATTACTCGACGAGTGGTAACAAAGTGTCCAAACCTTCCACATCTAGTTCATTGACGGCATGGATGATTTGCAGGGTGATGATATTTGCAGGTGTTGCATTGAGGATGAGTTCCCGTGTAGGCTTTCTTGATAGGAGGTTGAGTCACAGGATCCACAACAGCATGGTTCAGATTATTGCCCATTCGTTTCTTAGAGTTCGAAGCAGTAGTGGCGGCTTTTGCTAAAACAGTCTTAGATTGTTCAACAACATTGGTGGTTTTCTCAGTAGATGTCTTGGTGCCCTTTCTAACCAAATTTCCTTTCCTTACGTGTTTGTCTGTTAATGTGGCTGCAAGTTGGATGGCTTCTTCTACCGTAGTTGCTTTGCCTCCAGTGACAACGTCTTGAATCAGGTCAGGTAATCCCTCAATATATTTTTCGATTGCTCGAGAGACTGGGGTGACCATGTGTGGAACCAGTATGCTAAGTTCGTGATATCGAGTATTATACGAAAGATTCTCACCACTATCTTGTTTCAGTCCATGGAACTCTTCCTCCAGTTTCCTGATTTCGTTCCTAGGGCAGAATTTGGCGATCATGAGTTCCTTAACTTCAGCCCAAGATAAAGATAAAGCAACATCAGCTCCTCGATTGCGTTTTTCGCCATTCCACCAGGTTAACGCTCCCTTTTGAAGGACACTAGTAGCATAGCGAACGCGGAGTTCATCCGGACATTCACTGTTCACGAAAGTACTCTCCATGCTTTCAAACCATTGGAGGAGGCCAGTAGCACCCTCCTCACCAGTGAATTTTGTGGGGTTGCAGGAGTTAAAGTGTTTGAAAGTGCACCGAAATTGAGTCGTACTCCCTGTGTTGGCACTGTTACTATTCTGGGTTATCTCGCTGACAAGGTTTGGGATCACTGCAGCAATTTGCTCGGCGACTAAAGATGCGAGGCGACGATCAGAACGTCGTCCAGAAGCACGAACAGGGCGTTGGCTGGCATCATGGAGCATGCGGCGAGCAGACATCTATGAGGTAGTCAATGAATAATCATGAGATTAGAAAATGTAAATGTATAACCGTACAGATGATTATGAAGATATGATCTTGTAAACAATCATGATATGCAAAGTATTGTATATGAAACGAGAGGGTATTATTGGAAAAACTTGTACAAAATGCTTGGAGTGCCCTTGTCTAGCCGTAAAGCTCAACAAGAACGTTGACTTTTCAAAGGAATTGAACCCAATGGTGGTCAAAGGAGACATGCTTTAGCCTATAAGTGGACACTCACTCCAGGAATCCCCAGGTAAGCATAACAGGTCCGTAAATGGATTTATGCGCTATGCTTGCCTATGCCAGAAAACCCAGTGTACAGGCGTCCACCCTTCCAGATTGCACGTGTCCTTATCACACTCATTAAAGTTCAACAACTTTGAAGGAGTAAAATAAGAGTAGGTTTTATGTCTAAGAGTGTCTTCATAGAAGGTAATGTTCCCGTTCCATGATGATGTAAACTTTCCACTCCCTGTAGGACACCATCTCTATGCACCATGATGAAAGATGAGAAGAATGGAGAGAGAGAGAAAGAAGAGAAAGATAGAAGAAGGAAAGTAGAGGAAAATGAGGGGTAGGGTAGTTTAGGAAATATAATGCATGAAAGTTGAAGTTCGGTTATAGTCTAGGCCTATTTCATCTAGTAACCTAGTTCCCTATAACCATGGCTCTGATACCAATCTGTAACACCCCAACCGATGGCGGAATCATCGAGGTGCCACGTAGTGACGATTGTTCAAAAGCACATGGTACTAAAATGTAAATATTATTGAATAATCCAAAATTGTCTTACATGAAAATGGAAAATACATTGTCTAAATGAAATGTAAATATTGAAATAACTGAATTGAAATAAAGCACTAAATGTCTCTTGCTAAAGCACTAGATCAAACTGCACCTGAAACATGTACAAAAATAGGTTTGGTCAACATTTGAAATGTTGGTGAGCATTCCTAGATTTGAAATATATAGTAGGTTAAAAAGTTATACAATTCAAGTGCAAGCTACAGTGCAACTATGTAAACTATGTATCATACAAATGAGCGAAATCAACCCTGTGACTGTATAATGTACTGTATGAACTGTAGTGTACTTATCCAATAAATGGATAATAACTTAACAATGGCCACGGATTCTCCGATGAAAAAGGGGGAGAATCAATCTAGGCGGGTTGTCAATCCAAATAGCGCTATCCAATGTTAAGGTCGGCTTGTACCATGTTAATGATTTCACTAAGTACAAATGTAATCCACATGTAATGTCTAAGCATAAAGCACGTTGTAAACAATGCACATAGTACTAGAATTGTATTTGTGAAAATGTAAAATTGTATTTGAAATTTGTAATAGTGTACATGTAACACCCCGAAAATGTATAAAAGCAAAAAGGGGATAAGAAGTACTCACAGTTTACGTAATAGCTTGTAATGGAACTGGACAACAAAATATGCGTTGGAAATATTCCAAAGAATCAACCTAAAGAATTTAATAATGTGTAAGGAATAACTCTAGGGTACATGAAATTCTAGGGTTTCGAATTGGGGATAAGTATTTATTTGGTTAATAAGTTAAACGTTTAATAAATAAGAGAAATTTGGTAATTAAATAGACAAAAGTCTTTGAGTAAACTTTAAAACAAATATGGTCACAATATAAAGTTTTAAATGTGAAAATAATTTTTATAAAATTATTTTCTTGAAAATAGTATATTTAATCTATTTATTTCAATTTGTCAAAATATAACTTTAATATTTAAAAATATTAAAATTAAAGAAATTTTAGATTAAAAATTGTATTTCTGTTCTAAATGGATAGAAATAATTTATGTAAAATTTTGGTGCAAAAATATTGTAAAATGAATTTATTATGATTTATTTATGATTAAAACTAACAAAAATTAATTAAAAATATAAAATAAACGGTTTTTCTGAAATAAAAATATTTTCTGGAATGTTTAAGAATATACAAGTTTAGAATAATTTTTGTGAGATTTAATAAAATCGTTTAGATATTTTTATAGAATTTAATAAATATAAATGAATAAACTTGTATTATTAATAATATATATTAAATAATTTATTTTTGAAAAACTAAAAATTGGTTGATGAACTTTATCATAAGAATAACTAAATATAATTTTTGTAGAATTTATAACATAGATTTAGTATTTTAAAAATTAGTTTGAAAGATAAAGCAATAATATATAAAGAAAAGGGAAGTTTCAAAAAAAGTTTGTATATGGTGGGGTTCGAACCTGGCCAAGTGGCCGGTTCGTCCCCTTTGTCTCAGTATGCAACCAGCTGGTCTATACCAGTTATTTGTTTTATTTCGAACTCGTTTAATATATATACTTGTTTTTAAACGTGTTCTTCCCCAATTCAATATCAAATGAGCCCTAATTCCTAAACACATTCAATTCGTGTTCAATAGCCCCTGAATCATTAGGGCTATTGTTCACGAGATGCCGGCCATTAAAACCCACAAAAAAAAACAAACTTACAACGCGATCTTGATTACAAACGTTCGGTCAACGCGAAAAGTCAACACGAAACAAAAATGCTTTGAAAGATGATAATAACAGAATTTGAGGTTTGAGAGAGAGTTATTGGCGAGTGTAGAGGGTGCAGTGATGTTCAATTTATAGGGAAAGGTCTGGTTCGTTAATTGGAAAGGTTTGACTAAGGTTTGAATGTTCACGCGTAATATCAATCAATTGGTCAAATTGATTGCAAATTGTTCGGGTAATTGATGACCATTAGGCCGGCAATCATGGTCTCATTCCATTTACGAGTCATTAAGATGATTAGGTTTGGTCAAAAAAAAGAAGAAAGAAAAAAGAAAAAGAAAAAAAAAATAAACTAAATCTGTTGCTGCTACTGTTTCGTAACAGCTAAGAAGAAGGAGGGCAGCGAAAATTGGGGTTAAATGTATTTTAGGTTGGAGTTAAACCAAAGAAGAGAGGTAGACCAGGTGGTGAAGGCGCGTGAGTGTGTGGCTTCGCTACCCGGGTTCGAGTCCTGGGGGAAGCACGTTTTTTTTTTTTTTTTAACAGGATGGGAAGGAGAGTGGTGTTGGGCCGGGCCTTGCCTGCTGTTGGGCTTCTGAATCCACAAGGGGAAAGGGTTTGGGCTCATGGGATGGATTTCAAGGGATGGGTTTAGTTTGGTTTAAAAAAAAAATAAATAAAATGCATATGTAATGACCATATTAAAATCTGAATTTTTTTTTTTATCATTATTATTACTATTATTATTATTATTATTATTATTATTATATATAAATAAAGAAAAAGTGACGGATGTCACATTAGGATTGTCCAGGGTTCAATGATCTGGAGGATTATTGGGAGTCGTTTTGGGAATACACTAGTACCGGGTCCCGTTGTTGGTGAAATTACATAAACTAATTAAGTGTATGTGTAGATTAATTGTCGTGTGGTGGATTATATGCATAAATGTGTTTAAATGATGTGTAGATAATCATCCATGCTTAAATATGTTAAACATAGACTAATGTTGCATGCTCATATTTTAAGGTGCGTTAACATGCGTTGAACACGACAAATTGGAAAACTAGAAAAACATAAGTCCTGGTTCGACCACATCGACTGGGCGAACCTGGAAAATAATCGTGGTTCGACCCTTATCAAAGGGGCGAACCTGGAATGTGGAAATGAAGAGGTTTCATTCGACCAGAACATGCACATTCGACCCTGTGAAAGGGGCGAATGTGGGTACATTCGCCCAGGTGAAAGGGGCGAATGTGGACTAGTATAAATACCAAACTTTGTTATTTTTCACCATTTCACAAACCCTAACCGTCTCAAAACACTCTCAAACGATTTTAATCACCAAGGAAGGAGTCTTTGCTCTTCTTTTTCATAATCTAACCTATCAACAACATCTAATCAAGAATCCAAGGTGTGTTCTTAAGCCTAAACCTTATTCAAGTATTTTAATTCGTTTTTATCTAACCCTAAATGTCCAGATCTGTTATAAGGATGTTTTTGTTAATAAAAACCTTTTAGACATCTTTCTAAACCTAAACCCTATCATCAAACATAGGTTTTCATATCAATAAACATATGTTTATTATGTGTTATGTGATATTATGTGTTGTTTAATGATTTGCTACTGTGCTAATGCTAGAAACATGATCTAGGTCTATTATTGATAATAGTTTAGGATTATCAAAGGTTATAATTAGATAGATGATGATATCAAGTCTAATTTGGGAATTTTATGGAATCTAGGGCTTGTTACATGTTAGTATTATCAATAAAACGATTGGGGGTTTTCGATTACATGATAAACTGAGCATTTTTAGATGATTATGGATTGATATTGAAAAGTTTCCAAATTGGGTAAATATTACATGCATGATGTGACACTTCCATAATCTTTACCATTTTGTGAAAGGGCTGAAACGGATAGGTTTTGGGGCAAAATTGGTGGGGTTTTGTAGGAATAAGTTATACGTGCTTGACTGCAGTGTTTGATAATGTTGCGGAATTTTTCGGATGTTTTTGAAGCATTTTTGGAAAAAGTAATATGTCAGGGTCGAACCTGGGTACATTCGACTGGTCGAGTGGTCGAATGTGGAATCCCAGGGTCGAACCTGGACAGTTTGGTCGAATCTGTTAAGAACGGTCGAAGGTGGCTTTCCAAAGGGTCGAAGGTGGTAATCTTCCTGGTTCGACCCTTCTGATTCAAAAATGAGATTTTTGATACAAACTAAGTGTTTTATGCTTGAACCTTGTGTATAATCTATGTGTACTTGATTAGTTAGGGTAATGAGTCACCAACGGGATGTCGGGTCGGTCTAGTGTGTCGGTTGAACACTTAAACACGTTTTAAAACATACTTGGTTACGATCTGGACAATCAGGGACTAGATAACCTTATGGTTATTAGTCGGAACACTTATGTGAACATTTTGATAGATCTCCGGTAGTGGGATTATCAAGGGCTTGGCACTTTACCATTTACTGAAGAACGCAATCTAAGGTGAGTTCACGACCCCACTTTTACAGCTTTAACTTTTGGGGGAGAAAACATGCGCTAAACTATTTTAGTAACATATGTCATACTATGGTTTTAACTTTGCATTGCTATACGATCTTTTAAAGTCCCGGGGAAAACCATGAATGTGCGGGGATGCATAACGGGGGAAATGTGGATAGATCTATTGGGCGTGACCTGCCCCATTCGTCGGCTTGGAGGGCCGAACGGGTGCATATTGTCTCGAACTGGTAACATTGGTAACATGCTGATCATTCGGGCTGAACATTGCTAACCATTGCTAAACGTGTCTAGTATTGGTTTTCCAATCGTAGTAGTAATAAAACATACGCCTAGCTAGCGTACTTGGTAACATTGGTATAGTGTGGACATGGTAACGCTTTGGTAACTATATCGGTAACATATTGAACAAACCTATGAACTCACCAGCATTATATATGTTTACGTCTTTTTGGCATGTTTTTCTCAGGTCGCTAAGGTAGCATCGGTTGGACTAGGCACACGGGTCTGCATTGGCGTCTAGGCTTAGTGGCATATTTTAAATAAGTGTCTTGAACATTTTGGAACACAGCTTGTAATTGATTAAATCTTTAAATGCTTCCGCTATATTTTAATGGTTTGACAACCAAGTTTTGAGTTTACGTATTTCATATAGTGTTGTTTATTGTGACCGTTGACTTGGATCCTGGTCTGTCATGCGCCTCGCGGTAAAACTCCGAAAGTGGAAATTTAAGGGTGTGACAGTTTTAGGTTAGGTGCTACCCGAAACTCTCCAGCATGTAACTGTAAAGAGCATCATTCTATTTCTTATGTAAAATTGATATGTCATATTATATTTCTCAACCCCTGGACGTTCCCGGGGTATAATCTAGTTAGTGGTGGTGGTTGTTTTGTAAAGCTTAACTGGTGTGGGAAAGATATTATGATTTTTGTTTTTTACTTGTTTATGCTTGTTTTTTTTTGTTCATATTGTGGGGTTTAAATAGTCACACAAATAGTATATAAAATTTACGCAAGTATGATTTGTAAGTCAAACAATAACAAAAAATGTTAAAAACGCAAGCACTATGAACAAATAACGCAAATAATATCAACTTTCTCATAATACTGCAAGTATCATTTAAAAATAACGCAAATATCATTTATAAGTCAAACAATTACAAAAAAAATTAAAAACACAAGTACTATAAACAAATAACGCAAGTAATATCAGCTTTGTGATAATACCCCAAAATATCCTTTAAAAATAACGAAGTATCATTTATAAGTCCTACAATAATATCAACTTTGTCATAATAACGCATGTATCATTTAAAAATAACGCAAATATCATTTATATGTCGTAGAATAACTAAAATATAAAAAATGTGGGTACTATAAACAAACAACGCAAGTAATATCTATTATTAAACAATGAAGTACCTATGTTTTAAAAAAAATATTTGGATAAGAACAAGATTTGAATATATTTATAATTCGTCGGTTATGAATTTGATACAAACTATGCATTTTCGGGATTGGATTTTGAAATAGAATATTTGATCGTGATACTGCGTTTATCAATTGTCAAAAATACCCCTGACATGAATAACCGATCACGGTTTCCAAAGAAACGGTCTTGACACATGGCTGCATTTTGTGGATTCTTACACTTTCTACGTAAAAAATCTTTTTACCGAAAATTTTCCCTATATAGCTAGCACCGATCAATCGATAGCAACTTAATAAGTCACAAGGTTTCTTGTTCCTTTATATAAAGTGTCATAAACATATTTATATTCTTATTTAAGAGAATCTTGAAACTAACAACCAAAAATAGAAAATAATTGAGTGTTACGTATAAGCTAACGATAACCCCACCTAATTAATTTACACATTGACAATTTTGTTCTAATTTAATTTTTTATTATAAAATACAATCGTATTATCTAGAAATTTATACATGCTCAACGACTATAAGAGCATTCACATTTCACACTTCGACTAAGCACCAATTTGCAACCATTCAATACAAACACAACAATAATTGTCGCATGGATCTTTTCCATCTGCAAGATAACTATGCACTCATTGTTGTAACTTTTGCAATAATTCTAGTCATCTACTACTTATCATTCTTGAAAAAATCCTCTATTAATACTCCAACTGAAGCAAGTGGTGCATGGCCTATAATAGGCCACTTCAATGTTTTTAGTGGTTCTGTTCTTCCTCATATAACTTTGTCATCCATGGCTGACAAATATGGGCCCATCTTCACCGTCCGGCTTGGCATTCATAAGGTCTTGGTGGTTAATAATTCGGAGATGGTTAAGGACATCATTACTACCCATGACTTGATTGCTTTAGACCGTCCGAATTACATTGCTGCCAAGATTTTGGGACGTAATGGTGCTTCTTTTTCATTCGCTTCTTATGGTCCATATTGGCGTGGAATACGTAAAATCATCTCACAAGAGTTGTTGTCTAATAGTCGACTCGAAAAGCTCATGCATATTCAATTGTTTGAACTAGAAAAGTCAATTAGAAGCATGCATGAGTTATGTAGGGAAAAAAGAGATGGGCAAGGGAAAGTGCTAGTGGAGATGAAGAAATGGTTTGGGGAATTAAATATGAATATAATGCTTAGACTTGTAGCTGGAAAGCGGTATACCGGAGGCAATGATGAAAATCAGGAGGAGATGATGAGTCACTACTAGAAAAACACCCTTCCTTGACATTCATTTTATGACATACATGTATTTAATGACATAAAAAAGTGTATGTCATAAAAAAAGTGTCATCTTTGATAAAAACTATTAAATTCTTGACGTTTTTCTGTGCGTGTCAACAATTTTCCGTCATAAACTAAAAAAGCATGACGATAAACACAAATGTGTGTCATAATTTTGTGTCACGAAAATTTAAATTCCCTCCACTCTCCAACAAACCTCCCATCTCTCTCTCTCTCTTAAAACGCAGAGTTCTGCCTAATCCCTAGACACAAATCCTCTTGAAGAATAAAACCCTAAACACAAATCCCTTGCTAATCATCGTTTGCTCTGATTCCACTTGCTCTCAATCACGATAATTTAACCCGTGAGGATTTCGGATCTTTCCATCAAGAAAAGACACAGATCTTGGTGACTCTTCGTTTTCTTTTACTTTACTTGGCCTATTCTTAATTTTCCACGATTTCTCTCTAAAACTTTCTGAATGATTTTTTTTTCAGTTCTCCCATGGTTGGGCGAAGCAGTGAAGCGACATTCGCGGACGCATTTGTGAAGCAAGAGGCTATAATTAGGGTTCTTGGGGGTGTTGACGTTGAAAGCAAGAAGCAGCAAAATTGTGCAATTGCACACTAGCTGATGTTGAAAATACTCTAGCGAAGTTTACTTGGGCAAAAGAAGCTGAGAAGAAACTTCAAAAGATGAAGGAAGAAGGAAAACCGATGCCAAAGAACCTAGTTGAGGTATCACTTAGTTTACTTTACTAATGACTATCATTTCGTTTCGACTGTTTTGTGTTTTATTGTATAAATAGTTGATGAATACGATGTTAACTTCATGATTTTATCTAGCCATGTTTACATAGAGACCGTTTTGTTTTGTTTACCCACTCGAAATTTTTCACAAATCGTGTCATATTAACTAATCTATTTGATTTAAATATCATTTGATTTTTTTTTCTATATAACCTATGAGATAGAAAGAACTGCACTCTGGCTGACTGGCTTTATATTTTTGGCTACTCTTTAGACACATCACGCTTCACACATCTTTGTTTAGAGAAATGGTGAATAAAAATTTAAAATAAACAAACAATTTCGAAGTCAATGTATTACAACGGGGGCTCAACTATGAAAAATATATATGGAAGATCAATAGCCTTAAGATATTTAACAAAGCTATTTTAGTTTTACTAGAAAGTACTAAGTTAGAAGAGAACTAAATTGATTTGTGAAGAAGACTTGTTTTCTTGAAGGTTTAACTGAGCAACAATTTTATAACGTTAGGATAAAACTAAATGGATGATAGATGGTATAAATTCATAAGCTAAAGTTATCTTCAGAAGAAGAGGTTAGTACCTATGATGCATGGAAACGCCTAAGAGGTGCCGTACTCGTACCCGAAACTCGCCGGGGACGGAAACGCCTGGAAACGTTTCTTGGCCGTTTCTTGACCACTTCGATAAGTCAAAGGGCGTTTCTTGTACCGTTTCTAGATTTGGGGACGTTTTTTTAAAGTTTCCACTGGAAATGGAAATGACTGGTTTGGAAGCTATTATGGTTATCGGGTTGTGATGTATTTTCTCAAATCATTTAAAAAAGCCCTCGTTTTTTAAGCCCCTAGGCTCGGCTTCGGCTTATGCTCCTTGAGTGCGCCTAGTTGCTTTTACAATGTAGAGTGGTGATATATTATGCTATTGTTATTTATATGTTTGGGCTGCTGTTCTAATTGTTTGAGTTAGGTGCTATTCTTTTGTTGATGTGGTGGGCATAATTAATAGGCTGATTGTATACTTCATCATGATTTTGACTTGTATAACTATAACTTTGCTAGCCTTGATATTACACTATGATCTGTTTGGTTTATTTCAATGTCCCTTTTTTGTAGGTTTTTGTAAAAATGGCAGCTCTGAAGGAGATCTTGCCGCCTGCCAAATCATCTGCTGCTACATTCTATGATCATTCAAGTGATCCGTGGTTCAAGCAAAAACCTAAGGAGCACCTTGATGATGGTATAAGGTTTATTTCTTTGATTAGTATGTTCTCATGGGTGATTCTTGCATTGTTTGTCAGATGGTCAACGAAGAAACATTCTTGATGATGGTTCGGAAGAGCGCTATGATGCCAAGATGGTTGGCAGGATTCAGACGAAACCTGGAGGTAAATTGGAGATGGGTGAGGTGAGTTGACTGACTTGTTTGATATATTCATGTAGACACGTGTTGTTGTATGTATTATTTGTTTCCATGATAGTCTTTAAAATAACATGAGACGCTTAAAATAAATCCGGTTGATGCATAGATTCAGATGATATAGGTGATTGAAACACGATTAGACAGTAGGAAAATATCTTAGAAGTTAGAACATGTCTTAGCTTAAATAGTTGGACTTTTGTAGGTATCGTATTTATCATTCATTCTTATTATATTTAGTACAATTTAAAGCTTTGTTGACTGTTGTATCTTTTTTTGTAAGTATGACTAAAACTGATTGAGTGATATTGCTTTCTAAAGTAGCCGTACACATTCGGCCCCTTATCGGTGACGAAAAGCTTCAAGCTTCCTTCTAAAAGATGGCCATTGGTTATACTACACAATAGACGTATACCGGTGATAAGATGGATGAAGGACTAAATAAAACACTAGTTGAAAAGTGGGAAAATGCCGATGCACTTTACGCAACACCTACCAGATCAAATGATGATTGGTAAGTTTCAATTCCATTACACCTTTTTTTTTTTGTTTTTTTTTTCCTTAAAATTTATGTCAATTCTAAAGTGTGACATTCTTTGTATTATGTACTGGTTGTATGCAGCTATAAAATTTAAGTGCTTACTTGTGACTAATGATGAAATGAGAGACCATTTGTTTCAACTTTTGGGGAATGATTTTTTTCCTAAATGGAAAGGAAGGCATCAGGTGAGCTATAACTTCATTTTTTTTTATTAATTTGCTAATAAATTTTGCACAGCCATTTTGTTTTAATACCTATTTTTCCTGTATATGGATTCCATAGCTCAAACTTCAAGATTTAATTAAATTTATTATTCAATTTGAAAGTCAAATCAAACCAATTCGGGATCCTCTTTATTTATTTTTTCTGATTTCAGGTGCGGTTCCATTTCTCTGAAACGGGTCCTGTGTACCGCATGCCGCCTCCATGTTTAGTTGTGATACAGGTTAGTAATTGGTATCTGTACTTAAATGTCATTTTTTTGTTCTCTGAAACACACATTTTTGCGATACAAAAAGGGGTGGCGGCTAGGCGAATAAGCGCCTATGCGCCTAGGCGAAAATAGGCGCCTAGGCGAATATGCGCCAATCGCTAAAAAAACTAATAATTAACAGCACTTAATATTTTACATTGCATATATGTTTGATTGCTTGATACATATTCTTACCATACTGTAGTATTCATTTTGAGGCGCTTAAGCGAATAGGCGCATAAGCGAATAGGCGCCTAAGCGAATACGCGCTTAGGCAAATAGAAAGCGAATCAAACTCTAAGTGCCTGAACGTCTATTGCTTGATACATATTCTTAACATACTGTTGTAAGCTTTTTATCACTGTAATTTCTTGATTCTTCCATATGAAGACTAATACCTTTTTATCATAGGACGATTCTAATAAATGGAATTCAGATATTGTTAGCATAGACTTCATTTGTTTTAGGACATCGGTTTGGCTCACGTGGCAACCATCTTTCAATTTTACATAAGGTTTTATGTAAAATAATTGGCCGACCTCGATTAATGTATTAATTTTATTGTTGTCTCAGGTTGGGAGAGGAGCGGACCATTACGGGGATGAGGACATGGATGTCGTACGCGAAGAATGTTTAGGCTACGCCGCGACATTTATTTTCAAATGATCGAAACTTGTTTGAAGGCAATGTAATGTCGATACAATATATTTTTGTAAACGTTAAACGTTGTCTTGGATTAGTTTGTAATTAGATAAATATGGATTATATAATGAAATGATGTTTTTGTTATTAGTTTGCTAATTATTTTGCATATAATAAAATGACAATAAATCCAGGAGGGTAAATATGTAATTTTATAGGAAATTTTTTTTTGGATTAAAAAATTATGACACGCAAAGAACGTCATAAAATTCTGTCATAAAATGTGTCGCTAAAAACTGTCATAAAAATGTGTCATTAAAAAGTGTCATAACGCGTGTCAATAAATGTTGTCATAAATGTGTGTCATAAACAGATGACACGCGAAAATATGTCATGAAAAATTTATGACACCGCCATCCTTGACATTCTTTTCCCTGTCATCAGACCCCTTTCTTGACACGCATTGCATGTCAAGAAAGGGCTTTTTTCTAGTAGTGAGTTGTCGTGAAACAATAAGGGTGTGGTTTCACTATTTGGGACAATTTTTGGTTGCTGATGCTCTTCCTTTTCTGGGTTGGTTGGATATAGGGGGGTATAAAAAGAAAATGAAAGGAGTTGCGATGGAACTCGATTCCATGGTTGGAAAATGGTTAGAAGAGCATCGATCTTCTGAAAATGTTAATGAGGTAAATGACTTCATGGATGTGATGACCCAAGTAGTAGAAGACGATAAGGTTGCAGGTTACAGTGCTGATACTATTATTAAAGCAACATGTGAGGTGTGCTCTATTAGTAACATTTGATATCTATCCCATTGTTGTTGAATATATTGTTGTGTTTTCTTACGCATACAACTATTAAATGGTTTGGCTAGACACAATAAAAAGCCAATTTGCTTAGACATATATGTTTTTATTCATATGTGCGATGTGTTCTCATTAACATATTTCTAGTCTCTTCTTGCGGGTGGCTCGGATACAATCACTGTGATGCTAACGTGGGTACTCTCATTATTACTAAACAATCGCTACGCTCTCATAAAGGCTCAACAAGAACTGGACATGCAAGTGGGCAAAGATAGACAAGTAAATGAATCAGATGTCAAAGATCTTCTCTACCTTCAAGCTATAGTAAAAGAAACATTTCGACTATATCCAGCTGCATTCCTAAACTCTCCCAGAACGTTTGCAAAAGATTGCACCATAGCAGGCTACCATATCCCCAAAGGAACGTGGCTATTAATCAACATCTGGAAGGTGCACCGTGATCCAAAAATATGGTCTGACCCATGCGAGTTTAGACCAGAGAGGTTCCTTTCCTCAAAGCATAAGGGCCTGGATGTAAAGGGGGCTAATCTTGAGTTGATCCCTTTTGGGACAGGGAGAAGGCAATGTCCCGGAATAGGATTGGCAGGTCAAACGTTACACATAGTATTAGCCACTTTGCTACATAACTTTGACATGTCTACTCCAAATGGTGATCCTGTTGATATGAGCGCATCTGCTGGATTGTCAAACGCCAAGGCAACTCCGCTTGAGGTTCTAGTTTCCCCACGCTTGCATGCAATAATAGATGCATGAACATGTACACCAATATAAGGAATTCTTCTATTTGGTGTAAATATTTGGCCATGCTTATCATATGGTTCTGTACTGGTTTCAAAACCATGTATGTAAAATAGTATTGTACTGTTTTAAATAAAGGTTTCTTGTAATAATGCAACTTTGATATTTGCTACACTATGTTACCTGTTACCTTTCCTAACGCCAATGATGCATAATATATTTTTTTCTATGGATGGGACCTTAAATAGAATAAACAGGAAAATAAAAAACTAGATTTTTAATTATCAACCCACAGGGCCGTCTTCGAGAACACTAAAAAAATTGGGCCTCGAGCGAAAAAAATTGGGCCCAAAATTTTGTAAAGAGAAATAAATTAAAAAAAATAAATATAATGCTACAGCCAAGGATTGAACTTGGGACCGCTAGTTGAAGTCAATATCATTAAGGAGTAACATTATTCGCAGTTCTAGTTGACAAATTTATCTGCAGTTTGTCGAATAAATATAACTAGTGAAATTTTTTCAAATGTTTGAGACAAAATTCGGTTGTTATTGATTCGGTATATCAAAGTATCGGTACCGTACAATAATGTAACTCGACATAGCAACGAAAAAAGATAAAAAAAAATAAGATTATGATACTGGTAATGATAATGTTCTCAACGTATAATTTTGGGTCATCACGTACGGTATTATAAGTGCACCAATTGTGACTATCGCATTTGGATTGTATATTTAGCGTTATTTTGGAGATAATATGTTGATAAAGATGCTTGGTTCGACCAGCGTGAAGTCGAAGGAGGCTTTTCAGAAGGTTGAAGGTAGTTTATATGGTCGAAGGAAGAACTCAGAGAGAAGAGGTGTACGTTCGAGCCTTATTGTAGGTCGAAGGACACATTTGACCCTTACGGGAGGTCGAATGTTCAGTCCTATGTAAACTTAATGTTTTTGTTTGGGACTAAGTTTTGGTCATTTTGTGTCTAGGTTTTCTCTGGTTATTCTCTCTAGGTTCTAAAGGGTTCCAAAGCTTATTATTTCATGGTAAACCAGTTTGTAAAGGCTTATTAACATTGTTTATGAATGAAATGATCTTTGATAAGGTATTCGATTGTGTTTCTATTTGCTCTTTATCATTTTGCATACAATCTAGGGTTTCCACACCTAGATTGTTCCACTTGTGTGATCATCTAGTGTTTTCGTGTAAAACCGGTCCTCTACAAAGTGATACCAGAGATTATCTCGATCATACAATTGCAATTTGATAAAATTTGATCAGAATTTTATCCAAAAACTTCTACAACTTTTCTGTTTTGCAAAAACTTTGAATGTTAATGGAGATAGATTGATTTGGACTAGATTTCACGGATAAAACAAAAATTTTCATTCATTAAAGTTGATCTCCATCAAATCCGAAGCAAAACCTGATTAAGATTATCAAAATCTACAAACTTTTGAAAAATTTGGATTAAACGAACTGATTTTTGAAGAATAACCGTTTTTCAAAAGTTTAGGTCGAATGAGACTTTGGATGGTCGAATGAGATCATTCAGGGTCGAATGAAACCATTTTTGGTCGAATGTAATTGTTAAGGTCGAATGTATCTTTTGTTCATCAAAATTTCCACATTCGACTTAAATATTTCTCATTCGAACCCCCGATGAGGTCGAATGTAGGATGACTTTTACCAAAATTCAATTTTGTCCGTTTCTGATGAATTTTCATGTTTGTTTATATGTACTTTGCAGATTAAAATGGCTGAACAATCAGATAAAGGGAAATCTAAAGAACCCACATAGCTTATGTTTGAAGCAGCACACAACTACTGTGCATTTATTGGAGAAGTGAAGCAACACGTCGAATTTTCTGGAATCGTCGATTTTCAACATAGGTGCAGAGTTGTCTATGCTCTTGCTACTACGACAACGATTTATAAAGACCATCATGTAG
The DNA here is from genome assembly GCA_028751855.1 of Ambrosia trifida. Lineage (NCBI taxonomy): Eukaryota > Viridiplantae > Streptophyta > Magnoliopsida > Asterales > Asteraceae > Ambrosia > Ambrosia trifida. The sequence goes on from CM054123.1 coordinate 150,196,114, forward strand.
ACTTCTGGGAGAAAGTTGTGATAAGCTATTGGGAAGGCAAGACTGGTATCCAGAGCTACACTCAGGGGAACATTGTGTTAGTAACTGAAGATGATATACGGGAAGCTCTGTAGCTGAAGGATTCTCCTACAGATCCTACTGAGTTATATTGGATTGAGCAGAGGAAATGTTTTCTCAGAATGAAATATAATGCACCGATCACTGATGGTCTACTTCACAGAGCGAAGCTGTGTCCGCCATTCAAGTACTTATTACATGTAATCTTACACGTTTTCGGACCAGTCAGAGGATGCTATGACGTGTTGAGAAAGAGTTTAGCTTCGTTAGTTGTTTCTTTTATATTGAACAAGTCGTTCAATGTATCGAGTTAAAAACCGAATCCACGGATCGATTACACGAAAACAACTCGGTTTCAGATGAAAGATTCGAGACAAGACAGAAATATACGATAACAAAGTCATCACAGATTCGTATTGCATCAGAAACGGTTACAGACACTGTCATCAGTAGGATAAACATCTATCTCGGGGCCGGGGGAGGTCGGGCATGACCTCCCCCTTGAGAGCATTCAAAGCACAAACTCAAAATCTTAAAAGAAAACCAACACATGAGATTGCTATTTATAGTCCAATAACATAAGCCACATTCGCCCCTTTAGTGAGGTCGAACCTGCATGTTCGACCTTCATAAGGTTCGAATGAACAACTATGTTTCTGGTCTCTATTAACAAGTGCATCAGATCCATAAAATGCCGTTATAAATCACCACAATCTCATGTAATACAATACAAGACTCAACCCTAGTCTATGCGACAGTGACGTCCACAGAAATTGCATCAACAATTTTTGAACATATGATGGAAGTGTTGAGGGGACAGAAGGTTGATAAGTTTCTTATGTACCCCAGATTTCTTTAAATGATATGTGACCATAAGTATAATGAGCTGAAAAGGGATCCAAAACAGATTGTGTACCAATCTCACATGAATCTTAGTACGTTGGCGAGGATGAAAGCTTATAAAGGAGTTCCTGATAACGAAAGACCTCCACATAAGAACCTGTTTGGGCACTTGATTAATCCAGGATATAAGGATCCGGGGCAAGACAAAGAAAGGAATGCCAACAGTGAATCTGATTCTAATAGCCCTTTATTTCGGGTTGATAAAGATGCTAAACGGAAAAGGCAGGTAATCAATAAAGGCGCTAAGTTTGGGAAAGCAAAAACTAAAGTTGATGAAGCTGATCCAAAGAAAAAGAAGGTTGAGAAAAAGAAAGGTATAGCAAAAACGTTGCTAGTTGATGAAGAGTCTGTCGATTCTGAGGAGACTCAAGATGATGAGGAATGGGATTCTGGAAAAGAAACAGTCAAGACCACTAAACACAAGGCCACTGTTGTTGGTGAGATTGACATTTTAAACAAAGCAATTGAAGAACAGGAGAAGAGTCCTCCAAGAGTTGATGATCAAGATCTGGAGTTGACAATGGATAAGCATGATTTTACTGGTTCTCCTGTTACTGGTGCAAAGATGAAAAAATCCAGAATGAAAACTATGGCTACGATGTTGAACCCGAAGAAGAAAGGGGATAGAGAGATTGATTTACTTGTTGTTGGAAAGAAAGTCCCAGCAAGTGGAAGCTTAAAAGCTACTACATGTAACACCCCAACTGATGGCGGAAACATCGGGATGTCACGTAGTGATGATTGTTCAATAGCTCATGGTACTAAATGAAAGTTGAATAATATTTAACAATTTACAATTCATCTTACAAGAAGAGATTACAAAAATTGATTAATATAAACTAGGTCCAAAGCTCCTATGTGTTCCAAGACTTGTAAAACTTCCAATAGCATATAAACCTTAAACATGTTAAGTTGGAAAGATGGGGGTTAACTATAAATAGTTTGTGAGAATACATAGGTTTTTGAATATGATAGATAATAGTAGTTTGTACAACAATCATAGTTGTATAATATAATAGTATGAGTCCAACATGTAACAATGCGTCTTTTGTACAATCAAACCTTGTGTCGACTGCGACCTAACTCGCAAGTTAGTAAAAGTGTAACTGTTATCGATCATCCCTGAATTTATGCGGGGGGATGGGTTTGTCAGACCTATAGCGCTATAATCTAAACAGGCGGCTTGATCAATGTTAATGATTGTACTGTGTCTTTTTGTTACAGTCAAATGATAGATTGAGTAAATGATAGTGTAATTGAATCACAAGTTTCAACAATGTAAGAATGAGTAAATGATAGTGTATAAAATGTTTAAACATGTTTCACCCCAAAATGTAAAACAGAAAAAGGGGCTATGTAAACTCACCTTAGCAAAGTGTTAAGTCTTGTGGAATAGAATAAGTGTGATCCAACGTTGCCAAGTATCACCCTATGTTTAAGGTAAGTTTAAGTCTTTCTAGTCTACAAGTATTTCTAGGGTTCCAAATTTATTTGAAACGTAATAAAAGGAGTGTAACATAAATCATAAAAAAAACTAATCACAAAAAGTTTTAGTTAATTGTTTGATAAAACAAGTTCTAATGGAAATTGTTCAAAATATATAATAAATTGTATAAGTTTATAGAAAAAAATAATAATTAGATTTTAATCCTTTAAGGGCTTAGGATTATTATTTCAATTATAATGATTATCTAAAATGAGTTTCATATTAAGAGATTTACATGCTACGTAAATTGCAATGACCCATTTATAAAATAATTTAATAGAATTAGTTTGAACAAAAACTTATAAGTATTAAACTAGTACTAAAAAAATAGTTAATTGGATGACAAACATTAAATAATTTGATAAGGGTTTACCATTTTAAATAATTATTAGAAAAAGAAAATGTTTTAAATTTCAAATAAGATGCAAAAGAAAAGTTGAGATATGAAGTTTATTTAGTATAAAGGATATGTGCCCCAATTATTAGTTTCTTAAACAACAACTTCCCAAACTTGACCAAATTAGGAACAAAGGGCACCTCAAACACATCTTCATATGTGTGTTTGGCAGGAAGCTCGAGATCGAGAAAAAAAGAATATAAGACTCACAGTGCCGGAGGGAGAGGCGGTGATGGCGAGCGCCAGAGATTAAGACCATTAAGGGACGGTGGTCTGGAGTTGACGGTTGTCGATTACCGGTGGCTTGTCGGGAGGACGGAGCGGCGTCCGTTTGACACAAGCAGAAGAGAGGAGACCGAGAAGGTATGGAATGTGGTTCACGACGGTGGTGGATGTTGCGAAACCGCTAGTTCAATACGGGTTTGTAAACGGATTTATCCAGCACACGCCAACCCACAAGAGATCGATAGAGAGTTGGGTCAGGAAATGGTTGATATAAACTTTATGGTTCAACTTGTTTGTTTCATTTCTATATAAGACTATATATACACATACAAACACAACAAAGACGGAGATAAAAGCTCCTCTAGACTTTGACTCAATAATTATACTTTGACTCAATAATTACACATAATTCTTTGACTCAAGACTTGACTCAAGACTTTGACTCCAAGAATTATGTTGTCAAGACTTTGACTCTTGACTCAAGGCTTTATTTTGAAATGAATTTATATCTTCCTTGTTTGAGATTATAAATGTAATTGGAAAAATGATTAGCTTTAAATAAGAAATAAAAAAAATCATTAGTTTGAATTAGAAAATAAAAAACATCGTCTTATAAAATGACGATTTTATAAATAGAATTAGGATAGGACATATGTCATGATTGAAGATTTTTTTTTAAGTACAATGATAAAAGGAACTTAGAAAAATAGAGTGCACGGATAAAGATAAGAATACTTAGAAATAAATTAGACTTTATATCATGGATCGGGAAATACTTTAATGCAAAATAAATGGGAAAATTCGTGAGGTTACAGTCTCCCCTACTTTTAGAAACTTCGTCCCGAAGTTATAAAAAAAACACCGGGTTGACGGTGATTGGGTAGAAATTAGGGCAACTGTGGTTTGAAAAATTTGTGTTAAGGCATGACATGAATTTATAGGTAACAGAATAAACTGTTTCGAATAATTTGGTAAAAGGTTTGATAGGTGTGGGTTTTAAGGGTTGGATTATGTTCGTCTAAAATAGCAAGGAGAATAAGAATCTAGCAAAACACTAAACTTTAAGTTTTAGGAATCTTAAAAAGAAATGCATGAGTTAATTGACTATAGAAATACTAAACAGGTAACTAGAGTTTATAATTGGTTATCTACCAAAAAACCTTGATATAATTTCACACTACCTTAACGTACCTGTAAATTCATGATTACGTTCCGGACCGTAATCACCAATTTACCTTACATTAGGGTTTTGTGTCCTTCTATGACTCTAAACACACATGTAAGTAATGCAAAATAACCTTGTGATTGAATCGTATACAATGTATCCAAAAATGAGTCCAACTGTTGAACAGGAAAAAGACTTCTACCAGTCAGTGAATAAGAACCTCTACCGATTGTTGAGCAGGTGCGATAGCCTCTACCAGTCGTTGAGCAGGTTGTATGGCCTCTACCGACTGTTGAGCAGGCATGATGACCTCTACCAATCGTAGAGTAGGTTATTTGGTACTTTACTAACTGTTGAGCAAGTACTTCATCCTCTATCAATTGTGTGATTAAGTGTACCAATTATTACACACATGAATTGCAAATTGATAATATGTACATGTTAGCAATCAAGTATCAAGTATAGCATGCGAGTTATAATAGAGTTGCCCTAGACAAGGTTAATGACTCTAGGTGTGTCAATAGAAAATAGTTTATATTCCATGACTTCTAGTATCAAATGTTCAAATATGGTAGATAATCGAATCCTCATGTATAACTAAGGATTAAGTTTGATGCAACACACAATCAAGTTTCAATAGTTTGGTTATCATAGGGATCAAGTTCAGGTTCAAGAAGGTAAAGAATATGAATTTAGTTCTTGAGAGGATGATGAATAATCTCGAAGCAGAATCAAGGTTGTGAGAGATAGTGAATGTGAAGATAGTTGATAAAGAGTTTATTTTATAGTAAAGAGATTATGTAGCAGTGTAAATTGTGGGGCTTGAATCAAAGGTTAGAATCAAGTGTATGAGAAAACATGATTGTGGTATATGCCAAATATTGTAAAAATTTCGAACTAGTTGAAAATAAGTAGGGGTCCATGGGGAGTTGGAGATTAAATTTTTTTGTTCATGAGGATGGAAGGATTTAAAAATTGGTTTAGTACATAAAAAAAAGTCGTTAAATAGTACAAACTAAATGAGCTTTGATTATAATATTTCCATTAGTTGGAGATTTTAAACATGACATTAGGTTTTGAAGATCAAGGTTCTATTAAGTGATTTTTAATAGATTAAAGCATTATATAGAAAATCGTTTGTTATGCTAATAAATAGACATTTGAATTTAGAAATTAAGTTTGAGGACATCTTTTTGACTAAAACCTGTATTTTTTTTCCGTAGTTTATAGGTGATTAAAATTTTGAAAAATATTTAGAAATCTTTAGTGTTGTACTAGGTGATGAAAATGTGGAAAAAGCTTTTTTTTTTTTTTTTTTTGAACCCCTCGTCAAGATCAGGCTATGAGGTTACAGTTAAAAATATATAATATGTTGAGAAAGGAAATAATATGATTTGGGTAGAATGTTGAAGATAATCGAACAAGTGGCTAAGATGGTAAGATTAAGCTGTAAAATTTTGAGATTTTAGAGCTTAGTTTTAAAGAAAATGAGTGTAATCATTTATTCATTAATTAAAACGAATAAATGAAAACGTTGACTTATCAAAGATTCTAGATTCTAATAACATAGTGAAGACATGCTTTAGCCTATAAGTGAACACTCATCCCGAGAATTCCTAGGTAGGCATCCGGGTCCCTCGTCTGATTGGGATTTATGCGCAATGCCCGTCCTAGACAGAAAACTCAGAATACAAGCGTTCACCCTTCCAAACGAGCACTCACTTGGTGGAATGAGGAAAAGCACACCCGCGGAGCTGAAGTTGCACTTGCTATGACCTGGGATCAAGTCAAGGAGATAATGAAAGCTGAGTTTTGCCTACGTAACGAGGTTAAGAAATTGGAGGACGAGTTCCACACCCTTGCTCAGGATAGTGGGGAAAACCTTGCTTATAATACCCGCTTCCATGAGCTCAGTCTGTTGTTGCCCCATAAGGTCACTCCCCTACCTGTAGCCATCGAGAAGTATATCGGTGGTTTACCCATGTAGATTCAGGACACGGTATGGGGAAGGAACCCTGCTACCCTCAAAGAGGCCAAGCGTCTAGCAGCTACCTTAACTGACAATCACATAAAGAACGGGACCTTAGTTCGGAAAGGCGAGAAAGCAAGTATTGTAACTGCGGTAACTACTGAGAACCAGAAGCGCAAGACCAGGGATCCTGATGCAAACCTCACTACACAAGCTCCTAACTAGAAACCTTATACAGGAAACTTTCCATTGTGTAACACATGCAAACGACATCATCCCACTGCTTCAGCGTGTCGCTTGTGCACCAATTATGGTAAGTATGGCCATCTGGTCAACACATGTCGTGAGACCCCAAACCCTAATACCAACCAACCAACCCTGCTCAGGCTACTAATCCTAATCGTCCTGGCAGATACAACTATGGTCAGTGCTATGAATGTGGAGACCCAAATCACTTCCGTAACTGATGCCCTAAACTAAACCGAGATCAAGACCCTCCAGCTACTTAACAGCAAGTCCTACCATTTGAATGTTGTTTGCTTTTTATTCTATGTATTGACGCTATTTGATTCAAGTAATAAATTCTAGTATTGAAATTTTTGTCTGAGAGTTGTTTATATGGTATGATCATAACACTTGGATGCATGCTTGTTTGAATGTGAACTAATTACTATATCAACATCCAAATCTATACAACTACAACTCACATACTATACTTATAAACTTGCTTACATAAACATACTATCAATTTGCAATAAATGCTACATTTAATCAGACAACCGATAGAGGATGAAGTACTTGCTCAACAGTTAATTGAGTATCAAATAACCTACTCAACGATTGGTAGAGGTCATCATGCTTTTCAACAGTCGGGAGAGACCCTACAACCTGCTCAACGACTGGTGGAGGCTATCGAACCTGCTTAACAATCGGTAGAGGTTCCTACTCACTAACTGGTAGGAGTCTTTTTCCTGCTCAACAGTTGGACTCATTAATACAAAGGTTCAACCACAGGATTATTTTTGCATTACTTACATGTGTGTTAGAGTCATAGAAAGACACAAAACCCTAATGTAAGGTAAATTGGTGATTGCGGTCCGGAACGTAATCATGAATTTACAGGTACGTTAAGGTACTGTGAAATTCTATCAAGGTTTTTCGGTAAATAACCAATTATAAACTCTAGATACCTGGTAGTTCATTTAGTCTTTCTATAGTCCATCAACTCATTTCTTTTAGGACTCCTAAAACTTAAGATTCTTATTCTCCTTGCTATTTCAGACGAACCTAAGCTAATCCTTAAAACTCACACACATCAATCCTTCCATCCAAACTATTTAATACAGATTTTTCTATTGCCTATAAATTCATTTTGTTTTACCCGATCACCCTCAACCCTGTGCTTTTAACAACTTCGGGACGAAGTTTTCAAAAGTAGGGGAGACTATAACATCACGTATTTTCACCAAATTTTAAGTAGTAAAATCGCCACAATACCTACATTACACCTCTTTTGTACAAGTATAACCATGTCTAAATCCTTGTATTATTTCAAAGCATTCGTATATATTTTGAATATTTGTCTGAGTGGTATAAAATCAAACAAATATAAAAATTCTTTAATAAACTATCTATTTTAATTTTTTTAGTTATTATATTTATATTAATAATAATAATAATATTTCAGTAAAAAAAAATTATTCTATAAAACTTTGAATTAGAACAAACACATCATGGCAAACCAACCACACTACTTAACCCAAACCCATTTATAATAAAACCCACCCTTAAGCCCAAAACTCTCTGAGCCCAGCCCAAGGAGAACCTGGCCCACTACTCCCTTTTTCCTCCCTATGCACAACAAAAAAAAATAATAACATGCCTACCAGACTCGAACCCGAGTCTGGAGGCGGTCCGCACGAAACCCACACACACACAACCAGTTGAGACATGACTCTTTTCTGATTTAATCCCAACACAAAATATATAAAAACCCACTTAAACCTTGATGTTCTCCCTGTTTCCTTCGCAACAGGAGCCGAACCAAGCTTCATCTTGGTTTCCTACATAACTGAATCAATATACGGTAAACTCGTGATTTCTTCGTTATTATGGTATGACTAACTATACGCGTCCTTATCACGCAAGGCACAATCAAAACATTCCAAATTAGAGACTAATTACGCGTATATAATTAAAACGGGTGAAAATTTCCTAATCTATGAAACCGAGTGTTTTTGTATAAATTAAACCTGTCATTTGAGTCTATACTCGCCGACAATCAGACCCCCACTCTCAATTTCTTACAAAGATCCATCCAAATCTGTGTTCATCACGCGATTGACTTTTCGTTGACTGTGCAATTTAAACATCGAATCTGCTTCGAAGGTACAAATTTATCCTGTGTTTTTGTTCATCGTTATCGTCTAATCAATAACCCTATAAATTCTATGGTTAATGGTTACGAATTGATACGATTAGAAATCTAGGGTTCTTAGTATTATGATTTGGGGAAGATGATAACTGGTCATGATGTTTAAAACGATTGCTAAAACAAATTAACACAACCATCTGATCCAGATCAGGTGGTTATGTCCACTGATGTTCAAACGAGGGATCTTGAGTTCAGTACCTAGGACCAACGTTTTTATTATATATATGAAATCATATTATCAAACAGACACACTATATAAGCATTTGAATCTGAATGAAATGTGTTCTCAGGGTCAGCCCAGGTGGTGGCTGACTTGTGATTTAAATCCATTGAACCGGCAATCGCGCGGGTTCGATCCTCACAACCACCACTTTTTTTAGGCCTATTCCTAATACATTTAAACATATATATTAATTCTAAACTATTATTATACGTTTAAAATGCCAAAACAACTTTATAAATTCTACAAAATTCATTTTATACTATTCAAATGGTAAACTTTATTATAAAATTTTTAGTTTTTCAAAAATCATTTATTTACTATATATTATAAATATTACAAATTTATTCAATTATAATTTTAAAATTCTATAAAAATATCTAAACGACTTTATAAAATCCCACAAAAATTAATTTAAACTTGTAGATCAAAATGTATTTCAGAAATAAATTTTATTCCAGAAAAATCGTTTGTTTAATATTTTTAACTAAATTTTGTTATTTTAATAATAAATAAATCATAATAAACTCATTTTCAATATTCTTATACCAAAATTTTACATAAATTATTTCTGTTCATTTAGAACAAAAATATAAATTTTAAATTGAAATTTCATTAATTTTAATATATTTTTAGATATTAAGATCATATTTTGACACATAGAAATAAACATACTAAATATTCAATTTTTGAGAAAATTATTTTATAAAAATTATTTTCATATTTAAGATCTTATAATACAACCATTTTAACCAAGTTTTTACAAAAAGTTCTTTTGTGTTATTTATTTTCCTAAATTTCTTTATTTATTTAATTATTAACAATTTATCTAAATCAACGATTTATCAATTATCAATCCCCAAATTAGGAACTCTAGAATACATGTAGACTAGAAAACTTAGACTTATTTTTATTGCTTTGAACTTAGGGTAATACTTGGAATCGTTGTGCCACATTTATTCTATATCAAGGGATTCAACACTATCATTAAGGTGAGTTTACATAGCCCCTTTTTCTGTTTTACATTTTGGGGTGAAACATGTTTAAACATTTTATACACTATCATTTACTCATTCTTACTTGTGATTCAATTACACTATCATTTACTCATTCTATCATTTGACTATAACATAAAGACACAGTACAATCATTAACATTGATCAAGCCGCCTGTTTAGATTATAGCGCTATAGGTCTGACAAACCTGTGACACCCGGAATGTTTGGCTTAAACATTTTAGTAACATCTAAGTCTACCTTAGCGAGAAACGTTTATAAACAGACTTAACTGGGTTAGTTGAGTCGGGTCAAGTTAGGATTGTCCAGGGTGCAATGATCTGGAGGATCATTGGTAGTCGTTTTGGTAATACACTAGTACCGGGTTCCGTTGTTGGTGACATTACATGAACTAATTAAGTATATGTGTAGATTATGGGTCGTGTGGTGGATTATATACGTAGATGTGTTTAAATGATGTGTAAATGATTATCTATTCTTAAATATGTTAAATATAGACTAAGGATGCATGCTTATGTGTTAAGATGTGTTAGAATGCGTTAAACATGACAAACTGGAAAATTAGTTAAACATGAGTTCTGGTTCGACCACTTCGAGTGGTCGAAGGAGAACATTTGTTTGGTTCGACCCTTTGTAAATGGGCGAACCTGGGGTGTGGAATTGAAAGAATTCCTTTCGACCAGGACAGGGCTCATTCGACCCTGTGAAAGGGTCGAAGGAGGCCACCTTCGACCATTGATATGGGGCGAAGGAGGATTAGTATAAATACCAAACTTTGTCATTTTTCATCATTTCACAAACCCTAACCGTCCCAAAACACTCTCAAACGATCTTAATCACTAAGGAAGGAGTTTTTGCTCTTCTTTTTCATAATCTAACCTATCTACAATATCTAAACAAGAATCCAAGGTGTGTTCTTAATCCTAAACCTTTTTAAAAGCATTTTAATTCGTTTTCATCTAACCCTAATTGTCCAGATCTGTTCTAAGGGTGTTTTTATGATTAAAAACCTTTTAAACATCTTTCTAAACCAAAACATTATCATTTGACATAGGTTTTCATGATGATAACCATATGTAAATTGCGTATTATGTAGTGTTATGTGTTGTTCAATGATTTGCTGCTGTATCTATGATAGAAACATGATATAGGATTGTTATTGATGCTAGATTATTGTTGTTTAGGGTTAGGATTGGATAAATGATAATATTATGGGTATTTGGGGGGATTTAACGAATCTAGACTTGATGTATGATATTTATGATCAATAGAACTAATAGGGAAAGGTCGAACACTCGACAAACTGAGCATTTTAAGTTGAATACGGATCGATTCAAAAGTTTCCAAATTGGGTAAATAATCCATGCATGATAGAGACATTTCCATAATTTTTACCATTTTGGGAAAGGGCTGAAATGGACGTATTATTGGGGGAAATCGGTGGGGTTTTGTAGGGATAAGTTATTCATGCTTGACTGCTGTGTTTGATGATGTTTCGAGTCGTTTTGAATGTGTTTGAAGCGTTTTTAGGATAATTTGCATAACAGGGGCGAACCTGGACTCCTTCGACCGATCGAAGGTGCGAAGGAGAGAATCCAGGGTCGAACCTGGGTTTCGTTTGGGCGAACGTGGTAAAACGGGCGAAGGTGGCATTAAACGGTCGAACGAAATATAAAACGGGCGAAGGAGACTTAAAACGGGCGAAGGAGACTTAAACTGACTGATTCGACCGTTCTGATGCAGAAATGAGATTTTTGATACAAACTAGGTGTTTTATGCTTGAACCTTGTGTGTAATCTATGTGTACTTGATTAGTTAGGGTAATGGGTCACCAACGGGATGTCGGGTCGATCTAGTGTGTCGGTTAAACATTTAAACACGTTTTAAAACATACTTGGTTACGATCTGGACAATCGGGGACTAGATAACCTTGTGGTTATTACTCGGAACACTTATGTGAACATTTTGATAGATCTCCGGTAGAGGGATTATCAAGGGCTTAACATCTTTACTTGTAACCGAAGAACGCTGTCTAAGGTGAGTTCACGGCCCCACTTTTGCTGCTTTAACTTTTGGGGGAGAAAACATGCGCTAAACTATTTTGGTAACATATGTCATACTATGGTTTTTAACTTCTATTGCTATACGATCTTTGGAAGTCCCAGGGGAAACCATGAATGTGCGGGGATGCACAACGGGGGAAATGTGGATAGATCTATTGGGCGTGACCTGCCCCACTCGTCGGCTTGGAGGGCCGGGCGGGTGCATGTTGTCTCGAACAGGAACATTGGTATCATGCTGAACATACGGGCTGCTTAAACATGCTAAACATTGCTAAACGTGTCTAGTAATGGTTTCCAATCGTAGTAGTAATAAAACATACGCCTAGCTAGCGTACTTGGTAACATTGACATAGTATGGACATGGTAACGTTTTGGTAACATATTGAACAAACCTGTGAACTCACCAGCATTATATGTTGACATCTTTTTGGCATGTTTTTCTCAGGTCGCTATGGTAGCAACAAATGGAACTAGGCGCACGGGTCTGCATTGGCGTCTAGGCTTAGTTGCACGTTTTGAAATAAAGTGTTTTGAATACTTTGGAATACTATTGTAGCTGATTAAATTCTTCTTAAATGCTTCCACTTATAAAAATCGTTGTTTATGGTTTTACGTTTTTCATATAGAGTTGTTTATTGTGATCGTTGACTTGGATCCTGGTTTGTCATGCGCCTCGCGGTAAAACTCCGCAAGTGGTAATTTGAGGGTGTGACAAAACCCATCCCCCCGCATAAATTTAGGGATGATCGATAACAGTTACACTTTTACTAACTTGCGAGTTAGGTCTCAGTCGACACAAGGTTTGATTGTACAAAAGACGCATTGTTACATGTCGGACTCATATTCTATCATTACTCATCATTATTCTTCAAATATGATTGTTACACAACATATTGTTTTCAACTATATGCAAAACCTATGTATTCTCACCAACTATTTATAGTTGACCCCCCCTATATTTCCAACTTAACATGTTTCAGGTTTATTTGCTATTGGAAGTTGTACAAGCCTTGGATCACATAGGAGCTTTGGACCTAGTTTATATAAATAAACTTTATGTATTTATTAAATTGTATGACAAATTGTAAATTGTTAATATTATTCAACTTTCATTTAGTACCATGAGCTATTGAACAATCATCACTACGTGACACCTCGATATTTCCGCCATCGGTTGGGGTGTTACACCCACCATCTGATGATTCCATAACTCATGTTCCAACCTCTTAATCTCGTCCCTAGGACAGTACTCCGTCTTCAACCGAGACACAAATTCAATCCAAAACATACCATGAGCTTCTACCAAGCCTATAATCTGAACGGTAGAGTTCCACCACGTCAAAGCTGGACCCTCAAAGGTACCAGAAGCAAACTTCACGCGATTCTCACTAGGGTAACCACACAAAGCAAACAAAGACTCGACCTTCTCCAACCACTGGAGCAATCCCACTGCTCCCTCAGACCCGGAGAAATTGTGCGGCTTGTAATCCATAAACATCTTATAGGTGCAAACAGGAGGAGGTGGGTAAACAGCATTACCACCGAAGCCTTGCTGAGCAGTCTAAAATGCAGCAAGGGCAACAAACACATGTTGCTGTATCAGATTGTTCAGTTCATCATGGGTCATAGTGACGTTCCCACTGCCACGACCCCCAGCACTACCACCACCGCCACCACGGCGTCACCAGCACGACCACCACCACGAGCAGTTGACATCTTATAGCAAAACGTCAACATCCATCAACTTGTAACCTATCACAATCATAAACCATCATCTATAACAGTCCTAGATCATTGCTATAACATCTACACATCATTCAATCGTTCAATAACACATAACACATCATTAACACATGTTATTTTGCCTAAAAACATATTATATATGATAAGGTTTTGTTTAGAAAGATGTGAGAAAGCTTTTTATCCATGAAAACATGTTTGAATCAGATCTGGACACTTAGGGATTGATAAAAATGAATGAAAAGTTATTAAAAAGGTTTTATATCAAGAACACACCTTGAATCTTCTCTTGTTTATGTTATAGAACGTGTTTGTAGGTTAGAATCTGATAAACGGGATAAAAAACTCCTTTCTACAGGTTTAAGGTTGAGAGAGAGCACTTTGAGGCGTTTAGGGTTTGTGAAATGATTAAAAGTTACAAAGTATGGTATTTATACTCCATGTTCGTTCGCACCCTGTAAGGGTCGAACGAATTTGAAAACAGGTCGAATGAAGGGTCATGATATTAATTCGCACCCCCTAAGGGTCGAACCAATACCCTGGCATTCAACATCCTATAGTTTTATCATTTAAACGTGTTTTATGACATGTTAACTCATTCTTCTAATGCATGAACATGCAATCCTTACATATGTTTAACATGTATAATCATATAAACACCATATAAACACGTATTTACACATTATAAATCATATATGAAGCGATTCATGTTTATCATTTAATCCCATTATGTAAGGTCACCAACAACGGAACTCAAGACTCGTGTGTGCATAAGATAACCCCAATGATCCTCCGAATCATTAAACCCTGGATAATACGTAATGTAACCCGACTTAACTGACCCAACTAAGTATGTTAAATAAATGTTTTCGCTAAGGTAGACTTATATGTTTGAAAAATGTTACCTTGAGTTTGCGGGGTGTCACACAGACCTAGTGATCTAGAACAGACCTTACTGACTTTGCTTGCAACAGATGATTGACTTCTTGATTTGGTGTTCAATAAACAGACTTTAGTAAACTCTGTTTATGTTCTCTATAATTGGGGACTAGTTGTCTTAAAAATGATATAGACTTACCGTGTTTTCACAACGGATTTCGCCTAGTATTTAATAATAGATAATCAATCCAAACCTAGCATAAAACAAATATTATGTTAAAATAGTGAAAATCCATACAAAACTACAACCGCATAAGTAAAAAAGAGAAAATTTCTTGTCTTGTACACTGTATATGAAACGTGGTTTAGTGTAAAATTATGGAAACATATGTATCATGCTATAAGTCAAACCAAAATGTAGATTGTGATGAACTTGAATTTGCTATGTAAGCCCAGTGGTCAAGGTATCCTTCTAAATATTCATTCAACTTTAGTCATCGACTCTTCGTCTCCATAGATTTAGTAACTATGTTCAAAACCTACAATATTACGAAAAGAAATTGTAATAAGTAGATTTCAAGATGCACATATGACTCAATAGTAAGGTGTGTAATGCATCATCAAGTTGTCACTAATATAGTGTTTGCATACTAATTTCTAGTATAGAACAATGAAAGAAACTTTAAAAAGTAGTTATTCACTTGGTAGCTTTGCAGAAACATTAACATTCAATCTTAAAGGTACAATCTTCAATCTCATAAGTTACAATTTTACGACATAACAAGTTTAAGTAAAAGGACTTCTTTTTATTTTATAAAAACAGTTAAAACAAGTGGGTCACCAACATTTAAGTTTTTCTGCTTTACTTTGAGTATGAGAAATGTTAGTGGAATAAATGTAAACCGGTGACTAGAATTATGACCCGTACAACTAAACTAAAATAACTAACCTTCAATAAATGTTGAATTTGATTGAAATCTGCATTATGGCTCTATTTTGGAAAAATTATGACAAGCTTGATAACCCTTGTGAATTTCTCATCAACATCTTCATAAGAAAATACAGGCACAACTAACTGCCCTAAAATTTGATTAGGGTCATGTCTTGTCCTTGACATGCAACCCTCTTTTGAGTCGCGCGGCCAATAAACCATTCTTGATAAACCTCTGTATCAGGTTCAACAAAAATTTGTTTGTTGAGGCTTCTTTTCCTGTATCGTTGAAGCCCTTTCTGGCTTGATGTGACATTCAGAACTTTTCAACTATGTAATTATTTGCCAATGATCTCCATCCCAGCTGGTTTGAGGTAGTGTGGGTTTTCCCTTATGGGTTCCCATCCTAGGGTAGGTCACGTGATCGATCCATGCACACACACACAAAAAAAAAGTCTATCTAATTATTTTTAACTTAAAAAAATAGTGCAAATCAAAAATAATTTTTGGAAAATTTTATATTCGTAAATCATAAAATTGTAATTACTGTTTTGATTTGAATAAATAAAGCAACAAATTTAAATGATTTATAATAGCTAGCATCGACTAAAATGGTCAAAAACAAACAAACATTTCCGTTCTAAACGTTCCACGTGTATACGAGTTGTAACCGACACCATTAATCGAAATTGAAGCGCCTATATCTCAGTTTTGGAAACAAATTTCGGCATTAAGTGACCGACTCTATAGCATCATCAACCACCAGCCCTCAATTCTCGCAAATACAACAGCCGGAAAACGATCCATTTAAGCACGATCATGACGTGATTGACAGCGGCATGGTCAAATACTCCAATGTTTCCATTTAGGCCAGCTCTGTATAAATTGAACCCATTAACTTGCTCATATCTTGATCGCCTACCTCTCCATAACCACAAATCTAACACACACCACTTGACCATTTGTTCCTCATTCGAAATCGCCTCTGCTACTCTATTTTTTTAGGCCGACATCGCCGCTGCAGACACCCGATATCGATCAAACACCGCTTTGAGGTAACATTATGCTTTCATCTCGGCAACGTTCTAGGTAGCATTCACCTGCACACATGTTAGATTTATTAGGACTTGAGTATCGATTATATCTCGAACGACTATAGTTTATTTAGAAAGATGGCATAACATAGTGTGTCTTTTCAACCCACTGGTTCAAGTGTTTTAGCGTCAATGTGTCTAAAATTTTGAATCCTTCACTACTAAATTTGTATTCATATAAGCTAATTGACATGGAAATCATAATTTTTAAATGTATCCTCTGTGTCTTGAGTGTTCATGTGGATGCATGAACTTCATAAACTAATTTTTTTTAACATTGTTAAATAGTCCCTTGAGTTGTATAAATGTTACTACTATGACTCATGAATTTCTACAAAAGTGAAAAAAAAATGATATTTTATGATTTAAGGAAACTAGCTCGACAAATATATACGATACACAGTAGAAGATTTTTTTAAATAGGTTTATTATTTATCTCTAGTATGCTAAAAATATATAAAGTTAATTAATTCAAATAATGAATGGTGCGTTTTTACTCTAAATTAATAGTTTTAATGAATGGTGCGTTTTTACTCTAAATTAATAGTTTTAAGTGTACTATAATGGAGAATCAGTTTTGAAATTTATATTTAGGTTGTCATAAATTCTGAGTGACTTTAGTAATTCTTATCATATTGATTTACATATAAGGTTCAAGCATAATCCAGTATACTCATTGATTTCTTACAAGTTCATCATCACTATCAAAGTGAGTTTACATAGCCCCTTTTTCCATTCACGGGGTGAAACATGTTACAACTTTCAATTTACAATTCAATCATAAGTGTCTATGTGTTATTCTATGTTGCATTATGTCTTAAACATTACTAGGGTAAGCACATTATTCTAGCATAATCATTAGCATTGATCAGCCGATGGTATACAATGTTAAATCTATTGGACTGACAATCCCACCCGGATACGTGTACCTCCTACATAGGTAGCGTGGGTGATTGTTATCGAACACATAACATAATCGAGTGAACCATATGCGTATGGGATGGACCATAGTATTCTAGTCACAAGGGTTGATTATGCACTCAATTTACCTGATAGTTTTGTTTTCACATATGGACTATACTAGCCATGGCATTCGAATTGTACAACTTTTTATTCAATATACAAACCTATATAATTCTCACCAAATTTTGTTGACCCAAAATATTTTCAAACTTAACATGTTTCAGGTTATAGCTTACTTGAAGATTAGAGTTAATGCTTGAAGATGTGTATCTAGTTTTTTTTTTTTTTAATGTACAAATTCTTGTAGAACAATTGTATGTAATGTATTTAAATCAATTATTGAAATTTATTATTTACCATGAGCTACTGAACAATCATCAATACGTGACATCCCGATGTTTCCGCCATCGGTTGGGGTGTTACAGATTGGTATCAGAGCCATGGTTATAGGGAATTAGGTTATTAAAAAAATAATCTAGTCTATAACCATAGGATTTAAAACAGTACTTGCTTCTCCTACTTGTAACCCTATTTGCTTCCTTACCCTTATCCCTATCCCACACCCTATGCTACCCTAGTCCTACGAGTTGTCTACTCATATTCGTTTGTTGCAACCCTAACGTACTTCTAAATTATTAAGGCAAATTCCTTGGGCTTGGATCTGATCTGTTTTGATAAGCCAACATTTTCGTTTATTCATGGTTAAATGTTTACAATCTTTGGGTTTCATTTTCATTTATATCCCCTCCCTCCCGTTTAAATTCTAAGTTCTGAATCTCAAAATTTTTACAATACAAAACTATTTTCTTATATTATTCCCATGTTAGCCTAAATTTCATGAATCATTTGTGGATTTCACAACCACACTTCATTTTACAAACTTATAATATTACCTGTACATTTAATTATTTTCAACGTCTAACCTAAATCATATGTTTCTCTTTACAACATGTTACATATATTTTTTTTAAATATATTACCTTTGGTGTTTCTAGCCAATTTTATTTTAGACGTCCCCCTACATTTTTTTTTTGTACCATCTACCATTAAATTTCATCACATTCAAAATTTTAAAATCCTTATTGAAACTATAATCTCATAACCTGTTTATAGGGGATACTCTAGCACCAACATTAAAGGGTACTAAATTTTGTCAAAAATTCATCACCTAAGAATTTCGCAAACTAAAGCAAATAAATATTTTTGTCAAAAAGCCTTTTATTCCACAAACTTATTTTCCAAATTTCAAATGTTGGTGTAACAATTTAATGGCGTAACACATGATCTTAAAAAAATGCTTTAAATATATTAGGAATCACTTCTTTTTATGGAATAATCAAAGTCAATTATACAAAACACCTCAACAAATATTTGATTCTTCTTGAAACCGGACATCGCGTTTAAAATCTCCGACTCATTGAAATATTTTGATCTATACCCATTTAGTTTGTACTATTTAATGACTTTTGCTTTATCTACAAAACCAATTTTGAAAATAAAATCTTTCCATCCACAGGAACAAAATTTACTCTACAATTTTTCCATTGACACCCACTTATTTTAATTTTTGGTACTTACCACAATCATGTTTCCTCATACGCTTGATTTTAATATTTGATTCAAACCCCACGATTCATGCTGCTAAATAATCTCCTTACTACTTGTGCCTCTTTGAAAATTTATAAAATAAACCCGTTAACTATCTTTCATAATACTTTGAGTCCTTCATCATCCTCCTAAGAACTAAATTCATATCCCTTACTTTCTTGAACATCAACTTAATCCCTATGATAACCAAACTATTGAAAACTTAATTATTCGTTACATCAAACTTGATTCTTAGTTATACATGAGGATTTCATTATCTATTTGAACATTTGATTAATCATGATACTTGAAAGCATGAAATATAAACTATTTGCTATAAACACACCTAGAGTCTTTAACCTTGTCTAGGGCAACTCTGTTACAACTCGCATGCTATACTTGATACTTGATGCATTTACAAACTTGCTTACATGTATGTATTATCAACTTGCAACTTATGTGTTAAATAAAAAACAATTGTTACACTTAATCAAACAACTAATAGAGGATGAAGTACTTGCTCAACAGTTAGTAGAGTACTTAATAACCTGCTCAACGATTGGTAGAGGTCATCATGCCTGCTTAACAGTCGGTAAAGGTTCCTACTCACTGACTGGTAGAGGCCTTTTTCATGCTCAATAGTTGAACTCATTTTTGGATACATCATACATGTAATTTGATACAAAGATTTATTAGACTCATTAATACAAAGATTCAATCACAAGGTTATTTTGCATTACTTACATGTGTGTTTAGAGTCATAGAAGGACACAAAACCCTAATGTAAGGTAAATTGGTGATTGCGGTCCGGAACGTAATCATGAATTTACAGGTGCGTTAAGGTAGTGTGAAATTCTATTGAGTTTTTGGTAGATACCCAGTATGTTTTCGAAGTATCAGAGGTGTGGCGGGTTAGCTACGGTACACCCTATATATAAACAATGATACATCGAAAGTGAGACTAGGAGTCGGATCAATAACAAATCCTAGTTATTTGGTAGTTCATTTAGTCTTTCCATAGTCAATCATTCCATGTATTCCTTATCGCATTCCTGAAACATAGGTTTAGTGTTCTGTTAGACCCTTATTTTTCCTAGCTATTTCAGATCAAAATAATCCAACTCTCATAACCTATACATATCCTATATTATTCTAAATACTTTATCCTATTACCCATAAACATTTGTGATACTTTAAACATAACCACGGTCACCCTAACATTTACACGATTACCCTCAATCCTAGTTAAATGACTATTTTAAACAAATTTCGGGACGAAATTTCCGAAAGTAGGGGAGACTGTGACATTCAGAACTTTTCAACTATGTAATGTCATCTATCTAATTATTTGCCAATGATCTCCAACCAGCTAGTTGAAGATAGTGTGGGGTTTCCCTTATGGGTTCCCATCCTGGGGTAGGTCACATGATCGATCCATGCACACACACAAAAAAAAAAAAAAAAGTCTATCTAATTATTTTTAACTTAAAAAAAATAGTGCAAATCAAACATAATTTTTGAAAAAATTTAAATTCCTAAATCTTAAAATTGTAATTACTGTTTTGATTGGAAAAAATAAAGCAACTAATTTAAATGATTTATTTTTTAGCATCGACTAAAACGGTCAAAAACAAACAAACATTTCTGTTCTAAACGTTCCACGTGTATATGAGTTGTAACCGACACCTTTAATCGAAATTGAAGCGCCTAAATCTAAGTTTTGGAAACAAATTTCGGCATTAAGTGACCGACTCTATAGCATCATCAACCACCAGCCCTCAATTCTTGCAATTACAACAGCTGGAAAACGATCCTTTTTAGCACGATCATGACGTGATTGACCGCGGCATGGTCAAATACTCCAATGTCTCCAATTAGGCCAGCTCTGTAAAAATTGAACCCATTAACTTGCTCATATCTTGATCGCCTACCTCTCCATAACCATAAATCTAACACACACCACTTGACCATTTGTCCTCATTCGAAATCGCCTCTGCTACTCTATTTTTTTAGGGCGACATCACCGCTGCAAACACCCGATATCGATCAAACACCGCTTTGAGGTAACATTCTGCTTTCATCTCGGCTACGTTCTAGGTAGCATTCACCCGCACACATGTTAGATTTGTTAGGACTTGAGTATCGATTATATCTCGGACGACTATAGTTTATTTAGAAAGATGGCATAACATAGTGTCTCTTTTCAACTCACTGGTTCAAGTGTTTTAACGTCAATGTGTCTAAAATTTTGAATCCTTCACTACTAAATTTGTATTCATATAAGCTAATTAACATGGCAATCATAATTTTTAAATGTATCCTCTATGTCTTGAGTGTTCATGTGGATGCATGAACTTCATAAACTAATTTTTTTTAACATTTTAAATAGTCCCTTGAGTTGTATAAATGTTACTACTATGACTCACGAATTTCTACAAAAGTGAAAAAAATGATATTTTATGATTTAAGTATACTAGCTCGACAAATATATATGATACACAGTAGATGATTTTTTTAAATAGGTTTATTATTTATCTCTAGTATGCTAAAAATATATAAAGCTAATTAATTCAAATAATGAATGGTGCGATTTTACTCTAAATTGATAGTTTTAAGTGTACTATAATGGAGAATCAGTTTTGAAATCTAGTTAATTTTTTAATAGTCACATAGCGACATAAAAAGGGTTCGCGGAATTAATCTCGAATATATTTATATTTAGGTTGTCATAAATTCTGAGTGACTCATATTGATCTACATATAAGGTTCAAGCATAATCCAGTATACTCGTTGATTTCTTGCAAGTTCATCATCACTATCAAGGTGAGTTTACATAACCCCTTTTTCCATTCACTATTTTGGGGTGAAACATGTTACAACATTCAATTTACAATTCAGTCATAAGTGTCTGTGTGTTATTCTATGTTGCATTATGTCTTAAACATTACTAGGGAAAGCACATTATTCTAGCATAATCATTAACATTGATCAGCCAACGGTATACAATGATAGATCTATTGGACTGACAATCCCACCAGGATATGTGTACCTCCTACATAGGTAGCGTGGGTGATTGTTATCGAACACATAACATAATCGAGTGAACCATATGCGTATGGGATGGACTACAATATTCTAGTCACAAGGGTTGATTATGCACTAAATTTACCTGATAGTTTTGTTTTCACATATGGACTATACTAGCCATGGCACTCGAATTGTACAACTTTTTATTCAATATACAAACCTATGTAATTCTCACCAACTTTTGTTGACCAAAAATATTTTCAAACTTAACATGTTTCAGGTTATAGCTTGCTTGAAGATTAGAGTTAATGCTTGAAGATGTTATTATTTTTTTTTTTTTTTTTGATGTACAAATTCTTGTAGAACAATTGTATGTAATGTATTTAAATCAATTATTGAAATCTATTATTTACCATGAGCTACTGAACAATTGTCACACCCTCAAATTACCACTTGCGGGGTTTTACCGCGAGGCGCATGACAAACCAGGATCCAAGTCAACGATCACAATAAACAATTCTATATGAAAAACATAAACAGACATAACCATTAATTTAGCAAGCGGAAGCATTTCAGTAGCATTTAATTAGCTATGCTATCATCTCAAAAGTTATTCAAAATACTTTTATTACAAAACGTGCACTAAATCTAGACGCCAATGCAGACCCGTGCGCCTAGTTCCGTTCATTGCTACCTTAGCGACCTGAGAAAAACATGCCAAAAGATGTCAACATATAATGCTGGTGAGTTCACAGGTTTGTTCAAAATGTTACTAAAATGTTACCATGTCCATACTATATCAATGTTACCAAGTACGCTAGCTAGGCGTAAGTTTTATTACTACTACGATTGGAAACCATTACTAGACACGTTTAGCAGTGTTCAGCATGTTTAAGCAGCCCGTATGTTCAGCATGATACCAATGTACCTGTTCGAGACAATATGCACCCGCCCGGCCCTCCAAGCCGACGAGTGGGGCAGGTCACGCCCAATAGATCTATCCACATTTCCCCCGTTGTGCAAACCCGCACATTCATGGTTTCCCCCGGGACATTCCAAAAGATCGTATAGCAATATAAAGTTAAAACCATAGTATGACATATGTTACCAAAACTGTTTAGCGCATGTTTTCTCCCCCAAAAGTTAAAGCAGTAAAAGTGGGGCCGTTAACTCACCTTAAGTTGCGTTCTTCAAATATAAGTAAAGACGTTTAGCCCTTGATAATCCCTCTACCGGAGATCTATCAAAATGTTCACATAAGTGTTCTGACTAATAACCATAAGGTTATCTAGTCCCCGATTGTCCAGATCGTAACCAGGTATGTTTTAAAACGTGTTTAAATGTTTAACCGACACACTAGACCGACCCGACATCCCGTTGGTGACCCGTTACCCTAACTAATCAAGTACACATAGATTACACACAAGGTTCAAGCATAAAACACTTAGTTTGTATCAAAAATCTCATTTCTGCATCAGAATGGTCGAACCAGTCAGTTTTAAGTCTCCTTCACACCTTTTTGTCTCCTTCGCACCTTTTACATCTCGTTCGACCGTTTGATGCTTCCTTCGCCCGTTTTATCACATTCGTCCAAATAAAAACCCAGGTTCGACCCTGGATCCCTCCTTCGCACCATCGACTGGTCGAAGGAGGCCAGGTTCGCCCCTGTTGCATAGTTTTTCCTAAAAACGCTTCAAACACATTCAAAACGACCCGAAACATCATCAAACACAGCAGTCAAGCATGAATAACTTATCCCTACAAAACCCCATCGATTTCCCCCCGATAATACGTCCGTTTCAGCCCTTTCCCAAAATGGTAAAGATTATGGAAACATCACTTTCATGCATGAATTATTTACCCAATTTGGAAACTTTTGAAATCGATTCATGTTTAGCTTAAAATACTTAGTTTGTCGATTATCCGATCTTTCTTATTCATTCTATTGATCATAAATATTCATACATCAAGTATTAATCCAATAAAACCCCCAAAATCAATATATCCAATCCTAACCCTAGACAACAATATTCCCTCATTAACAACAATCCTATATCATGTTTCTATCATAGATAGAGCAGCAAATCAGTGAACAACACATAACACCACATAACACACATTTTACACATGTTATTCTTTATGAAAACCTATGTTAAATGATCATGTTTTGATTTAGAAAGATGTTTAAAAGGTTTTTAATCATAAAAGCACCCTTAGAACAGATCCGGACAATTAGGGTTAGATGAAAACGAATTAAAATGCTTTTAAAAGATTTAGGATTATGAACACACCTTGGATTCTTGTTTAGATGTTGTAGATAGGTTAGATTATGAAAAAGAAGAGCAAAAACTCCTTCCTTAGTGTTTAAGATCGTTTGAGAGCGTTTTGGGACGGTTAGGGTTTGTGAAATGATGAAAAATGACAAAGGTTGGTATTTATACTAGTCTTCCTTCGCACCAACTCATTGGTCGAATGTAGTCTCCTTCGCCCCTTTCACAGGGTCGAATGAGCCCTGTTTGGTCGAAGGGAATTTCTCAAATTCCACTTCCCGGGTTCGCCCATTTTACAAGGGTCGAACCAGGCAACTTCTTCTCCTTCGACCACTCGAAGTGGTCGAACCAAGACCTCTTTTAAACTAGTTTTCCAGTTTGTCGTGTTTAACGCGTTCTAACACATCCTAACACATAAGCATGCATCCTTAGTCTATATTTAACATATTTAAGCACATATAATCCTTTACTCATCATTTAAACACATTTATGTATATAATCCACCACACGACTCATAATCTACACATATACTTAATTAGTTCATGTAATGTCACCAACAACGGAACCCGGTACTAGTGTGTTACCAATACGACTCCCAATGATCCTCCAGATCATTGTACCCTGGACAATCCTAACTAGACCCGACTCAACTAACCCAGTTAAGTTTGTTTATAAACGTTTCTCGCTAAGGTAGACTTAGATGTTACTAACATGTGTAAGCCGAACATGCCGGGTGTCACATCATCCCCACGTTGAAAGAATTTTCGTCCCGAAAATTGCGCAAAGCCCAAAAAGAAAGAAACGAAAAGAACAGAACGAAAAGAAACTTACCGGATGTCACATCATCCCCACGTTGAAAGGAATCTCGACCCGAGATTCATTCTGCTTCAGCAGTAACATGCCTCGATTCAAAAGCGCGCTTCGGATAGAGATGAGGATACTTAGATTTCATCTGATCCTCCCGTTCCCATGTGAACTCAGGTCCACGGTTCGAGTTCCAACGGACTTTAACGATGCGGATTTTACTCCGACGAAGGCTACGAATCTTGTAGTCGAGAATCTCGACAGGTTCCTCCACAATGCGAAGACGATCATCAACCTTGATCTCTTCCAGTGGTACAATGAGAGATTCATCAGCCAAACACTTCTTCAAGTTAGACACATGGAAGACGTTGTGTACACTACCGAGCTCTGCCGGTAAGTCAAGTCTGTATCCACCGGTCCAATCCGATCCAAGATTGCGAACGGTCCGACATAACGAGGGTTAAGCTTGCCATGCTTTCCAAAGCGTATGACGCCCTTCCATGGTGAAACTTTCAGAAGTACCTTGTCCCCAACCTGGAACTCTAAAGGTTTTCGACGGCGATCAGCATAGCTCTTCTGACGATCCCGTGCAGCAGCCAAACGTTGACGGATCTGTACGATTTTCTCCGAAGTTTCGTACACGAGTTCCGGACCAGTGAGCTGGCTCTCGCCCACCTCGGCCCAACAAAGTGGTGATCGACATTTCCGTCCGTAAAGAGCCTCGAACGGAGCTGCCTTAATGCTAGAGTGATAGCTGTTGTTGTAGGAGAACTCCACTAACGGCAGGTGGATCTCCCAACTTTTGCCAAAATCGATAACACATGCCCGAAGCATGTCTTCCAAGGTTTGAATCGTCCGCTCACTCTGTCCATCAGTTTGCGGATGATAAGCCGTACTCATATCCAACTGAGTACCCAAAGCCTTGTGCAGAGCCTTCCAGAAACGCGAAGCGAAACGAGAATCACGATCAGAGATAATAGAAACAGGCACCCCGTGCCGAGCAACCACCTCCTTAAGATTAAGTCGAGCCAACCGCTCGAGTCCATCGGTTTCCTTAATAGGTATAAAACGTGCTGATTTTGTCAGCCGGTCAACAATCACCCAAATCATATCATAACCACTAGGTGACCTTGGCAGCTTGGTGACAAAATCCATCGTGATTCGTTCCCACTTCCATTCTGGAACCTCTGGTTGTTGCAGGAGACCAGACGGCCTCTGATACTCCACCTTGACTTTAGCACAAGTCAAACATTTGCTGACATAAGAAGCTATATCAGCTTTCATGTTCGGCCACCAATAAAGTATCTTCAAATCCTAATACATCTTATCGGAGCCAGGGTGAATAGTATACCGGGATTTGTGAGCTTCATCCAGATCAAGCTCGCGCAATCCCCCGAACAATGGGACCCAAACACGTCCCGCAAAATAGTGTAAGCCATCGGTCCTGAGCTCAAGATGCTTGTCAGCACTGTGCATCGTTTCAGCCTTAAGGTTTTCCTCCTTCAAGGCTTCCAACTGTGCAGAACGGATTTGGTCAGGCAATGACGAATGAATGGTGAGCTGTAAGGCTCGAACACGGCGAGGGTTCGCAGACTCCTTCCTGCTCAAGGCGTCCGCCACAACGTTCGCCTTGCCAGGATGGTACTTGATGGCACAGTCATAATCGTTCAGGAGTTCAACCCAGCGACGCTGCCGCATGTTCAACACCTTCTGGTCGAAAATATGCTAAAGGCTCTTGTGATCGGTATATACTTCGCACTTAGTACCGTACATGTAATGTCTCCAGATTTTCAACGCAAAGACCATCGCACCCAGTTCCAAGTCATGAGTAGTGTAGTTCTTCTCATGAACTTTGAGTTGACGAGAGGCATAAGCAATAACCTTCCCGCGCTGCATCAACACGCAACCGAGACCACGAATAGAAGCATCACAGTACACAACGAAATCATCAGTGCCTTCCGGCAGGGATAAGATAGGTGCAGAACAAAGTTTAAGCTTCAGCATCTGAAATGCTGATTCTTGTGGTTCATCCCAGTCGAACTTTCGGTCCTTCTGGGTAAGAGCAGTGAGGGGTTGAGCGATCTTCGAAAATCCCTCAATGAAACGACGATAATAACCCGCAAGACCTAGGAATTGCCGCACCTCAGATGGCGTCTTTGGTGCTTCCCAGTCTTTAATAGCTTCGATCTTAGCCGGATCGACGTGAATTCCCAGTTCATTCACCACATGCCCTAGGAATTGAACTTCACGCAACCAAAAATCACACTTTGAGAACTTAGCATACAACTGCTCCTGTCTCAAAAGTTCCAAGACCAACCGCAGGTGTTCCTCATGATCCGCCTTGTTCTTGGAATAGATAAGAATGTCGTCAATAAACACGATGACGAACTTATCAAGGTAAGGTTTGCAAACGCGGTTCATCAAATCCATGAACACCGCCGGTGCGTTAGTGAGACCGAAAGGCATGACCAAGAACTCAAAATGGCCATAACGAGTGCGAAAAGCAGTCTTCTGAATGTCAGCCTCCCTGACGTGCAACTGGTGATAACCGGACCGCAAATCAATCTTCGAATAATAACTGGAGCCCTGAAGCTGGTCAAAGAGATCATCAATGCGAGGAAGAGGATAACGGTTCTTGATGGTCACTTTGTTCAGCTCACGATAATCAATACACATACGAAGACTTCCGTCCTTCTTCTTCACAAACAAAATAGGAGCTCCCCACGGGGAAGAACTCGGTCGGATGAAACCCTTTTCCAAGAGTTCCTGTAATTGGCTGGACAACTCTTGCATCTCAGGAGGTGCAAGACGATACTGGGCTCGGGCAATAGGAGCTGCGCCCAGAGTGAGATCAATACCAAACTCAACCTGACGATGGGGAGGAAGACCAGGTAAATCATCAGGAAACACATCAGAAAAGTCACGAACCACCGGAATATCCTCGATCTTCTTCTCATCGTCAGAAGAAACGTTAACAAGTGCCAAAACGGCCGAACAGCCCTTCCGAAGATACTTACGGGCTTTCATGCTAGAAATGATACACAGCGGAGCACCGCTTTTCTCGCCACAAACCGAAAGAATCTCTCCATCAGGGAGAGGGATCCGAATAACCTTGTCAAAACAAACGATCTCCGCGCGATACAACGATAACCAATCCATGCCAACCACGACATCAAAACTACCCAGAGGTACCAGCATAAGGTCAATGGGGAAAGACAAACCCGACAGTTCCAAACGACATTCCCTAAGGGTGTGTGTCGCTTCGATTTTCTTACCATCAGCCAATTCTATTAAGTACTTAGCCTCTAAAGGTGTGGGTACTATATCTAGCAATCGACTAATATCCAAAGATACGAAACTCTTATCGGCACCAGAATCAAACAAAACAGAAACATAGCGATCATTAAGAAGGAACGTACCGGTAACTGTGTCTGGATGCTGCCTAGCCTCTGCAGATCCAATGACGAAAGCACGTGCAGTCCTGCCTCCGCCGCCATTGTTCCCGTTACCGTTCCCCGCCCCTCCCATTATCGCCCTGCTTCAGTTTGGGACAATCACGCTTGAAATGCCCCGTGTCACCACCGTTATAACACCCCTGCCTCCCCTGAGTCCCCTGAGCAGCAGGAGTAGGAGTAGCCGCAGGAGTCTGAGTTGGGGTGAGCGTCACCTTGCAATCCTTAGCATGGTGCCCCAACTGATGGCACCGATGACAACGATCCCTATCACAACTCCCAGAATGATGAAAACCACACTTGTTGCACTTGGGATGTTTCGCAACATACCCACCCGTCTTCGACCCAGAAGAAGACCCAGATGTATCAAACTTCTTCGCCGATTGAGCTGGCACCACACTCTTCCCCACACTCTCCCACTTCCTCTTGTTTCCTTCAGCAGCCTTCACAGTAGCACCCTTGGGTGGCAAAACGCCTTCCGCCACCTTCAGGTTAGTCATCCGATGAGCTGATCGGACAACCTCAGCAATAGTGGGAAGATTCCCAGCAGCCACCAACCCTGCAATCTCGGGCACTAGTCCAGACACATAGTGCTCGATCCTCCTATACTCGGGTGTGTGTAAGTCAGGACACAACACCGCCAGCTCGTTCCTCCTTACAGTATACTCCTCAATCTCCGACCCAACCATCTTGAAACTCCAGACCTCATGTTCCAACTTCTGTATCTCCTCCCTCGGACAATACTCACCTCTCAAAAGTTGCACAAACTCCGCCCAAGGCATAGCAATAGCCTCCCCCAGTCCCACGTTCTGAGTAGTAGCATTCCACCACGACAATGCAGGCCCCTCAAATGTCGCAGTAGCATACTTCACTCGGTCCCCAGCAGGACAGTTACACATAACAAACACAGATTCTACCTTCTCCAGCCATCGGAGCAGTCCCACCGCTCCCTCAGTTCCAGCGAAGTTATGGGGCTGACAGTCCCTAAACCTCTTATAAGAGCACTGAGGTGGGGGTGGATTGGCACCAACACCTGAAGCACGGTACACGAGTAAAACACAAACGAAAGGACACGAAACCCAAAAATGAGGCAAGGTGGACAAAATCAACTCACCACCCATGGCATTAATCCCGGCCTGG
This sequence comes from Ambrosia trifida, assembly GCA_028751855.1. Taxonomy (NCBI): domain Eukaryota; kingdom Viridiplantae; phylum Streptophyta; class Magnoliopsida; order Asterales; family Asteraceae; genus Ambrosia; species Ambrosia trifida. The sequence continues at coordinate 150,225,935 of CM054123.1, forward strand.
AAATTAGCCATAGCCATGTTCACTTGCTGCTGGAGCAAGTTGTTCAGTTCAGCTTGGGTCATGTTGATGTTCCCACGACCACCGCCTCCGGCACGACCACCGCCGCCAGCACGGCCACCGCCTCCACCACGACGTCCACCACCACGAGCACCAGACATGATCTAACAAACCAAGAAATCGAGAGATTTAGATTCACTCCCAGTGTCAACCACTAGAAATTTACAAGAGTTAACCTAGGGACAAATTCAGGACTATGCATCCAAGCTCGAAGTCCATCGGGATTTTCATGCATTCCAGTTTATTATTTCGTGTGCACCCGGAATGATAAACTGTTCTACATGGTCCTCCAAATGTACCCCTAATCTAGACCTCAGTCTCCGAACATTGTCGCCTATGTGGCAATAGGTGCAAGTGCAAGAAGGCATGTGTGTGCTAGAATCAACAAATCAACCCCTCCTCCTTCAATCCAGAAGAAGAAGACAAGAGTAGGTAAGAACCCAAATAAAAACGGATGATGTAACGGAAAAACATGATGATGATGTAAGGACACCCCGACAACGTTAGTACGTATCCCACTAATAGACCCAAAGTATGTGACCGTCTAGTGTGTGCGACTCGGCTATAGACCAGACTCTACATGCAGTCCTAGTTCACTATAACCATTGTCTCTGATACCAATCTGTCACACCCTCAAATTACCACTTGCGGGGTTTTACCGCGAGGCGCATGACAAACCAGGATCCAAGTCAACGATCACAATAAGCAATTCTATATGAAAAACATAAACAGACATAACCATTAATTTAGCAAGCGGAAGCGTTTCAGTAGCATTTAATTAGCTATGCTATCATCTCAAAAGTTGTTCAAAATACTTTTATTACAAAACGTGCACTAAATCTAGACGCCAATGCAGACCCGTGCGCCTAGTTCCGTTCATTGCTACCTTAGCGACCTGAGAAAAACATGCCAAAAGATGTCAACATATAATGCTGGTGAGTTCACAGGTTTGTTCAAAATGTTACTAAAATGTTACCATGTCCATACTATATCAATGTTACCAAGTACGCTAGCTAGGCGTAAGTTTTATTACTACTATGATTGGAAACCATTACTAGACACGTTTAGCAGTGTTCAGCATGTTTAAGCAGCCCGTATGTTCAGCATGATACCAATGTACCTGTTCGAGACAATATGCACCCGCCCGGCCCTCCAAGCCGACGAGTGGGGCAGGTCACGCCCAATAGATCTATCCACATTTCCCCCGTTGTGCAAACCCGCACATTCATGGTTTCCCCCGGGACATTCCAAAAGATCGTATAGCAATATAAAGTTAAAACCATAGTATGACATATGTTACCAAAACTGTTTAGAGGAAGTTTTCTCCCCCAAAAGTTAAAGCAGTAAAAGTGGGGCCGTTAACTCACCTTAAGTTGCGTTCTTCAAATATAAGTAAAGACGTTTTGCCCTTGATAATCCCTCTACCGGAGATCTATCAAAATGTTCACATAAGTGTTCTGACTAATAACCATAAGGTTATCTAGTCCCCGATTGTCCAGATCGTAACCAGGTATGTTTTAAAACGTGTTTAAATGTTTAACCGACACACTAGACCGACCCGACATCCCGTTGGTGACCCGTTACCCTAACTAATCAAGTACACATAGATTACACACAAGGTTCAAGCATAAAACACTTAGTTTGTATCAAAAATCTCATTTCTGCATCAGAATGGTCGAACCAGTCAGTTTTAAGTCTCCTTCACACCTTTTTGTCTCCTTCGCACCTTTTACATCTCGTTCGACCGTTTGATGCTTCCTTCGCCCGTTTTATCACATTCGTCCAAATAAAAACCCAGGTTCGACCCTGGATCCCTCCTTCGCACCATCGACTGGTCGAAGGAGGCCAGGTTCGCCCCTGTTGCATAGTTTTTCCTAAAAACGCTTCAAACACATTCAAAACGACCCGAAACATCATCAAACACAGCAGTCAAGCATGAATAACTTATCCCTACAAAACCCCATCGATTTCCCCCGATAATATGTCTGTTTCAGCCCTTTCCCAAAATGGTAAAGATTATGGAAACATCACTTTCATGCATGAATTATTTACCCAATTTGGAAACTTTTGAAATCGATTCATGTTTAGCTTAAAATACTCAGTTTGTTGATTATCCGATCTTTCTTATTCATTCTATTGATCATAAATATTCATACATCAAGTATTAATCCAATAAAACCCCCAAAATCAATATATCCAATCCTAACCCTAGACAACAATATTCCCTCATTAACAACAATCCTATATCATGTTTATATCATAGATATAGCAGCAAATCAGTGAACAACACCTAACACCACATAACACACATTTTACACATGTTATTCATTATGAAAACCTATGTTAAATGATCATGTTTTGATTTAGAAAGATGTTTAAAAGGTTTTTAATCATAAAAACACCCTTAGAACAGATCCGGACAATTAGGGTTAGATGAAAACGAATTAAAATGCTTTTAAAAGATTTAGGATTATGAACACACCTTGGATTCTTGTTTAGATGTTGTAGATAGGTTAGATTATGAAAAAGAAGAGCAAAAACTCCTTCCTTAGTGTTTAAGATCGTTTGAGAGCGTTTTGGGACAGTTAGGGTTTGTGAAATGATGTAAAATGACAAAGGTTGGTATTTATACTAGTCTTCCTTCGCACCAACTCATTGGTCGAATGTAGTCTCCTTCGCCCCTTTCACAGGGTCGAATGAGCCCTGTTTGGTCGAAGGGAATTTCTCAAATTCCACTTCCCTGGTTCGCCCATTTTACAAGGGTCGAACCAGGCAACTTCTTCTCCTTCGACCACTCGAAGTGGTCGAACCAAGACCTCTTTTAAACTAGTTTTCCAGTTTGTCGTGTTTAACGCGTTCTAACACATCCTAACACATAAGCATGCATCCTTAGTCTATATTTAACTTATTTAAGCACAGATAATCCTTTACTCATCATTTAAACAAATCTATGTATATAATCCACCACACGACTCATAATCTACACATATACTTAATTAGTTCATGTAATGTCACCAACAACGGAACCCGGTACTAGTGTGTTACCAAAACGACTCCCAATGATCCTCCAGATCATTGTACCCTGGACAATCCTTACTAGACCCGACTCAACTAACCCAGTTAAGTTTGTGTATAAACGTTTCTCGCTAAGGTAGACTTAGATGTTACTAACATGTTTAAGCCGAACATGCCGGGTGTCACAACAATCATCAATACGTGACATTCCAATGTTTCCGCCATTGGCTGGGGTGTTACACTTGAGTTGATAAAAAAAGTTGATTCGCCACTATAAGAAGTCCCTTGTTGCCAACCATTACAAATCACTTGCTTATTACAATCAAGTAACATTTCCTTCTCATTTCTCTTTCCTGCATCATAAGATTTATAAAGTTCTAACCATAACACATGTTAAACTCCTTTAATGGGTGGCCCACATGATGAACAGATATTGTGCAAGTGACATTATTAAATTACTTTATATGAGTGGACCACATATTTTCTTGAATATTTTAAGCTAATTATTGACATCTGCATTATCATCATCAAGGCATTGTTGGTCTATCTTTATGCTTGACATGTCAGCTTTTCTTAGCTTTTCTTATGCCACTCACGACTCTCCTTTTATAGTAAGTAAAGATTTCTTGTTAACAGAGTTGTAGGTTTGGTGATTAGAGGTGGGGCGGCGGTGGTGACATATTCAAAATGTTTTTTGAATATGGGTATTACTCATGGGCAAGATCTATATATTTACAAAAGATTTGGTAGTGGTAGACGATGGTGCTAGTGATTGATGGGTGGTTGAAGGTGTGAAGGTGTACGACGAAGAAGTGTGCGACGGTGATGGTTATAGGCTTGCAAAGAGGGGCACGATGGCGGTGGTGGTGCTTACAAAGAGGTGCACGATGGTGGCGGTTTTTATTGTAGATCTCGATTTTATGTTGCAAGAACAATCTCCAGGTTTCAAAGTTTTAATGGTGGTTACTCACACATTTTCCTTGTTTTATGATAATTTATGGGTTACAAGATTTAAAGGTTTATGTTTTTTAGAAATAAATGTAATTATTGTTCTTTTTTTTTTTTTGAATAATGGTTCCTGTCATATTTTTTTTCATGTTTAGTTTTTGTAGTTTTTTATGTGTTACAAGATTTAATGGGCAAATATATAGTGCTAGTGTTTGAGTTTCTTTGTTTTTTCATTTGACTTGTTTTTTTTTTACGTCTTATGGGCTCGTTGGAATGCATTTGAAGTAGTTCCGGTGCTTCATTGGGTTAACACATGTCTTATAACAACGTAAAAAATATAAACATTGATTTTTACAATGTAACGTTGTAAATTATACGGGCTATGTAGCATTGTAAATTACACGGACTATGTAACATAGTAAATCACGCAGACTATGTAACATGTAAATTATACAGACTATGTAACACGACACTTAAAAAACATTTGTTTGTGACATACATAACACATGCTTGTTAGATATGGAATGCCAGCTATAGAACCATAGAGAAAATTTATTTTGATTAATATATGAGTACATATATAACATATATTAATATTTTTTGTCCCATTAAAATGATATAAATATCATTATTTGTAATTAAAAAACTATGCATATCAATGTTATCCAACACATGAACTATGTATTTTCATTGAAGAAGTCCAAACAAATTAAAAATAATAGCAACACGAAATAGATCAAATATTTATATTTTAAAACTGTTGAATCAAATAGTGTTTCTTTATTATTTTTTAATACTGTACATTTTTTTAATCAAGCAAAGAGGACTTTTGTGTCCTGCAATTTAATCATGCAAAATTTGATTATCAACGCATCCTGTAAAGACAGACTTTTGTGTCAGTGTATATGCAATTTTTCAAACCTACCCTTTTGCTTCAAACGAATATAAAGGACAAGTCTTTTAATAATATAATATAAGATGATCAATCTCATCTATTAATGTTGGTTGATCAATTATCACCATTAAGTTTCTAGAGTTTTCATTATTCAATTGGGTTTTTAATTTAACCCATCCATACACACACACACACACACACACACACACACATATATATATATATATATATATATATATATATATATATAGAATTTGTATCATTTGAGAACCACCATTTTGGGAGAAACATAAAGAACCAGTGTGAACAGGTGACATTTTTGTAAATATGAATAGTGTCTACAAAAACCCCTCCATCAAAAAATAAAAAATAATAAAAAAATTATATAACCTAAATAAAAAAATAAAAAGTAAAAACACCAAAATGATTATTTCGCATTAATAATTCGAAAAAAAAATAAAAAAATGGTTGACATGACGTCATATGACGTCATCCCTAATGCACATGTGCATTTCACTATTAAATCACACTTTTGAATGAATTGTCAATTACCATAATTAAATGATTATTAAATGGACGCGATATGAGATATAAGGAGTCACAAATTTTATTCAATCGTCATGAAATAGACGCAAAGTGAGATATATAATGCACTTGAACTCGTCAATTGTTTAGTCATGCATATTATAACATAAATTGAAAATAAAACATGTGTATGACAACAAAGATGAGTAAACTTAAAACACATCTATATAAGAACTATAAAATAAGAAATATGTACTACATGCACATGTGGATTTCACTAATATAGTTAGATTTTTTTAGTGGTTTAACTTTTGGGCATACATATGTGCATGCATCATCCTTCAAATAACAAAGTTTTTATACCAATTTGTTTGTATCATACAACTACATGTAGTTTCTACCAAACGTATTAACTAAATTAAACAAGCAATAAAAAAATATCCATATTACAAACCAACTATGTTAACTACCTACGTACAAACTTCTAATTATCTCATACCCTCACGTTCACCAATATAACAAAATGTCAAACAAAATATATATTACACAAAATGTTATACCAAACTTCTTTGTTTGTTTGACAATTTCGTCATCCCCAACCAAAGTTGATGTGGTGTAACACGTGTTCGTTTCGAACGCCGAATTGTTTTTTTTCATAATCTTCTTTTGAGTTGACTTCATTACCACCGTTTAACACTCTTTGATGTTTTTTTCTTTCTTGTAATTGCATCTGCACACACATTTGTCAAAAACACATTATATCATGTTCATCCATAATTATGCACATGTGCATGCTCAACTATATATATATATATTAAATACTATGCAAAACAACATACCATCTTATTCACCGTCACAATATGTTTCCGCTTATTTGACCTCGTTTGAACCTTTCTTCTTAAATTTATATCTGCATATAGGATAATTTGTGTGTTTAAACAATCAACATTTAATATTTCACAAGAAAAACTACACATATGCACATGTGCATTTCTATATAAATGTACTAAATAAATAATAACAACCTGATTCAACTTCCTTATAAACATTCGTGACATTATCAGCTTCCGCTTCTGGGCTATCAAATGGATCTCAATTATAAAATAAATAAAGAACATAACTAATACAGGGGACAAGGGAATACCAAGTATTCGGACTAAATAAATAATGCCAACCTGATTCAACTTTCTGATCAACAATCGTGTAATTATCTTCACTTGCATCCGGTAACCTTTTTGTTCCTCTATCCCCCGATTGTAATACAAATGTTACTTGCTTTGATGTTTTTTCCCATCTCTTAGCTACAATCAATAAAAACGCATAAGAAAACCGATATTTCAACCTGATTGCACATGTGCAACAACATTACTTTGTTAATTACAACAAAACAAATGCACACGTGCATTATTGTTAATGGGCTAATTATAACAGTATGCACTTTAAATTACTTTTAACATTATAAACTATGTTTTGCACATGTGCATTAACAATCTAATGCACATGTGCATATCAGAAAATGGCACCTCGTCCAAAACACAAATTATCCTCTTAACCGAGTGCGTGTAGGACCATTTACTTCATTTAATAAACAACTTGAACATAACTTCCTATCCTATATCTATAACAAACAACCCTACCTGGAAACACTTTCTGAAAGCATCATTCAAGTGTGCTTTGTTCACTTTCTAAACAACACCTATCACCCTAAATGCGCCTAACGCATTTAATAACTACAATTTCAATCAAACATTTTTCAAGAAACACAAACAGTAACAAACCTTACCAAACTAACAATCTCACCATATCCCTACTCTTCGGCCAACGAACCGGCACTTTATATCCATCAGGCAACGGAATCAAATGCCTAACCCTTTTACTTATCTTCTCACAACACTCTTCACACCTCATTGATGCCTTATCTAACATCTCCCTTGTTTTTTCATCCGTTAACCTGAACAACGTATACTTCTTAAATTTATCACATTGTTCATGAGTTAAAATAACTAATAATTAATATTTATTAGTTAAAATGAAAACTATACATATATGCACATGTGCATATATATCTAAATTGCTTAAATAAATAATAACGACCTTTTTTAACTTCATGATCAACGATTATATCATCATCCTCAATCGCATCTGGCGAATTTTTTGACCCTTTCTCCCTCGATTCTAAGATAAAAATTACCTTCTTTGATCTTTTTTCCCATTCTTTAATTACAAAAAAAAAAAAAAAACATATAAGAAAACCAAAATTCCAATCTTAATGCACATGTGCATTATTGTTAATGACCTTAATGATAACAGTCTTAATGCGCATGTGCATTAACATTACTTTTATCTTTAACAATTACCTAACGAAAACGCATTCATGTTCAGAATCTTACAATCCTCACCGAATATTCCCACATATAATCCCTAACATGTTCTCATGCTTTCGACTAAGAAGTACATCACGTTATCACGTAAATGACAATTGTCTAACGTTATTTTCAAGTTTCACCTAACCACAATTGTCTAATATATATATATATATATATATATATATATATATATATATATATATGAGAAAGTTAATTTGAGAACACCTATATTTCATGTGAACCGTGAGAACGGCATCTAAAATCATTCAAATTCAAAATTTCTTTTTACACTTATCTTTATTACTAAAATACAATCTCAAAAACACAATTTACACGTAAAAATTCAAACGTATACGAAAATAAATTGTTTTTACACGTGTAAATTTACTGTTTATGCATGTGTAAACTGTTTCATTTACACATGTGTAAAAAGTTAATTTGAAGGTGTTTTTGCAAGAAAAGATGAATTATTTGGAAAGAAAATTCATTTATTAATGTTATATTTTGATTATAATGAGGTTTGTATTAAAAAAATTGATTTTGATTGATTTTTTTACTTGTTCTCACGGTTCTCACGATATTTAGCGTTCTCAAGATAACCCTCCCTATATATATATATATATATATATATATATATATATATATATATATATGCTAGCAAAATAAACAAATATATAACTGTTCCTAACATTATTATCAAATTCCAACAAAAACATCTTCCAATACCAGAAATTAACATCAATTTGTAGCTAAACTATTCTAAATATAAAAAACTATATTCGCTGAGAGATAGAGAGCGAGAACCTTGATCTGATAAAAGAAACCATTGAGGCCTCGGTTTTTAAAGAAATTATTGACGCCTTCATTACGGCAGTTAGGATCGGGATTAGAAGAGGCGTTGCCGTCGACGAAGTTGCCAGGGACGTCGGCGCCGGAGAAGGAGTTGCCTACTGAAATTGTGTGTGAAAATTAGGGTTTATGGTTGTGAGCTTGAAGAGAGTGATAGATGGAGTAACAGTGAAGATTATTATTGGTATTATTCAAGATGTTTGATTTAGTTGGAGAAAAGGGATGGATGGATGAGGTTGTAGAAGAAGATTGGAGTCCTGTTTTGAATGACGAGAAGATGAATTATTTTTGTAAGTGCACTGAATGTGACTATCGCCTTTGAATTGACAAATATAGCGTTTTTGGAAGATTTCATGTTGATTATGTACCCGTTCGACCTGTCGAGGGGTCGAAGGAGACTTTTAGATGGTCGAAGGAAGCTTTTACTGAAGATCAGTTTGGTTCGAGCTACTGTTGAGGTCGAAGGACACGTTCGACCATGTCGTGAGGTCGAACGTGCAGTCTATAAATACTTAAAGTTTTATTTTGTGATTAAGTTTTTGGTCATTTAGGTCTAGAGGTCGAGTGTGAGTTCTCTCTGGGTCATAGAACTTTCTATAACCGACCTATTTCATTGTAAACACTATCTAAACAAGATTATTAAACATGTTTATGAATGAAACGATTATTAAAAGTTATTTAATTGTGTTCTGATTTGATCTCTATCATATTGCATACGGTCTAGGGTTTCCGCACCTGGATTGTTCCATTTGTATGAACACCTGGTCGTTTTCTATAAAACCGATTCTCTACAAAGTGGTATCAGAGCTTATCTTGATAATACAACTGTAGTTTGATAGTTTTTTAACAGATTTTTCACCAAAAACATCTAAAATTTTTCTGCTTTGCATGAAGTTTGAATGAAAATGGAGATTGATTAATTTTGACTTGATTTCACGGATAAAATCAAAATCTTCATTCATTAAAGTTGATCTCCATCAAATTCGAAGCAAAACCTGATAAAGATCATCAAAATCCATAAACATTTGAAAAGTTTGGATCATAATAACTGATTTTTGAAGAATAACCGTTTTTCAAATGGGTTAGGTCGAACCAGAGATTTTTAGGTCGAAGGAGTAAGTTTTTGGGTCGAATCAGTGATTTTTGGTCGAACCAGATAGAGTTTAGGTCACCAAAAGTTTTTGAGTGTGTTGTGTTGTCATTCGACCATTTGTGTTTCATTCGACCATAGGGGAGGTCGAAGGAGAGGTATATTAGATTGAACCAAGTTTAGTGTGTTACAGTTTCTCATTCGAGTCTGTTGAAGGGGTTGACGCAGACACTGTTCTTCATTCGAACCCACGTTTATTGTTCAGAGGTCGAACCAGATTCTGTTTTTGATAAATTTTCTAAGTGTTTACATTCCGCGCATTATGGACTGTTAGGATCTGAGTTTGATTGTTTTGATTATGTTTAACTAAATATGATAAAAGTGAAACGAATATAGAATGAAAGTGCAGCGGAATAATAAACTGTTAATCAAAACAAGAGAGTAAATGTTTTCAGATCGAATGCTTTCATTTATCTAAAAGATTACAATCGTACAAATACTCCCCCTCAGCCTGATCACACAGTGATTGTTTGTCTGAGAGAATGTTTGTGTGTGTGATGCAATAGAACAGTACAAGCATTGTTCTATTTATAGACAGACCTAAACCACTGATGACCTAAGCTGACGTCACCTAAGACAGTGACCTCTAACAGAATAACAAACATAAAACATCTGCCTATTACAAACTACTGTTACATTGAAAGCACTGATAGTAAACAGCTGTTGTAGGAAAACTCTGATGGTCTTGTATCCTCTGCTGGAGCCTAAGTGCTGTTGGCTCCAGCAGTGCTTTAGTCTTCAGTACTTGAATCAGTAGTTGTTCTTCATCAGACCTTTGGTCAGTAGTTGTTCTTCATCAGTTGTTTATTCAGCAGTCCTTTGTATCAGCAGTTGTCATAGCAGTTGTTTGGATAGAACAGTTGTTAGAGTCAGCAGTCTTTTGGGAGAAGTAAGTTGTAAAGACTGTTTATTGAAAGGATCAACTGTTAGCATATTTTGGCTTTCCAATCATCTGTTCTTCTCCAGGTCAGCAGACCCAACAATCTCCCCCTAGAACAGATGATGCCAAAACTCAGCTTTATTTATTGATCTTTATTCCTCATCAGACTTTCTCTGATTTGACCTTTGAATTGTAGTTCAAAGTTCAGAGCAAACAAGTCTTCTTCATCTCTTTCAAGTTCCAGATTCAGAAATGTTTGGTGATCTTCTGCACATAGACTGTAAGCATCATCCATGCTAATCTTCTGAACCCTTCCATCTGACCTGAGCAGTGTCAATTCATGGTTGTCTTTGTTGACTTTCCATTTTAGAATTTTTGAGTCAGTGGATTTGCTGAGATGAATTTTTATTCTGGATGAGTTGGGTGATGGAGGTCTTCCAATGAGTTCTCTGAGTTTCTCTGTTGTAGGATCAGAGAAAAAATGTACTTGATTGAAGAGCCCTTCCTTGATGAATGTATCAGCAAACTTCCTCTGATCTTCTTCTGACATTTCCTTCTGTTTCTTGAACTATCTTCTTGCAGCAGTTGATAGATCAGAGGTGTCAAGTAAGCTATCCAAGGTAAATGTCTGTTGGGGTCTCTTCATCATTGGCTCATCAGTGTAAACAGGTTTTCTTGGTAGGCTGGGATCCTTCTTTTTGTTTTCTTCCAGACTCTTGTATGTCTCAACCAGCCTTAGCTCAGACCATCTAGAGACAGACCTCATTTCCCCATAGTTAGCAGCTACTATCTCTTGCCTCATCCTTTTAAACTTTAAGGCTCTGACTGCGTCTCTGCCATTGCCAAAATTAGGAGTAGAGACTTTAGCCTTGGGGTCTTTGGCCATTTCTTCTATTCTTAGAAGTTCTTCTCTTAATGCATGTGTGGTCCAACCATTAAACTGCTTCTTGGTTGCTTTGTAAGGCTTGGTTGCCAAGATCTGTTCCAGAAGAGAATCCCTTACCTCCTTTTCCAAGTCACCACTGAGAGGCATGGAGGACATGGAGTTGCTCAGGGTCTTAGCAAAATCCTCAATCCTTCTGAGTTTGCTAACTCTGCTGAATGGATGCCCTGAGCAGTCCTGTCATCCTTCCCTTTGCATTTCTCCTTAATGATGGCATCCACCTGTTCACCCTTGTATTTCAGATATGTATCAATGTTGAGGGGAACAGGGAAGTTTGGGAGAGATGGGAAGGATCTGTCTGATGGCTGTTCAGTATTGTAGAAGGATTGTAATTCCCCCTTGAGTAAATCAAGTTCAAGGGGATACTGAACAACCAATGGTGTAATGGTTGGTGGTGGTCTATGGGATCTGAATTTGGATGTGTGTAATGAGAATGATGAGATTGGAATAGCTGTGATAGGAGGAGTGGATTGTGCAATTGAGGTGGTGTTTGGTGATGTGTGTATGTTTTCATCATGTACAACAAAGGTCGATTTTCTCTTCCTTGTGTACATGATTTTAGGGGATGGTGATTTGGTAGCAATGGTTGGATTAACATCTGTTGGCCTTCTAGTAGGTCCAGCAGATGTTTGGGATTTGGCTGGTGATGCAGGTTTGGTGGTTGTATGTTCAGGTGTGTTTGTTGGTTTGGGTACAGTGGTTTGGGAAGCAGTGTTTTGGGTGGTTTCAGTGTTTTGGGTGGCAGTGGTTTCAGTAGCAGTGGTTTTGTCAACAGAGGTGTTTAACTTGGATGGTGGTTTTCTGACATGCTTAGCAGGCCTTTTCATCCTTTTAGAGGATCCCACATCTTCAGTTTCCTGCTGTTGTTTCTTCTTGAGGCTTACTAGTGACTCTGCTTTAACTTCCAAGGTGTCAGCTCTTTTCTGTTTGTCTTGAGCAGCCTTTTCAGCTTCTATGTTTGCAGAGTCATCTACTGCTTTGTTCTTGTCAGTGGTTTGTTGTGGTGCTGTTGGTGTTGCTTGCTATTGTTGTTGTGGAGCTGTTTTAGTAGACTCTGGTTTGTTGGCAGACTTGGCTTGGCCCTTTTGAGAAGGAGGACAACCAAAGGGATCTAGCTTTGGTAGCTTATCTCTGCCACTCTCCCCCTTTTTGGCATCACCAGCCGTGAAAGCATCATCATTTTCATCCCTGAGAATGGTGGTAGGGGCAGAGCTAGTAGTCTTCAGCAGGTGGTCCTTGATGGCTTTAATATCTGCATGGGTATCTTTGTACCTTGCATCCACCATGTTTCTGATCTCAGCCATATATGTCTCATGTGTCTGATCAGCCAGTTTTCTGTGAGCTATGATGATGGGGGAAACGGATTTCCATAGCTCACTAGCTATATCAGCTGTTGATGGTTGACTCTTGGAAAGGTCTGCAATGGAGGCCAGTATAAGCTTGACATCAGATTTGATGTCTGCTACAGAGGTTTCAATTGTACAAACTCTGTCCGTCAATTCTTGGTATTTTGACCCATCTCCTAAGTTAATAGGATCATCTGAGTCCCTACCAGTGGTAGTTCTACCTGATTCAGTCCTAATAGGTGAATCAGATGCCCCTTTTTCTTGGTACTGGGGACTTCCAACTGTTTTTGGAGACACTATAGTGGCTTCAACAGTTGTTGCCTTCAAGGGAGTCTTAGCAATGTAATCACTGTCCTGATGTGAGACAGTGGTCTCTACATCAGTAGTGGCTGCTCCACTTGAAAACTCACCTAGAGTTGCATTGAACTCAGGTGGTGTAACCACCTCTTCTGTTTGTTGGATAGCAGATTGAATGTTCTCAGGACCAGTCACTTATGGGAGTATGCTCTCAGTGATAGGTGGAAGAGAGGAACTGGGATCTTCCTGAGATTTGTCAATTGCCTCAAACAGAGGTTGCATGGTTTGTGGGACATGATGTGATGGTGAGGGTGGAGGAGTAACAAGGGAATTAGCCCTGGGAGAGGGGCTTGTGAACATTTGGCCAAGTGACTCAAATATATCATGATGTGTGTCCCCTTGGCTTACAACATGATCCTTTTGGGAGGATTCATGAGGAGTTTGGTCAGGTGGAGGTATGTCCAACTGTTGTGAGGAAGTAACAACAGTGATTTCTGTAACATCGCAAAAATTTTCAAAGTTTAATACGTATATTATTTCTATCATTCATAATGTGCCTAAGTTTTTATTCCCGACCACACAACTTATATATATACATATACATATATATATATATATATATATATAATAATAATAATATTAACAAATAATAAAAACTAGTTGGTTTTACATTAACCCAACTAACAACTCAGCCCAAACCCCCCCCCCCCCTTGTTTTCCTTACCCTTAACTGAAGCCCATTACCCAGCCCACACAACCAAGCCCAATCCCCTCTCCCTTTCCCTTACAAAAAAAAAAATATGTGCCCTCAGCAGGAATCGAACCCGGACAAACTCCACACCAAGCACGCGTCTGAACCACTGGTCCACACCCTTTAATTGTTTTATACCCAGCCCGGATTATATTTAAACACTCTCAAGCCTCTTTCCTTTCTTCCATATGAACGAACAGCAACAGCAGCAACTGATATATTTTTTTTTTTTCCTTTTTGATCAACCTAATAGGCTTAATTCGCGTATGATTGATCTGAATTAACACAACCTCGCAATCTTCGGTCCATTACACGTCTATTAACGATTAATTGTTACCCAATTTACACCTATTACGCGTAAACATTAAACCCGGGTCAAAGCTTGCCATTTCGAACAACCGACCCTTACACTATAAATTGATCGTTCCATAGCAGTCACAACTCGCCATTACATCTTTCTCTACCTCTATTTCTTCATAATTATACTCAAATCTTAACCTGCGATCTTGCTTTGACTTTTTAGTTGACCAACTAATTCATATCACAAACGCGTTTGTAAGTTGTTATTTTTCTGTGGGATTTATTATTCGGCATGTGCACGACATTAACCCCATGATTGATTGGGTTAATGTCGTGTGTATTTGATTATTGCATAAGTTAGGGCTTGATTATATTGAATTGGGGAAGAACACTAGTTGGTTCATGTTATTTATATTTCAAAAAAAACAAGAGATAAACACAACTGATCATACAGATCAGTTGGTTATGTCTGTGCCTTTCAGCCGGCCCACGCGAGTTCGAGACCCGGCATGGACACCCCTTTTTCCTTAAAATCATTCTTTTTGTTTAAACCAATTATATATTTCACTTAAAATTTATAAATTCATTTTTGATTATTAAAACTTTCTTATAAATTCTAAAAAAATTATATTTATTAAATCTGAGTTAAAAGTTTTATTTACAACTTTTATTTTTCTGAAATTCATTTATTTAATATTTATAATAATTAAATCAAGTTTATTCTATTTTATTTATAAAAATCCATTAAAATATCAAAACAATTTTATTAATTTCCACAAAAATTATCCTATGTTTGTACAATGGTAAACTTTACTGAAATGATTTTTAATTCAGAAAAATCATTTATTTAATATTTTTAATCAATTTTTGTTAGTTTTAATCATAATTAAATCATAATAAATCCAATTTTTAGTATTTTTACACCAAAATTTTATACAAATTATTTCTGATCATTTAGAACAGAAATATAATTTTTAAACTGATAATCATTTAATTTTAGTAATTTTTAATTATTAAAGTTAAAGTTTGACAATTTGAAATAAATAGATTTAATAATCTATTTTAAAGAAAATAATTTTATAAAAATTATTTTTATACTTTAAACACATTCTTGTGACCATCCTAGATTTAACATTTGTAGAAAAGATTTTTAGTTATTTATTTACTAAATTTCTCTCAATTGGCGAATATTTTTAATATTAATCAAACGAGCAATTATCCCCAATTCGAAGCCCTAGAACTTATACATTTGTAGACTTGATAGACTTAGACATATTTATTACCTTATTTTAGGGTGATACTTGATACATTGGGTCAACACAATTATCCAAATTTCTCAACAGATATAACATTTTACCAAGGTGAGTTTTATATAGCCCATTTTCTATTTATCACCATTTTTGGGGTGAAACATGTTTATAACATCATCATTGCAATTCAATCATCAATGTGTCTATGTGTTTTCTATGTTGCATTATGTCTTGAGCATGATTAGAGTAAGCACCATTCTAGCATAATCATTAACATTGATCAAGCCGACGGTATACATTGATAGATCTATTGGACTGACAATCCCACCCGGATACGTGCCTCCTACAAAGGTTACGTGGGTGTTTGTTATCGCATAACATATTCAATTGGACCATGAGCGCATGGTATGTATCATTTTATAACAGTCATCAGGGTTGATTATGCACTCGATTTATTTCTAGTATGTTCTCACATATGGACTAGATTGACATGACACATGAATTGCACAACATTTTTATTCAATTATCAAAAACCTATGTAATTCTCACCAACTTTTGTTGACCCAAAACATTTTCAACTTAACATGTTTCAGGTTC
The DNA here is from genome assembly GCA_028751855.1 of Ambrosia trifida. Lineage (NCBI taxonomy): Eukaryota > Viridiplantae > Streptophyta > Magnoliopsida > Asterales > Asteraceae > Ambrosia > Ambrosia trifida. Next base: position 150,242,104 of record CM054123.1, read on the forward strand.
TATTTGCTTGAAGATTTGTATTGATGCTTGAAGATATGTGTATAGTTTCATTCAATTTGATGTACAAATTCTAGAACTATTGTATGTAATTCATATAAATCATTTAATGAAATCTATTATTCACCATGAGCTACTGAACAATCATCATTACGTGACATCCCGATGTTTCCGCCATCGGTTGGGGTGTTACAGATTGGTATCAGAGCCATGGTTATAGGGAATTAGGTTATTAGAAAAATAATCTAGTCTATAACCATAGGATTTAACCAGTACTTTCTTCTTTTACTTGCTATTCTCTATCTCCCTCCTACTTCATATCCCTACTTTCATCTCTACAAGAAGGTTGCTCTCCATCACTGGATCCACTCTTAGACAAATAAGGCAAAATCCTCAGGTTTAACCTGAACCACCTTGAGATCTCGTCGAAGTTCTAGATCTTAATAACGAACACGTGCAATCTGGAAGGGTGAACGCCTGTATTCTGAGTCTTCTGTCTAGGCTGGCATTGCGCATATATCCCAATCAGACGAGGGACCCGGATGCCTACCTTGGAATTCTCGGGATGAGTGTTCACTTATAGGCTAAAGCATGTCTTCATATGTTATTAGAATTTAGAATCTTTGATAAGTCAACGTTTTCGTTTATTCATTGTAATGAATAAATGATTACACTCCTTATATAATCTCATTCATTTCACTGTGTCTCTTACAGATCATGCCTCCACGTCGCAGTGCTCGCCTTAACAGTGGTGAAAATCATGATGAAGGAAGTAGCAATCACAACCACAACCACGATACTAACCACAACAACAACAACAACAACAATGGGGTTGATGCTCAACTGGCTGCAATCATTTCTCAACAAATGGCGCAGCAAATCGCAACTCTGGTTCCCAATTTACTCGCTCAGGTCATCCAATTGAACGGCAACGGGAATGGTCACAACAACGGGAACGGGAACGGCAATGGCAATGGAAATGGACCCCAAGCCTGCACTCTTAAGCATTTCAATTCTTGTAACCCTCCAAAGTTTAGTGGTGAAGAAGGAGCTACAGGGCTCCTACAATGGTTTGAGGGTATTGAGAATACCTTCATAAACAGTGAATGCCCCGACAACTTTAAAGTCCGTTATGCCATGAGTGTTCTTCACAAACGAGCACTCACCTGGTGGAATGAAGAAAAACGCACTCGCGGAGCTGAAGCTGCACTAGCCTTAACTTGGGATCAAGCTAAAGACATCATGAAGGCAGAGTTCTGTCCTCGTAATGAAATCAAGAAACTGGAAGACGAATTTCATGATCTTGCTCAAGACAGTGGGGAAAACCTCGCTTACAACACTCGTTTTCACGAACTTAGCTTACTGCTACCCCACAAAGTCACCCCTTTGCCCATTGCGATCGAAAAATACATTGGTGGCTTACCGATGCAGATTCAAGACACGGTGTGGGGAAGGAACCCTGCTACTTTGGAGGAAGCAAAGCGTTTGGCTGCCACCCTAACAGATAACCATGTGAAGGCAGGAACCCTGACTCGTAAAGGGGAAAAGAAAAAGGATACTTCCCAGCCTGCCATTGACATCAAAACTGAGGCCTCAACCAACGGGAAGAACAAGGTCAGGAATTTTGCAATAGACACCACTGCCCCACCCACCAAGAAACAATACAATGGGAACCTACCTAAGTGTGACACCTGCCAGTATCACCATCCAACTCAAGTACCCTGTCGACAGTGCACCAATTGTCAGAGGTATGGGCATCTTGCAGAAGCTTGTCGAATCCCTGCTACAAACGCTCTTGATGCTCCAAATAATCCCGCTTGAGACCCTCCAACTACTCAACATCAAACCCTACCATTTGAATAATATTTACTTTCTCTTTAATTTCATGTATTGTCACTTTTGAATCAGATAATAAATTCAAGTATTACCATAACATCTGTGTGCATGCTTGTTTGAATGTGAACTAATTGCTATATTTATAATTATACTTGCTTACTTGTACAACAGTTAGTTGACTACCAAACAACCTACTTAACGATTGATAGAGGTCATCATGTCTTTCCAACAGTCGGGAGAGGCCCTACCACCTGCTCAACGACTGGTGGAGACTATCAGACCTGCTCAACAATCGATAGAGTCATAAAAGGGCGCAAAACCCTAATGTAAGGTAAATTGGTAATTACGGTCCGGAACGTAATCATGAGTTTACAGGTACATTAAGGTAGTGTGAAATTTTATCAAGGTTCTCAGTGGTTGACCAATTGTAGGCCTAGTGTTTCTCTTAACTTCGGGACGAAGTTCCTAAAAGTAGGGGAGACTGTAACATCGCAAAAATTTTCAAAGTTTAATACGTATATTATTTCTATCATTCATAATGTGCCTAAGTTTTTATTCCCGACCACACAACTTATATATATACATATACATATATATATATATATAATAATAATAATAATAATATTAACAAATAATAAAAACTAGTTGGTTTTACATTAACCCAACTAACAACTCAGCCCAAACCCCCCCCCCCCCCTTGTTTTCCTTACCCTTAACTGAAGCCCATTACCCAGCCCACACAACCAAGCCCAATCCCCTCTCCCTTTCCCTTACAAAAAAAAAAAATATGTGCCCTCAGCAGGAATCGAACCCGGACAAACTCCACACCAAGCACGCGTCTGAACCACTGGTCCACACCCTTTAATTGTTTTATACCCAGCCCGGATTATATTTAAACACTCTCAAGCCTCTTTCCTTTCTTCCATATGAACGAACAGCAACAGCAGCAACTGATATATTTTTTTTTTCCTTTTTGATCAACCTAATAGGCTTAATTCGCGTATGATTGATCTGAATTAACACAACCTCGCAATCTTCGGTCCATTACACGTCTATTAACGATTAATTGTTACCCAATTTACACCTATTACGCGTAAACATTAAACCCGGGTCAAAGCTTGCCATTTCGAACAACCGACCCTTACACTATAAATTGATCGTTCCATAGCAGTCACAACTCGCCATTACATCTTTCTCTACCTCTATTTCTTCATAATTATACTCAAATCTTAACCTGCGATCTTGCTTTGACTTTTTAGTTGACCAACTAATTCATATCACAAACGCGTTTGTAAGTTGTTATTTTTCTGTGGGATTTATTATTCGGCATGTGCACGACATTAACCCCATGATTGATTGGGTTAATGTCGTGTGTATTTGATTATTGCATAAGTTAGGGCTTGATTATATTGAATTGGGGAAGAACACTAGTTGGTTCATGTTATATATATTTCAAAAAAAACAAGAGATAAACACAACTGATCATACAGATCAGTTGGTTATGTCTGTGCCTTTCAGCCGGCCCACGCGAGTTCGAGACCCGGCATGGACACCCCTTTTTCCTTAAAATCATTCTTTTTGTTTAAACCAATTATATATTTCACTTAAAATTTATAAATTCATTTTTGATTATTAAAACTTTCTTATAAATTCTAAAAAAATTATATTTATTAAATCTGAGTTAAAAGTTTTATTTACAACTTTTATTTTTCTGAAATTCATTTATTTAATATTTATAATAATTAAATCAAGTTTATTCTATTTTATTTATAAAAATCCATTAAAATATCAAAACAATTTTATTAATTTCCACAAAAATTATCCTATGTTTGTACAATGGTAAACTTTACTGAAATGATTTTTAATTCAGAAAAATCATTTATTTAATATTTTTAATCAATTTTTGTTAGTTTTAATCATAATTAAATCATAATAAATCCAATTTTTAGTATTTTTACACCAAAATTTTATACAAATTATTTCTGATCATTTAGAACAGAAATATAATTTTTAAACTGATAATCATTTAATTTTAGTAATTTTTAATTATTAAAGTTAAAGTTTGACAATTTGAAATAAATAGATTTAATAATCTATTTTAAAGAAAATAATTTTATAAAAATTATTTTTATACTTTAAACACATTCTTGTGACCATCCTAGATTTAACATTTGTAGAAAAGATTTTTAGTTATTTATTTACTAAATTTCTCTCAATTGGCGAATATTTTTAATATTAATCAAACGAGCAATTATCCCCAATTCGAAGCCCTAGAACTTATACATTTGTAGACTTGATAGACTTAGACATATTTATTACCTTATTTTAGGGTGATACTTGATACATTGGGTTAACACAATTATCCAAATTTCTCAACAGATATAACATTTTACCAAGGTGAGTTTTATATAGCCCCTTTTCTATTTATCACCATTTTTGGGGTGAAACATGTTTATAACATCATCATTGCAATTCAATCATCAATGTGTCTATGTGTTTTCTATGTTGCATTATGTCTTGAGCATGATTAGAGTAAGCACCATTCTAGCATAATCATTAACATTGATCAAGCCGACGGTATACATTGATAGATCTATTGGACTGACAATCCCACCCGGATACGTGCCTCCTACAAAGGTTACGTGGGTGTTTGTTATCGCATAACATATTCAATTGGACCATGAGCGCATGGTATGTATCATTTTATAACAGTCATCAGGGTTGATTATGCACTCGATTTATTTCTAGTATGTTCTCACATATGGATTAGATTGACATGACACATGAATTGCACAACATTTTTATTCAATTATCAAAAACCTATGTAATTCTCACCAACTTTTGTTGACCCAAAACATTTTCAACTTAACATGTTTCAGGTTCTATTTGCTTGAAGATTTGTATTGATGCTTGAAGATATGTGTATAGTTTCATTCAATTTGATGTACAAATTCTAGAACTATTGTATGTAATTCATATAAATCATTTAATGAAATCTATTATTCACCATGAGCTACTGAACAATCATCATTACGTGACATCCCGATGTTTCCGCCATCGGTTGGGGTGTTACAGTTTCAGGTTGCTTTTGTGGTGCAACAGAGGTTTCTTCTGGTACCTCATCATCCAGAAGTCTCATTTGTGGTTGAGTGGTGGTTTTTGTGGATGGATGTTTCTTTTTGGAAGTGGCTGGTGTGGGTTTCACAGCACTGGATGTAGTGCCATGATCACCAGGAGCAGTGGGCTCAACAACAGAGGTTTTGACAACAGTTGTTGTCTTTGTCCTCTTTGTTTGTGTTTTAGAAACTTTTGACACTTTAGACACTTTTTCTTGGGTGCTTCCACCCAGCATTCTAGTGAAAGTTTCATCAGTTAAGCTTTTCATTTGCATTGCCTCACCCTTTTTGAAAACTTTTTCTGGTAAGACCTTTTGTAAAATTACACTAAGAATTCTTGGGTAAATAAGAAAAGCATTGTTAGACCCAGACTTGATTGCTTTCACATTTGATACTAAGTCCATGAACAATCCCTGGGAAAGATTGAAGTCAGAGTTTGACAACATGGCATAACCCAGATATTGCATCCTTAGTGGGATTTCATTGAAGGATGTGGACTTAGCAGAGACACATAGAAGAAGGGTATGGAAGAAAAATTTCATGACTGGAGGGAAAAACTTTTTGAAAAGAGTTGATCCAGTCATCTGACCATCATACCCTCTTTCTTGGAACTCAGTGTGAAGCTCTGTTTTAGTGAAGGAGTCCTTACCTGCCAGGTCATTCAGTGAGAAGGTTGTGGATATGATTTCAGGGGTAATGACGATACTGGTTTCTCCAATTTTGGAAGTAATGGAAGTAGGCTTTTTGTCTTGGAGTAAAAACTCAGCATTCAACCAGAACTCTTGGAGAGTATCGAGATAAATGGGGGCGTCAGCGGTTAAGATGGGTAGGTATTTGGAGTTTAGAAGAATGTCGATGGTGGAATGGAATGAAACGTTGTCATCTGTTTTAACCAGATAGGGGAGACAATTGTGGGTGGCTTTGGCTTGAAGATCCATTGTAATGGATTCCGAAGGTGAGGATGGATGAAATTTGATTGAGGGTTAGAGAATGAAGAAGGCGGTTTCAGTATTTTGAATACAATGAGACAGTGTAACATCTGTTGTGGTAAAACAGGGTTTTTATAGGCTCAAGGAAACCGCTGATGTGGCCAAACCTCTGCTTATATGAGCAGACATGGCAATCATCTGATGGATGAAACATCTGGTGGAGAACAGCTGTTTTTGGCAAACAACTGATACAAACAACTGATGGAACCAACTGTTTTTTTTTTATAGATATAGTATAAATATATAAGGAAACAGTTGTTTTATCTGATCAGATGTTTTGAAACAGATTTTTCAACGAACAGTGGATATGAATGAAACAATGGTTGTTTTATCTGATCAGATGTTATAAACATATTTTTCAACCAAATAGCTATTTGAATAAATTTTGATTTTCTGAAACATTTTATTATGATTTATTAAAAAAAATTTATTTGTTTAATCCATGTTTAACATACCAATTCTGGAAATCAGATTTGTAAAGGTAGATGTGTCTAAAGCTTTTGTTAACACATCTGCCAACTGATCCTCTGTTGGAACATGGTGCAGAGAAATCAAACCTTTTTCATAGCTGTCTCTGACAAAATGATGTCTTATGTCAATGTGTTTGGTAGTGGAATGAGAGACTGGATTCTTGATGATATTTTCAGCAGCTTGACTGTCCAACATGAGTGGAGTCTGAAGTGCAGTTATCCCAAAATCTAGTAGTTGATTTTGAAGCCACATGAGTTGGGCTGTACAGCTTGCAGCAGCAATGTATTCAGCTTCAGCTGTTGAAGTTGAAACAGCTGCCTGCTTTTTGCTTTGCCAGGAAACTAAGGCATTCCCTAGAAATTGGCACCCTCCTGATGTGGATTTTCTTGTGGTGTGACAGCCAGCAAAGTCACTATCTGAATAACCTGAAAGCTCAATGTTTCCATTAGCAGGATACCAGATACCAAGTGTGGGAGCACCTTTGAGGTATCTGAATATCCTTTTCACGGCAATAAGGTTTGACTTTCTGGGTGAAGCCTGGGATCTTGCACAGACACTGGTAGCAAACATAATGTCTGGCCTAGATGCAGTTAAGTACAGTAAAGACACAATCATGCATCTATAATGTGTTTGATCAACCAGTTCATCCTTGTCATCAATAGTGAGCAGCTTGACTGTACTCATGGGTGTGCTACATGGCTTACAATCATTCATCTCAAATCTGGTTAATAAATTCTTTACATATTTGTTTTGGTGAATGAATGTGCCATTTTGCAGTTGTTTCACTTGAAGACCAAGGAAACACTGAAGCTCACCCATGGCACCATTCTCAAACTCTGCTGTCATGAGTTTTCTGAACTCTTCACACATTTGGTTACATGTGGATCCAAAAATGATGTCATCCACATATATTTGAACAATCATTAAGTGTTTCCCTTTCCATTTAAGAAATAAAGTTTTGTCTATTTTACCTCTTGTGAAGCCAATGGATAAGAGAAATGTGGAAAGAGTTTCATACCAGGCCCTTGGTTCTTATTTGAGTCCATACAAAGCTTTGTTGAGCTTGTAGACATAATCTGGATGGAATGTGTCTTCAAAACCAGGTGGCTGACATACATAGACCTCCTCCTGAATTTTGCCATAAAGGAAAGCACATTTGATGTCCATCTGATACACCTTTATGTTGTGGTTGACAGCAAAGGCTAAGAAGAGTCTGATGGCTTCTAGTCTTGCTACAGGAGCAAAAGTCTCATCATAATCTATTCCTTCTTCTTGTCTGAAGCCTTGAACCACAAGCCTGGCTTTATTCTTGACAACAATACCCCTTTCATCAGTTTTGTTTTTGAAGACCCACTTTGTTCCTATAGGACAAACATCCTTAGGAAGTGGTACAAGCTCCCATACTTGTTGTCTTTTAAATTGAAGGAGTTCTTCTTTCATGGCTTCTACCCAACTGTTGTCTTTTAGTGCCTCTTGGTACTTGACAGGTTGTGTGAGGGATAGGAAACCTGCAAAAAGGCAGATATTGGAGGATTGGCTTCTTGTGAGCACACCCTCTCTGATGTTGCCAATGATCTGGTCTGGTGGATGAGCTCTTAAGTAAATAAGATCTCCCTGATATGGAACGATGGCATTTTGAGGTGATGGACAGAGGTTTGGTGACTATGTTGGTGTAACATCTGTTGGTACTTCTGTAGTGCCATCAGATGTTTGGAATGGTAATGGAGGAATGGGTCCAAGTGGTGTGAAACTTGACTGACTTTTGTCAACAGATGATTGACTTTTGTCAACAGATGATAGGTCAGTGGTTGTGAGGGGTGAAGCAATGGTTTGAGGATAAGACTGGCCAACAGTGGTTGACACAGCTGTGGCAGAGTTTTGACAATTGTTTTGAACAGCTGCTTCCTCTGAGGCAGAATAGATTTTCTAGTGACTGGGGATCACAACATCTATTCTGTAATCTTGTTGTGGAGACTGTGGAATACCTGCATTCACTACTAGAAAAAACACCTTTCTTGACGCGCATTGCGCGTCATAAAAGGGGGTTTATGACACGCAAAAGAAAGTCATTATAGGCATGGTCATAAAATTAATATGACACGCTTTTGCGTGTCATCCTTTTATGACACGCATTAATGACACCCATTCATGACACGCGTTTATGACATGCCTTAATGACACACTTTTACGACACGCTGCGTGTCATCTTTTTTGACAAAAAAAATAAAAAAAATATAAATTACCAATTTATCCTGGATTCATATATATAGCAAAACATCATTGTTTCATAATCACAAGTCATTTACTAATATACCAAAACATTAAAATTAACAAAAAAATATTGTGTCGCTACAAAATATAACCTATAAATAAAGGTTGCCCGAAACTCGACCATATTTGGTGTACAAATACTTTAAGTGACTAAATAGGTGGTGATTAAGACCTGCTTCAGGGTTCAGAGACACCTTTTGTTACCTTTTTTACCTTCAAATTTGAGAGAGATCCCCATACTGAAAAGCTCTTGAGACAGTAACTTTGCGCCATACGACACACTTACCTTGATCACATCCTCCACGGAGTCACAGATCTGACAATAGGGCCCGCGGATCTTATGCCCCCAGGAACCGACCTCTGGATCACACTCGCCATTCTCTTGCAGTTCCTGCAGACATGCATCTCTGAACAGTCACTGCGAGTGAAAAGACGCTCGTGAAGGTTAGCCGATGCTCCATGGGCTATTAGGTAGTCACGCTCCATCTCACCGAATTTGATCCCACCAAACCGTTTCCTGTCTGCCACTGGCTGTTGGGTGAGAGGGTGTACAGGCCCTGTGTTTCTAAACTTCACTTTGTCTTCGGACATGTGGACCAGCCTCTGGTTAAATGTTGGTCCTATGAAAACAAGAGATTTCACCATATCACCGGTTTGCCCGTCGTATAGCCTCTCATTTCCCCATCTGGAAAATCCGGCCCTAAAATTTTAAAAGAAAAAGACAATGAGGATCAGTGACCACAAATAATTGAACTCCATTAAAAAAAATATACAACCATAGTAGTTTTGACTCTAGAGGTCACATGAGGTAACGTTTAATTTCAATAGATTTGTAATTCCTAGATGATACGCTTTTGGCCCATTAACTTAATAATGGTCCATTCATGTTATAGTTGTTTATCTCTCATGCATTTAACAGGTAAATTAAGAAACTAAAAAGACTCCTCTAGTATATAAACATTGAACTCTGCATGCATTGGATTGGAATGGAGTTTTACCTGTGAAGCTGGTCAGTTTCACACCTTTTCGCAAAGATACCACAGCGAAATACTGATAGATACCACAGCGAAGTTCTGTCCTTCATCATTTGCTGATAGCACAACCTTTTGAACCATCCCTCTCTCCTTGTGCTTCAGTTTCACTTTCACACCTTTTCGCATCAACATGGCGCAACGCGCGCTTTTGCCGTTTTTGTAATACATTGTTTTTGCAGGGGCATTTCTGTCTTTTTCCCTTCCTCATCTTCTATAATCAGCTTCCTTCGCACCGTTTTCCTTCTTTTACTCCCATCATCACCGAGGCTGAATAAAAACACACTGCTCCACCGCATCTACAGCCTACTACGGCCACCGGGCAACCTGCCGATAATCAGTCAGCCGTGAATGGTGTTTGGTGGCGTTAATCGTCGGTGTGTAACTGTTGCCAATATCGGCTTTCCTCTTTAACTTAGTAAACCTCTAGCTTGAGAGGCCCCAAAATTTCAATTTTTTAACTTTTTTTAATCAAATTACATGTCTTTAGTTAAGATACAGTGTGTAGTGTCGTCTAAATGACAGTAATTCTGTTTTTGGATTTTGTTTTGCAATAACTACATTTCTGTTTGTTTGATATAACTATATCTTCTGACATATAGGCAGCCATACAGTCAAGTTTCTCCATATGAGCAACCTGATTAGTCCAATACATAAAAGAAATTGAATTACAGAAGCAATTATAGGTCTTTGTTCTGGTGGAAAACAGTTTATATGGACCAATTAACATGAAATTGGTTATCTTTTAAGCGTTGTTAAAATGTAAGTGTATTACTCAGCATTCGGATTTCATTGAAATACACATAACGTAATCAAAACAGATGTTGGTGACAATTTATGCACAAAAGCAAATGTGATTTACAGAGTTGTCTTTATACTAAAAATAAATTTGATTCAAAAGCGCGCAACGCGCGCCAATAAATACAACTAGTTGGTTTGAAAAAGCTAAAGGCGCCCCAATGCATTTTGGTCTCCAAAAGCAGAGGCACAATGCAGACATCTATGTAGTATGTACAACTAAATAAGCTGCATATCCCCCATTTGTTTTACCTATAAACCTATTTATCAATTAAACCTTTATATGTTTTCACCCCTTAAGTTGATTTTACATATAAACCGCCTGCGGACCCAATTTTTGACCCACAACTACACCTCTTTGCCCTAGGCGCCTTGTTAGGACAAAAAGGATTGGTGAAACCACTTTTGTAAACCTTAGTCTAATTCACTTCTGTCATTTTGGCTAAGTATAGAAGTACTGAAGAGAAGACAAGAAACTGCTGATTAGAAGATATGAGAAGTGCTGAAGTTGCAGAAGTTCTGAAGTCCAAACCAGACAAGTTCACTTCAGAAGTACTGAAGACAAAACTACTCTTCAGTAGTTGTCCTTCATCAGCACTTAGCAATAGATATTTCCCACCGCCTTTTTGCATCAGTAGTTTGTTGTTTAATATTACTTTTAGCTGTATTTGTTTCTTTCAATGTTGCAACTTGTGCAACTTGTCACTGTAGTTTCTGTACTTGCTTTTTAGGCAAGATACATGCATGTAATCGTCTATAAATAGGAGGCTTCAACCTTCTATTTTAGACATTGATTTTCAACAGAAAAATCCTTCAAACAGTCTCATTGTTCTATTCCATTTCTGTATTTATTGTGAATCTCTCTAAGTATCTAATTCTCATTTACAACTTAGATTCATAATAAATACTTTGTCATTTATTAGTTTCAAACATCAAGGGGGAGTTATAACTCTGCCTTAGAGTAAAAAGTGTTGCTTTAACTTATAACATTCCGCTGTGCTTATAATCTGATTTACAAGGACTTGCTAAACACTTAGGTGTCAAGATAGCAAGTTCTTACTTAAAGAAAAGAGCAAACTGATCCAACAATTGGTATCAGAGCATTGGTTTATCTGATCACATATCAATCTAACAAATTGAGAATCAGACACAAAGCTCTTATTGATATTCAATAAAAAGATCAAAAGTTCACTTTTTATCAATATCCATCACTTAAAAGAGTCATCTGACAAATCTATACTCTTTAAAAATGGATCCACATAATACTGGTTCTGCCACCAAACCTGCCATGCTTGTGAGAAATGAGTACAATATATGGCAAAAGAGAATGGCACATACCTTGTCACAAACCAACACAGGTTGTTGGAGATCTGTGATATATGGTCCTCACAAACCAGTAAATATAAATCTTGAAACTAAAGAAGGGATTCCAAAGGATCCCAAAGACTATACAGATGAGGATTTCCTAAAACTTGAGCTAGATGCTAAGGCATTCTCTAGGTTGGCAATGGCTCTCCCAAATGAAATATACTCTGGCCTTTTACATTGTGAAAGTGCCAAAGAACTTTGGGACTGTCTTAAAGAACAGTTTGGAGGAACTGAAGAGGTGATTGCCAACACCAGAGAAATTTTGGCTCAACAATATGAAACATTTGCTTATATTAATGGGGAAACTTTGACACAATAATTTGAAAGATTCTCCTCATTAATCTCTGAGCTAAAGTTAAATGGTCAGACCTATACAACAGTATCTATGTTACATAGATTTTTAAGGTCTCTACCTGACAAATGGGAAACTTACTCCATTGTCTTAAGATCCTCACCAGATTTTAGCTCCCTCACTCTTACAAAACTCCATGGGAGATTACTTACTTTTGAGAGAGAAATCGATCAAAAGAAGAAATTACAAACTTCTGGTAAAACTGCTGATGACTACCTACCAGGTAGTACAGCACTTTTGGGACAAGATTCACCAACTTGTTCCTATGGATCTTATGACAATATTGACATAACCACTGGGATCTCATCAGAAAGATCTTTCCCAGGTTATGACAATGATGACCAAAGTCAAACTGCTGATAATCTATGTTTTATCATGGATGATTTGAAAAATTTTAGCAGTGATGACTTAGAAGAAATGGACATATTACACCAACTGGCCATGCTAAGCATTAAAACTAACAAGTTTTATAAAAGGCCAGGAAGGAAATTTCCAGGATTGACCAGTAATACAAAAATTGGTTTTGACAAATCTAAACTGAGATGTCACAAGTGTCAGAAGTTGGGACACTTTGCTAGAGAGTGTAGAAGCTCTAGCTTTAACCAATCACAATCTGGAAATAACTATAACCCCAATTATAATAGGAACAATGGAACTCAAAGGAGTGCTCATTTTGTACAGGCACAAGCTCCTCAACAGCAATACATGCCTCAAGTACAATATGTTCAAGTGCCTGCTCAACAGATGCAGAGCCAACAATCAATCCCTCCCTTTCCAGCTGCTCAACTTCCTCCACAGCCTCAACAACCCCCTCAACAAAGTCTCTTTACCTCGGGGTATGTTGACTGGAGCAGTCTCCCTTATGACACCACAAAGTGCAATCCTGATGCAGACAACAAAGTGTTTGACATCAACTGGGGAGAACCAGACAATGGCAGAAAGAACTTTGCCTTAATGGCATTTGAAGGCTGTACCTCAAAATCTGCATTGTCTCAGGTATCAAAAGAATCTTTGACAAAACTTTGCTCAAACTCTTGCAAAGAAACTTTTGCTCTCATAAGAGAGACAAACGTGCACCTACAAGGCAAAGCCAATGATTTAGAAAGAAAATACACACAGATAAAATGTGATTTAGAAAGAAAACTGTGTGCTAAAACAAAAGAAGTTTCTAAATTAACTGACTCTGCTATTGAAACCCAAGCACAAATCAAAATGATGCTAAATGACCTGGGAGATGTCAGACAAGAGCTTGCTGACACCAGGATCACTTGTGAAAAATGGGTGGAATCTTGTAGGGGGTATCAATTATTGCTAAACAAACAAAGTGCTTCAAATGTTAAGTTTGGCATAGGATACCATCATGTTGAAACACCAACAAATTTTTCTCCCAAAACTACTGAAGATGGGAGAAGAATTGTTTCAAATGAAACATCTGAAGGGAAAGAATGCACATCTTTCCATGAAAACTTTCTAAACAGAAATCCTGGCATTATTAAAGAAAGTACTTCAGAAGTATTTACAAAAACTGACAACAAGCCATCAGTAGTTTCATCTACTTCAGGAGTTGAGACCCTGAAAACTACTGATGAGCAAAATCTTTTCACAACTGTCAGAAATTTGCCTTTAGATCAAAAACAAAAGGCAAAAGAATGTGAAATTGTGGCCTGTTCAACCACAAAACTGAATTTTGTAGATACAGAAAAGGAATTCAGTTCAATCAAAAATTTAAACAACAGGTTGTGGGAAATCAAATCAGAAATGATTATGAAAAAGTCTTTAAACCCAAGAAACAACAACCTGAAAACACCTTTTCTCAGAAAAAGATAAAATCTCAACCAAAATCTTTTTCTCAAAATTCCTTGTCAGTAGTTAGACCAGAATCATCAGCAGTTTCACAAACTGCTGAGATTCAAAATCTAAAGAACATGGTAGAACTACTGATGACCAAGGTTGATGGTGGTCCTAAAAAGGATACCACCATGGTTCTTAATGATAAATCCATTGCCAAAAAGACATGGATTTCTCAACCTGGTCAAGAACAAACTGTAACTGTTCTCAAGAGCAAACCCAAAGCCAAACAGGCTTGGGTTTCCAAATCTAACTAATTTGCTTTTATGTGCAGAGAGTTTCCAGGGGCTTAAACAGCATATGGTATGTTGATAGTGGAGGCTCTATGCACATGACTGGATGCAGATACCTGATAAACAATTTTATCAGCCAAAGAGAAGGATCTGTATCCTTTGGGAACAATGCTAAGGGATATGTGCTAGGACATGGCAATGTCTCCTCTGGCAAAATACAGTTTGACAAGGTCAATCTGGTGGAAAACCTTGAATACAACTTGCTGAGCGTGTCACAAATGTGTGATAAAGGATATTCTTCCTTTTTCACAAAGACAGCTTGCAAGATCATCTCACCAGAAGGCCAGAAGTTGATTGAGAAGATTATAGAAGATCATACTTTGCTGATTGCCAAAAGATGTGGCAATGTCTATGCAGTGGACATTGAGAAAGACAAAGTATTAAACAACACTGCCTGTTTCTTCTCAAGGGCATCAACTTCAGAAACAGATCTCTGGCACAGGAGACTTGGCCATGTGAACTTTAAAACCATAAATAAAGTCACAAAAATGGGCTTGGTCAGAGGTCTACCTTTGAAAGTCTACCAGTGTCAAGAACACTGTGTATCCTGTTTAAAGGGAAAACAGCATAAGTCCTCCTATAAGTCTATTGAAGAATAAAAAAACAACTGCATGTCTTCAACTACTCCATATGGACTTATTTGGACCTGTCAAGATTATGAGCCTTGGTAAAAAGAAGTACTGCTTAGTCATCATTGATGACTACTCAAGATTCACATGGGTATTCTTTTTATTTTCCAAGGATGAGGCTGCTGAAATCATCAAGTTCTTCATTCTACAAGTAGAGAAACAATATTCTCTATCTGTCAAAACCATTAGAAGTGACAATGGGACAGAGTTCAGGAACAAAACTCTGGATGAATTCTGTTTGTCTAAAGGGATTATTAGACAATACAGTGTTCCCAGAACTCCTGAACAAAATGGTGTAGTAGAAAGGAAGAACAGAACATTGATAGAAGGAGCAAGAACAATGTTAGCTGATTCTGGACTGCCATTGTACTTTTGGGCAGAAGCAGTTAACACATCATGTTATGTTCAGAATAGAGTTCTTGTGGTCAAGAGACATTCCAAGACTGCCTATGAAGTTCTTCATGGCATGAAGCCCCTTATCTCCTTTTTCAGGGCTTTTGGGTGTCAATGTTTCATCTTGAACATCAAGGAATCTATTTCAAAGTTTGCTGCCAAAGTTGACTCAGGTTACTTTCTTGGTTACTCTTCAACTAGAAAAGCCTACAAGGTTTTTAATTCTCACAACAGGATAGTTGAAGAAACATTGAATGTCAAGTTCAATGAGTCAAAACACACTCTTATTCCAGCACATCCTGCTGAACTCTTTGACCTTGACAACTTTCACTTTGGACCTGAAAAGACTGTTATTTCTTCCAAACCTACTTATTATGGTGATCAAAGGTTTGAAGATGAGGATCCTACACCATTGACTCCTCAAACAGTCATTAAGTCAACTACAACACCATCAGAAGTTTTTCAAACTTCTGATCAAACAAATACTGAAGGCCAAACTCAAACATCTGCTTCAGCACCTGCAACTACTGAAGAAGCTGAAACTGCTGAACCAGATATTATAGACCTCAGTAGTTTGTTTGAAGAACAAGAGCCACCTACACCTGTCAGTGGTTTACAACAACTGATTGAACACAGAGATCATCCACTTGACCAAATCATGGGTGATATAGCTACAGGTGTTCTGACCAGAAACCAGCTCTCCAACTTTTGCCTATTTTCAGCCTTTATTTCACAGTTGGAACCAAAGAAGTACCAGGAAGCCCTCAAAGACAATAATTAGGTGCAAGCTATGCAAGATGAACTACTTCAGTTCAACAAGCAACAGGTCTGGGAAATCTGTCCCTTACCTCAAAACAAGCAACCAATTGGTACAAGATGGGTTTTCAGGAACAAACAAGATGAAGCTGGTATGATAATCAAGAACAAGGCAAGACTGGTAGTTCAAGGGTACTCTCAAGAAGAGGGAATTGACTATGATGAAACCTTTGCTCCAGTTGCAAGGCTTGAGGCCATCAGGTTATTTCTGGCCTATGCCATTTCCAACAAAATTAAAGTTTATCAAATGGATGTGAAAAGTGCATTTTTGTATGGAAAAATCAAAGAGGAGGTGTATGTCTGTCAGCCACCTGGGTTTGAGGATCCTTCTCATCCTGAGTGGGTGTACAGATTGGACAAAGCTCTTTATGGGCTAAAGCAGGCTCCAAGAGCCTGGTATGATACACTCTCCACCTTTTTACTCAAAAATAACTTTACAAGAGGTGCCATTGATAAAACACTTTTCATTAAACATGTTGGAAATCATGTCTTACTTGTTCAAATTTATGTTGATGATATCATTTTTGGTTCAACAAACACAAAATTGTGTGATGATTTTAAGAAACTCATGCAATCAAAATTTGAGATGAGTACCATGGGAGAACTGCAGTACTTTCTAGGACTGCAGATCAAACAACAAACAAATGGAACTTTTATACATCAATCAAAATATGTTAAAGAATTATTGAACAAATTTTCTTTAAATGAATGTAAATCATGTTCCACTCCCATGACACCAATCACACAAGTTGAACCTGATGATCAAGGAAAACAGGTTGATCAAACCATGTACAGATGCATGATAGGTTCCCTTTTATACTTAACTGCTTCTAGACCAGATATTATGTTCTCAACATGTGTCTGTGCTAGATATCAATCAGCACCAAGGGAATCACACCTTATAACAGTCAAAAGAATTTTCAGATTTCTGAAAGGAACTCCAACACTGGGAATTTGGTATCCTGCTTCAAGCAATACCAAGTTATCAGCTTTTTCAGATAGTGACTATGCAGGGTGTAAGATGACAAGAAAGTCAACATCTGGTGGTTGTCAATTCCTGGGTAACTGTCTAGTGTCATGGCAATCAAAGAAGCAAACATCTGTTGCAACTTCAACTGCTGAAGCTGAATACATTGCAGCTGCAAGTTGTACATCACAGATACAATGGCTCCAATATCAACTTCTTGATTATGGAATCAAAGAGACCAAGACACCTTTGTTTGTAGACAGCAAATCTGCCATTAGCATCATTCAAAATCCGGTACAGTTCTAAAAAACCAAACATATTAAGATCAGGTACCATTTCATAAGAGATTGCTATGAAAAAGGCAAGATTGAGGTGAAGCATGTAGCAACAGCTAATCAAATAGCTGACATCTTCACTAAACCCCTTGACACATCAACATTTCAGAAGTTAGTATCCATGCTTGGAATGCTAAATTTGTAAGTGTTTACTTTATTTTTATTTTTTATTTTTTGCATATCAGTTAGAATCCAAGTTAACACTTGATTCTACCCAACTCTACATCAAACTTCTACATCAATCACTACTGTTATGCATCAAAATTTTCTTTTTCCTTTTTCCATCCTTGATTCCATCCTGTTTACCTTGGTGGAATACAAGTTAACCTTTTTCATCTTTTTTCTGGTTTTCACTTACAAAAGACAAAAGTCTGAAACAAAACTTCTGAAAAACAAAAACAGTTTGAGAGAAACTACTGATGAACAAAAATCATCAGTATGGGGATAATTTTCTGAAAAAGTGTGTAACTTCTGATAAAAAAAAAAAAAAAAAACCTTCAGAGGTTATGAATATAGTATTTATAAAAACATTTCTCATCAGATGTTAAAACTGCTGAAGAGAAAAATGGGAACTACTGATGAAGTAATCCTTCATCAGCAGTTTAAGTCAAAAGGGCAAATCTGACTTTTCCCATCATCAGAGGTTTGACCTAATCAGTTTAAAACTTCTGATAAAGAGATTTTTAACCAAAGGCGGTTTTAAAACTTCTAATAAAGAAGATTCAAGCAGTTAAAACTTCTAATAAATACCTTTTCTACACACTTATCCTTTCAAACTCAAAAATATCCCTCCTTCTCTCTCAAAACTCTCTCAACCTATACCTGCAAAATCCACTGTTCGATCAAAAACCCAAACCACATGGCCCTAGTTCTAAAACAGGGACACAATCAAAGAGCCTTTCTTGAAAAACAAGAAGGCTGGTCCCAATACGATGAGATCATTGATCTTGTCGTCAAATCCCAATACTTTACTGCTCTCACAATAAACCCACCAATTCACACTGAAACTCTGAATGAGTTCTGGGCAAATGCTGAGACGGTTACAATGGGTGGTGAGGTCATTTCCCTCAACTCAAAGATAAAAGGGAAACAACTGACCATCACACCGGCCACACTAGCAACAAGACTGGGTCTGGATGATGTAACTGCCCCTGACCATGTTGCTAACACTGATATTCATCTAACCATGACTGAGTGTGGTTATCAAGGTACTCTCTCCCATGCTACAATATTCAAAAAATATTTTGAACCAAAATACAAACTTTTGTTTCATTATATTATTATGTGTTTGAGTCCAAAAACAGGGTCTTATGACCAGATGCCCTCCACTTTTCAACCAATATTTCATTCCATTGTGAATGAAACTAAATTCAGGGCATCAAAACTATTTTTCAATGAGTTGGTGTTACATCACAATAATACCAAGAAAAAGTTTTTGTTATACCCAAGGTTCATTATGCAATGCATAATAGGGGAACTGGGTAATGAGGTGCTTGTGGGAAAATTTTCAACTTTAAACCCTTTAACATCACAAGCATACTCAAGGCTTAACAAACCGGCTGCCTGGCCAGAAGATGATCAGGGAGAACAACAACAAGTCCCCCTGAAGCCCACATCTTCCAAACTCACACCACCAAAAGCCAAAAAGCCCAAGCCAACAAAAACTGCACCCCACCAACCCAAAAGAAAAGCTGTTCAGGAGGTTGAGATGCCTGAACATGCTCATGAGCATTCTGCTCTTCAAATAGTTGAGACTGAAACACCCTCTCAGTCTCATCCATCTCAAACCCCACCAAGAGCACCTATATCTGTTCAATTCAAAAGGAAAAGACTTAGAAAAACATATCAAACACACTCTTCTTTTGAAACTGCTGAACAACAACCTATTGCCCAAACTACTGAACCAACCCCACAAATTTCTGAACAAGAGGCAATAGAAATTGCCAAACTTCTCTCTGGGCTAAAAGAGAATGTCCCATCTGATCATGTCAGTCCCCTTCAACCACAACAAACAGGGGACATAACTACTACATCAGACATGGATGTGGACATCTCTAGCCCTATCCCAAGAGATGAGGGTGGACCAGAGTCTTTAAGCCCAATTTTAGAGACTCTTGGGCCATCTGAGGCTGCTACTACTCAGTTACCACCCAGTGGTGGATCTGAGGACAGAAGTAACATAGCTAAGACCTCAAATGTGGCAACTACTGATGAAGGCTTAATGCCTGAAGTAGGAAATCCTCAGTACCAAGAAAAAGAGGTTCATGAGAGAACTGAGTTGGGCTCAGCTCATGATTTAACTGAGACAGTCCTCATTGAGGGCAACATCAGGGATTCAGATGATTCCATTAGTTTGGATGATGTTTCACACACTCAAACTACTGAATTGACGGCACTTTCTGAAGGTCCTGTTGCAAAGGTATCCAGGCTCAAGAAGCCAGTCACCTCTGCACAGGTTAAAGCCCACTCAATCCCTAAAACCCCTAGAGTGGCATCCTCTGTACAACATGAGGATCTCCCAAAAACACCCCCTTCACAGCAAATGCCTACCCAATTCCCTGGGCAAACAAGCATAGACCTGAACCAGCTATGCAGCCCAGAGGGTCCCCTGTACCACATGATGAATACACTCATCAGAAATCACTTCCAAACATATACAGCTGACTTGGAGCTGTCCATCAAAAACCAATTTGGAGTGATCAAGACCAAGATGAACGATCTGTCCAACAAAATAGACTTCAACAGCAACCAGATTGCTCATCTTCAAGGACAATTCTCCCAACCCTCTGCTTCAAGGGTTAAAATTGATGAATCCAAAAAGGGGGAGAAGATCAGGGAACCTAAGGAGTCATTCCAAGCCAGGATAAGGGCAAGAGTGGCACTCCTTGAAAGAGATCAAAAAGATCAGGCCAGGAAAGAAAAATTGGCCAAACAGTTTGGTGTCTCAATAGAAGAGATTGAAGCAGCAGAGAAAGAAGATGAGACCCAAACATCTGAAGAATCCCTAAGGCATAATGAAGAAACTTCTGATGACAAAACTTCTGATGAAGAATCAGAAAGTACTGAAGACAATCCTTCAGTAGCTGACAAACCATCAGCAGTTGTAAGCACATCAGAAGTTAACACTTCCAAACCTCAAACAACTGAACCTTCCAGAACCACTGCTCCCATTCAACCAACATCTGATCCCATCAGGCCTACAACTGTTACTACAATGACTGTATTAAACCCTTCTCCTATCTCTCAATCAGCTGAACTACTAGAGAAGAGCTTAATTGCAGCCAACAAGAAGGCCAGAGAAGATCAGATTTGGAAATCTCTGGAAGAAAGGGATGATTTGGATTTAAGCCATGAAGAAAAACTTCAGGCTTATGCAGCTGAACTACAAAGGCAGGCTAACCTTGATGAGATTGCTGAACAAGATAAAAGACAACAACTGGTGTCTTATATTACCAAGAACAGCAAGACTAAAGCCTTTACACTCAAAGGACTCTCTATGCAAGAGCTGACAAGAAGAGCACAACTGCTTGCAGACAAAGTGGCCACAAGCAAAGATGGAAAGGCCAAGAGAGCCCAGATAATAGAAGAGCTAGTAGCAGAAGGATATGGTTCAAAAGCCTCAGTATCCAGATGGAAAGAAGAAAGACTGATGGATACTTATAGAAAATACTTGGCTGCCAAGGCTGCAAATCCTGAGAAGTTTCAAACTGCTGATCCTTCAAGATCAGTAGTTAGAACTTCTGGTGCATCTAGAAGATCTGCTACTCAGAAGAAGAAGGCAGAGGACAATGTCAAAACTGATTTCAAAATGGTACTACATGAAAGAAGTTCAATAGTCCATTCAGATTTTGACATTGAGGAGAAACATCTGTTAACACAATTCAGGGATCCTTCCACTTTTGCTTATCAAATACAAAAGACCATCATAGAAAAGCTGCATACCAGAGTAGTGACTGAACACCATCTCCCAACTGTTCAGATGCCTGATATGCAACAACAACAAGGAAGAGAATCCCACCTGAGGCTATCTGAAACTGAAGACATCCAGCACTCAGGACCATCAACCCAAGGGACAAGTCTGGTTCCCTATTCTTCTGACTTTAACAAGTCAAAGATCCCTATCATCAGATGGTCACTTACTGATAACAACTCAGTACTGTTGACAAGAAGAGACCTCTCAAGCAGGGCTTACAAGAAGATCAGTGATCTGAAGAAACTGTCAACACATGACCTGCTCACAATTCAACATCTAGAACCACAGAGAGGATCTCTATCTGATGGTCAGTTAAACCAGCTCAAGAACACCATGTACAAAGAGATATGGAAGATTGTTCAAGACAGAAGAAACACATAAGGAATTAGTAAGGTTTTGGCTTCATCAATCCAGGGGGAGATTGTTAGGACAAAAAGGATTGGTAAAACCACTTTTGTAAACCTTAGTCTAATTCACTTCTGTCACTTTGGCTAAGTATAGAAGTACTGAAGAGAAGACAAGAAACTGCTGATTAGAAGATATGAGAAGTGCTGAAGTTGCAGAAGTTCTGAAGTCCAAACCAGACAAGTTCACTTCAGAAGTACTGAAGACAAAACTACTCTTCAGTAGTTGTCCTTCATCAGCACTTAGCAATAGATATTTCCCACCGCCTTTTTGCATCAGTAGTTTGTTGTTTAATATTACTTTTAGCTGTATTTGTTTCTTTCAATGTTGCAACTTGTGCAACTTGTCACTGTAGTTTCTGTACTTGCTTTTTAGGCAAGATACATGCATGTAATCGTCTATAAATAGGAGGCTTCAACCTTCTATTTTAGACATTGATTTTCAACAGAAAAATCCTTCAAACACTCTCATTGTTCTATTCCATTTCTGTATTTATTGTGAATCTCTCTAAGTATCTAATTCTCATTTACAACTTAGATTCATAATAAATACTTTGTCATTTATTAGTTTCAAACATCAAGGGGGAGTTATAACTCTGCCTTAGAGTAAAAAGTGTTGCTTTAACTTATAACATTCCGCTGTGCTTATAATATGATTTACAAGGACTTGCTAAACACTTAAGTGTCATGATAGCAAGTTCTTACTTAAAGAAAAGAGCAAACTGATCCAACACGCCTAGCAAGAAAGCAAGGTTCCTTAGTAGGACAGAAAGCGTTTGGATGATGGAAAGGAACAATATATTGAGAAATTAGTTTCCTAACACAAAAGATAAACAGATTTGATCCAGGGTTTTGTTATAGGGCATAGCTAGCAACATAAACCTAGACCTTTTTTCACAAAAAGATAGCCAGCCGGGTTCAACTAGGTAGGCTTAAAAAACACCACACACTATTTAAAATGTTCAACTGTTATGTAAAGCAAAACTACTACTAATAATAATACCTTGGGATTCTGGGATTGTGTTAGTGTGGAGAGGCTTAGAATGCTTTTGCTTAAAGATCCAAAAACAGAACAAGAACAGCAAGAGTCCAACAAGAATCTTTTTGTTCAGATCCTCAAACCCTTCACCTACCTCTACTCAGTCGATAAGCACCACCACACCAAAAAAGCCACACCACCGAACCACCCTCACTATAACCCACCACCGTAACCACCCCCCCCCCCACACACACACACACTCACACACAAGAAATCATCACCGTGCGTCTCCCCCCTCACTAGAAACCATCACCGCACCCTTCCCCATACCAGAACACACCACCGTACACCCCCTAGAGCCACCATCATACACCTCCCCCACCAGAAACCACCACCATATGCCTCCCCACAAACCACGACCGTACGCCTCCCCTCCACTAGAAACCACCAATGTACACCTAACCCTCTCCAGAACCACCATCCTACACCACCAAAAAACTGATCTGCGTAACCCTTAAAACAATAAAGAAATTACTGTGTTAGGTTTTGCTGAATAGAAAGAGGGGAAGAATGAGAGAGACTTGTAATGTGGATGAGGGTTTTGAGGAAAGAGAGATAGAATGAAAATATATGGGCGGGAGTGTTAAAATTTTTAGGAAATTAAATCATGACAAGAAAAGATGACACACAATTTTTTATACCGTCATGTTTTCTATGTCGTGACACTAAATTCTTGACACGCAAAAATGCATGTCATTAATTAACTAAATTTTACAAATCATGACAGTTTTTTTATGACACACGCTTTTGAGTGTCATAAATGAGTGCGTGTCATAAAATGCGTGTCAAGATATGTCTTTTTTCTAGTAGTGATTGTTAGCTTTAACAGTAATATCTTCAAATTTGAATTTATCTAAATCAAATAGTTCAGCAGGATTTGCAGGGATTTTTAGAGATGAAAGTTCATTGAACTTTACATTCAGAGTTTCTTCTATTGTCTTGGTCCTTGTGTTAAACACTTTATAGGCCTTAGCAGTAGAAGAATATCCTAGAAAATAACCACAGTCTACTTTGGCTGCAAATTTTGAAATGGAATCTTTGAGGTTTAAAATGAAACATGGACAGCCAAAGATTTTGAAGAATGAAATTAATGGTTTGATTTTGAACAAAATTTCATAAGCAGTTTTTTGATGTCTGGGTTGATCAAAACTCTGTTTTGAACATAGCAAGCAGTGTTTACAGTTTCTGCCCAAAAGGACAGTGGCAAACCAGAATCTGCTAGCATGGTTCTTGCAGCTTCTATAAGAGTTCTGTTTTTCCTTTCAACCACCCTATTTTGTTCTGGTGTTCTTGGGATGCTGTATAGCCTCACAATCCCTTTTGACACACAGAAGTCATCCAACTCCTTATTCTTAAACTCTGTTTCATTGTCACTCCTGAAGACTTTTACTGGCAAGTCATATTGTTTTTCAACTTTGGTGACAAAGTCCTTCAATATACCTGCAGTCTCATCCTTAGAATGTAAAAAGTAAGTCCATGTAAACCTAGAAAAATCATCAACTATGACAAGACAAAATCTCTTTCTTCTTAGACTCATGATATGAACAGGGCCAAACAAGTCCATGTGCAACAATTGTAGACACTGACTGGTTTTGGACTCATCAATGGATTTGTAAGAGCTTTTATGTGGTTTCCCTTTTAAGCAGGAAACACAATGCTCATCACATTTAAATTCTTTTGATGGTAAACCTCTGACAAGGCTTTGTTTGGAGAGTGTGTTAATAGTGTTGAGGTTGGTGTGACCCAATCTCCTATGCCACAATTCTGTCTCCTTAGTGGAGGCAGCAGAAAACAGACAGACATTTGCCATAGGATTGTCCTTTAACATATCAACAACATACACATTGCCACTTCTATGAGCAACAAGTTGTGCTTTGCTCTCAGCAATGATGGTATCAATCTTTTTCACCACTTCTGGCCCAATAATCTTACAAGTTTTCTTTGTAAAAAATGAGCCATAACCTTTGTCACTCATTTGTGAAACACTCAGAAGATTAAACTTGAGATTATCAATAAGATTGACTTTTTCAAACTTGAGTTTTCCAGCTTGTACAGTCCCTGACCCCAACACCTTACCTTTTGAATCATTACCAAAGGATATATCACCCCCTCCATGAGCCAAGAAGTCCAGAAGAAGGGCTCTACATCCTGTCATGTGCCTGGAGCCTCCACTATCTACATACCAAAGACTATCTAAACAAGCAGAAGCTCCCTGCACATCAGTAATGGATTAGTTTTGGTGAGTGTCCAAAGCCAGTTTGGCTTTGGATGGGTCCTCAGACCTTTCAGACTCTAGCTTTGGAAGGTGATCAGTGGTTTGGACTAGTTTTTGAATTAAGTTCAACAACTCCTGCTGACCATTTGCCAGTGCTTGGATGTCAACACTTGGGGCAGCAGTTGTTTGATCACTTCCTGACAGATGATAATACCCATATGGATTTCTATTCACTCTTGGTTTAGAGGGTCTTTTTGGCTCCTCATAAACATGTGGCAGACTGTGACATGGTGGTTGACCATAACCTCTTGGGTATTTGCTTGTAGGTGGAGCATCTGTTACTTGGACATCTCTAGAAGCAGATGTTTCAAGCCTTTTAGTAACAGGTGTTTGGACAGGGGTGAAAGTCTGTTTGGGCTTTCCTTTTGAAGTACTAACCACAGGGTTTGCAAGAGTTTTAGCTTTGTATTCTTGTATTTTCACATCAAAATTTTTGAGATACAAACACTCTTTGGTCTTGTGATTCTTTTTCCCACATATTGAGCATGTGGCTTTGGAATCACATTCACTTGTTCCTTTGTTAATGTCATATGCTTTTAGAAGAAAACAGTTTTTAGTGACATGATTCTTCTTTTCACAGAAATCACAGAACAAGTTGACAGTCTTTTCTTTCTTCTTCCCCTTTTCAGCCTTCTTTTCAGCAGATGTTTGAGCATCTGCTGGAAGATTTTTCAGGGGAATGACTTTTGCCTGAGGAGCTGTCTTCCCATCAAGTGTTTTAAAATCAACAGATTTAAAATTCTCAAGAGTATCACACTCATCAGACCAGGTAGGTTTAAATTCATACTTTTCAAGTTTAGTAAAAGATGAGGAACCTTCTGGTTTTTCAAGGACAATTTTCTTACCATTTGGTTCAGTGATTTTAATCTCTTGACCCTGCAGGTTTGTTGGTACTACCTCAACAGACTTTTGACTCTTTTTGTCAGTGTTTTCAAAAGCTGGAGCAGTGGTTTCAAAACCAAAACCAAACTTCACATGACTTTTGGTTTGTTTGTTGAGTAGTATCTCAAAACCTCTACATGATTCCACCCATTTCTCACATTCAACTTGGGTGGACTCAAGCTCACTTTTACAACTTTGATATTTTGATATCATAGTTTGGAGCTGGTCTTTGGTTATGGTTGCTTCATGTTTTAAGCTGCTTATTTCAGACTCTTTTACAGATAAACTTGTTTTTAAATCTTTTGAAAGTTTTTCAAATTTAACTTCATCATCGAAAATTTTCTTTCTAAGGTTTTCATTCACCTCTTTGATGTTAGCAAATGCAATTACACATTTGTCAGAACACAACTCTTTAAGAATTTGAGGAGATACCTTAGCAGCAGCCATCAATGCACAATCACACTTGCACTCACAGTCATCAGATGCACCCCAGGGATCTGAGAGAATCACAACCTCTTCTTCAGGTTTTTCACCTGTAATAACTTCATTAACAACATCATCAGTCACAACATCAGATTCAGTCACCACCTCCTCAGATTCAACCTCATCAACCATAGCCATGAAACAAAAGTTTTCTGGCTCATTTTCAGCTTTGGCATCTAATGCAAAATTTTCATCTGTTAACTCATCAGGTAGACTGCTCCAATCAACAAAGCCTTGTGTAAAGAAGCTCTGTTGACTGGTCTCTGCAGGAGCAGAGGATAAAGCAACAGTCGTTTGCACAGGTGCTTAAGTAACAGGTGTTTGCACATAGTGGATCTGAGGAACAGTGGTTTGGACATACTGGACAGGAACAGTGTTTGAGGACTGTGCAAAATGAGCAGTGTTTTGCACATTTGGTCCAGGGGCATTATAGGAATTCTGATAAGTGTTGGTCTGTGGTCTTTGATTTGGATAGGTGATCATAGGTGTACCATGTTGACCCCTACATTCCCTAGCAAAATGACCAAGTCTATGACATTTGTAACACTTTATCTTTG
The DNA here is from genome assembly GCA_028751855.1 of Ambrosia trifida. Taxonomy (NCBI): domain Eukaryota; kingdom Viridiplantae; phylum Streptophyta; class Magnoliopsida; order Asterales; family Asteraceae; genus Ambrosia; species Ambrosia trifida. The sequence continues at coordinate 150,269,227 of CM054123.1, forward strand.
ATTTATCCAACCCAACCTTAGATCTGCCAGTTAACCCTGGAAACCTTCTCCCAGTTTTCTTGTAAAAATTGTTAGTTCTTACACTGAGAAGGGCCAATTGGTGCATAATGTCCATTTCTTCCAAATCATCAGGGTCAAAGTATTTCAGGTCATCATACTCAAAGGATATATTGTCAGATGCCTGGATATCACCACCACTTGCTGTGAAAGCATAGTTTGGTGAATAAGAATCAGAGTTAAAACCTGAGTTAAAACCTGAAGTTATGTCAATGAAATGATCATAACTCTGATCCTTAGTGTTTCCAGCCACCTCATCATGACCCAAAAGTGCTGTATTCCCAAATACATAGTCATCAGACTCTTTTCCAGAGTCCTGGAGCTTCTTTTTCTGGTTAAGCTCTCTCTCATAGGTCAAGAGCATACCATGAAGCTGGGTCAGTGATAGGTCTTTAAATCCAATTGAGTTTCTCATCACAATAGCAATAGTGTCCCATTTGTCTGGTAGTGATCTTAAAAACCTATGGTTCAAGGTTGAATGAGGGTAAGTAAGACCAACCAATTTTAGTTCACTAATTAAACAATTAAACCTCTCAAACTGTTGAGTTAATGACTCTCCTTTGACATGACTGAATGTTTCATATTGTTGGTTAAGTATTTCACGATTGTTTTCAATAACCTCCTCAGTCCCACCAAACTGTTCTTTCAGTGCATCCCACAACTCCTTTGCACTGTTACAGTGTAACAACCCAGCATATATATCATTGGGTAGAGCCATGGCCACAATACTGAAGGCCTTAGCATCTAACTCAATTTTCTGAAAATCCTGGTCGGAGTAGTTTTCAAGTTTCTTTGGGTCAAACACCTTGGGATCTTCAGTACTCGGCACAGTCGGAACATGTGGTCCGAAGATAACCGACTTCCAACACCCAGTGTTCTGTTGAGCTAGAACATGGCTCATCCGACGTTGCCAGATATTGTATTCAGATCTGATAAGCATCGGTGGCTTGTTGTTCGTGCCAGTGTTATGTGGATCGTGATTGATTGAAGCCATTCTCTGATTTTTCAAAAAACAAAGTCTGTTTAAAAACGGTTGAAACGAAATTAAACTATTACTCTGTTTTCAATCCAACAGACAAACGATATCAATAATTGTGAGCTGATTATTAAATTGATTTGTTAGATCGAATTTAATTGACCAAGCTCTGATACCAATTGTTAGGATCTGAGTTTGATTGTTTTGATTATGTTTAACTAAATATGATAAAAGTGAAACGAATATAGAATGAAAGTGCAGCGGAATAATAAACTGTTAATCAAAACAAGAGAGTAAATGTTTTCAGATCGAATGCTTTCATTTATCTAAAAGATTACAATCGTACAAATACTCCCCCTAAGCCTGATCACACAGTGATTGTTTGTCTGAGAGAATGTTTGTGTGTGTGATGCAATAGAACAGTACAAGCACTGTTCTATTTATAGACAGACCTAAACCACTGATGACCTAAGCTGACGTCACCTAAGACAGTGACCTCTAACAGAATAACAAACATAAAACATCTGCCTATTACAAACTACTGTTACATTAAAAGCACTGATAGTAAACAGCTGTTGTAGGAAAACTCTGATGGTCTTATATCCTCTGCTGGAGCCTAAGTGATGTTGGCTCCAGCAGTGCTTTAGTCTTCAGTACTTGAATCAGCAGTTGTTCTTCATCAGACCTTTGGTCAGCAGTTGTTCTTCATCAGTTGTTTATTCAGCAGTCCTTTGTATCAGCAGTTGTCATAGCAGTTGTTTGAATAGTACAGTTGTTAGAGTCAGCAGTCTTTTGGGAGAAGTAAGTTGTAAAGACTGTTTATTGAAAGGATCAACTGTTAGCATATTTTGGCTTTCCAATCATCTGTTCTTCTCCAGGTCAGCAGACCCAACATGGACAACATTTGGGGAATTTCGACTATACCTAGAGCTGCTACAACACAACAACAGCATGTTCCGATGAATCCATGGGCAGTTTCTTCTCAGAAGATGAACACACAACCATCACAGTCGATCAACTACATTGCTATGAAAAGTTCAACACCACCACCTGTTACTCAAGCTCCACAACAAACCACTGAATGATCTTTGGGGAATTACAAGAGCAGCGGTACAGTCTCAGACTAAAAGTGCGATTACTACACTCATCAATGACTTATCATCGGGTAGTGGTAACCGTCCTCCAAAGTT